>JASANG010001128.1:0-430396 GCA_030248215.1 Enoplolaimus lenunculus
ATTGAGTTTATTCACAGATAATAGTATTGAGTTGCATAGTACATATAACAACCGCGAATTATTATCGTTTAGCCATGCCGAACAAAAAACGCAAGGTCCAAACTCCGGCGGCTCAGATGCAATTAGACAGTCAGGAAGCGAATCACGAGAACCGAGTGGACACTCCCCAGAATCGGGAACGGTACGAATTTTAACACTTAAAATTCCCTTCTTGGGATCCCACACGGGTTTCCTCAAGAAGCAATTGCAAAAATTGTTTACCCAATTTTTCAGTGATTCTAACATTCAAATTAGAATAGTTGTGTATAATCATATGAAAATTGGTAATTATTTTAGAATAAAGGATAAAATTCCGTTGCTGCTACGTGCTAACGTGGTTTACCAATTTATTTGTTCCAACTGTCAGTTGGACTACATTGGTTCAACCAGTCGCCAATTATTTAAACGCGTTTGCGAGCATCAGCAACTCTCAGATCGAACACTTATGCCCACTGAGTCTAGCCTGAAATTCAAATCCGCAATTTCGGAGCATTGCCTTAGGTGCCGTCATACGTGTAAATTGGACGAATTTTCGGTTCTTTCTGCCTCTCCAAGGCAAACTTCGGCTTCAATGTCCAATTTTGCCTTGCATATTCTGGAGTCGCTCTTCATACGCAATTTACGCCCTAAATTAAATGTGCAGAGCAACATGTATAGTTTCAAAGTTTTTGGCTAATTTTCGCCTAGGTTATCTCGGTTCACGGTGTCTATACTATTAGTCTCGACCTATTCATATGTATATATAATTTTGCACTGTCAAGTTATATTGGTCTGTTGGATTTTCAGAGTGACTGAGGATGACGACACCAGTCGTCGAAATATTTCAATGGACACTAGTGATAACGCGGTAAATAATAACGAGCAACTCAGCCAGTCTGATACGACGTCGACCGTTGATTCGACTCCGAGCACGATTGAGCTTTCCTCTGATACCAGCGCTGAACTGGATTCGGGCTATTTAGCGGATAACTCGAACTCGGCAACAACTACTACCAAAGAGTCTACTACGGGTGCGGTAGTTACTGGATCAGTATCCCCACCGGATGACGTACTTATGAACAGTGCTTCTGACGACAATATTAGCGGCAATAATTCTGGTGCTGAATCAGCAAACTCATTCGATTCATTTAAGTCGAATAAGTCAACATCTAGCAAGGGTTCGGTTACTGAGGTTGCCAAATCACGCGGCATTCAGGTTAAACCGCAACTACATAACAACTCAACGCAAACTCGTTTTGCCAGAGTTGATATAGAGGTTCCGACACTGGTTCAGGTTACACCACCAGGCTCATTTACGCCGATTTTTACACCACCGCAGTTGGTGCGCCAGAACGCATTAGTTCGTGTACCACGATTCCAAAGTACACCGTATCGGTTGCCACATTGGGTTCAGCGCCCACCAACACCAGCAGTTCCACAACATTGGGCCAACTTGTACGCTGTCTCTACAGGGCAATACGGCAATAACCGAGGTCGTGGTAAGGGTAACAACAGAGGCGGGACTAAAGGATCAGCTCAACGGAACCAGAGTGAGGATCAAAACACGGACAAAGGCAAATCGTCTTCGGCGCCGCCATCAGTCACTGGGAAATAGTTGCTACGTGCTTTAAATGGTTGTGCGACATCTACTGCTACAGTACATTCCCACAGCTCATTATTTTACGGTTCTATGTTGTGTTTTTTCGTGCCTATTATTCGTGCCACGGTTTATTTTGTGCTGTATCTCATTTTGTCAAAATTTACTGTTTTTTCATATATCTCGTTACTGTGTCTCAAAGTTTATTTTGTGTATTACAGACAACTATATTTGTGGTGGTTGGACTGTAATACCGAACGTGACTGTCTACAACGCTGGATATTAGCCCGATTCTTAGCAACTCGGACAATCCTAATATCTTGTCGCTGCATACGTTCAAAACTAAAATTTGGTAATTCTAATAACAACTTAGCTAGTCGTACCTCTAATTTTGGAAGTAGATCAAATAGACTTGCTAATCAGCACGGTAGTCAGGTCGCTTCGGTAACAGCCGATTCACTGTTTTCCAGTCATCTGTATATCGTGCTTTATACCTTTATACTTTACTGTGTTTTTTATATAAACGGTCTCAGAACCAGACGGAAATTTGATGCATAATTCTGAAGGTACAGCCCAAGATTCTGTTATCAATGATAACTCGGCAAAGCTGGCCATGGACACCGTTAGAAAACTTATCAATACTAGGTTCGGCCCAGGTTTGTTTAACGGTATTCGTAATAAACTCGGTCCGCAAACCTTGTCTAACTTTCGCATTTTACTAAACTGTTCTTTTAAACTAATGAAATCACTTGAGGACATTAGTTTTCTGGAACAATGCATCAACTTGTCACTAACCCCTAGATTCCTAAAAATTAGGAGCATAGTGGTTAGGAACAATATTTCTAATCGCAGAAACTTTAATTTCCAGATCCTGAGAAGCGAAATTAGAGCTAAAAAGCGTAAAGCCGCAGAATTGAATGTAGTGATCCAGAGATCTAATGCCTGGTTGCAAAACCACTTAGTTTATCTGGACAAATTCGTCCTTTGCTCCTACATTCGGTGGGCCATCGAATTTAGGCGTAATAAAGTCAAATCGATTCACGAAAGAAAGCTGCAACAGTTGTCTTTTTTGAGCGGAAACAACTATGACAAGCTTGATACGTCAGGTACGGTTATCAATCTTTCTAGTCGTGTACTTACTCGTTCTGAGAATACAGTGTTAGCACTCGGTCCCGGTTTCATTCCATCAGTCAATAAAGCAGATATGAACCGCGTAGTTGTGGAGAGCGAGCTATTTATTAATTCACTTATGAAAACTGCTTGTGTAAATTCATTGCCTTATGAATTCGTGTCTAAATTTCGCCAAAATTTAGAATATGCCGTATTGAGCCTGAGTAGATATCCGAGCCCACCCAACATACCTAAAGATATGTTGGAGGGGCTAAAAAACTTGAGCAATGACCACTCTATTGTCATATCTAAACCGGATAAAGGCAATGGATTGGTAATCCTTAACCGAGCCGACTACGTCGGTAAGGTTAACACAATTCTAGACAATCCTGATGTGTTTCGCTTGATTGACCAAAATGTGAACAATCTGTATAAACACACAGTCAATTTTGAGGATCAAATTAGATCCCTTACCTCTGAATGTATTAAACGGAATGCAATTTCAGTGGAAACGGCCAAGAAAATTAACCCTTCAGGATCTAGAATCCCAATTTTATACGGTTTGCCTAAAACGCATAAAAAAGACGTTCCAGTCAGACCTATTATGTCAGCGGTAAATTCACCCTGCCATAAACTTGCTCAATTTGTGGATAAGCTACTCAAGCCAATAGGCACTAACGAGTTTACAGTCAATTCGTCATTTGAGTTTGTGAAACAGGTAACGCAGCTGAACCTGAAAAGTGAAATAATGGTTTCTTTTGATGTTACCTCGTTGTTTACCAATATACCGATTCTTGATACGCTCGATATTATTGTTAGAGCTATCCAAGAAAAACGGTTGCAAATTGATTTTCCATTGGACCTCTTGGTTAAGGCAATTAAACTTTGTACACTTAACCTTAAGTTCATTTTTAACGGCAAAGTTTATTCACAATGTGATGGTGTGGCCATGGGGTCTCCCCTTGGTCCCATCTTGGCTAACGTATTCATGGTATCGTTTGAAAACTCGGCACTCAATGACTGCCCCGATGAATTCAAACCGAATTTCTATCGGCGCTATGTGGATGACACTTTCCTTACTTTTGATAACCATGATAAAGCAAGGAAATTTTTGGAATTTTTGAACTCAAAACACCCGAAAATCAAATTCACTTCTGAATTTGAACAAAATTGCTCCATTTCGTTCCTGGATGTTAGAATTACCAGGAACGAAATGGACGGGTCTGTTTCCACCGGTATTTACCGGAAGGCTACTTTTTCAAATCAAATATTAAATTATAATTCATTTATGCCGTTGAAGTATAAATCGAATTTAATTTCATGTCTACTGTTTCGTTGTTTTGCAATATCGTCTAACAATGAGAACATTGGTCAAGAATTGGGTTTTTTAAGACGTTTATTCAGAACAAATAACTTTCCGGTTAATGTTATTGACAAAACGTTTAGAAACTTTATCATGTCTAAATTAAGCATTAGATCTTCTTTGGATGATACTGATAGTCTTAATTTAAGCAATGAACAATTGAGTTTATTCACAGATAATAGTATTGAGTTGCATAGTACATATAACAACCGCGAATTATTATCGTTTAGCCATGCCGAACAAAAAACGCAAGGTCCAAACTCCGGCGGCTCAGATGCAATTAGACAGTCAGGAAGCGAATCACGAGAACCGAGTGGACACTCCCCAGAATCGGGAACGGTACGAATTTTAACACTTAAAATTCCCTTCTTG
This sequence comes from Enoplolaimus lenunculus, assembly GCA_030248215.1. Taxonomy (NCBI): domain Eukaryota; kingdom Metazoa; phylum Nematoda; class Enoplea; order Enoplida; family Thoracostomopsidae; genus Enoplolaimus; species Enoplolaimus lenunculus. The sequence goes on from JASANG010001128.1 coordinate 4,461, forward strand.
GGATCCCACACGGGTTTCCTCAAGAAGCAATTGCAAAAATTGTTTACCCAATTTTTCAGTGATTCTAACATTCAAATTAGAATAGTTGTGTATAATCATATGAAAATTGGTAATTATTTTAGAATAAAGGATAAAATTCCGTTGCTGCTACGTGCTAACGTGGTTTACCAATTTATTTGTTCCAACTGTCAGTTGGACTACATTGGTTCAACCAGTCGCCAATTATTTAAACGCGTTTGCGAGCATCAGCAACTCTCAGATCGAACACTTATGCCCACTGAGTCTAGCCTGAAATTCAAATCCGCAATTTCGGAGCATTGCCTTAGGTGCCGTCATACGTGTAAATTGGACGAATTTTCGGTTCTTTCTGCCTCTCCAAGGCAAACTTCGGCTTCAATGTCCAATTTTGCCTTGCATATTCTGGAGTCGCTCTTCATACGCAATTTACGCCCTAAATTAAATGTGCAGAGCAACATGTATAGTTTCAAAGTTTTTGGCTAATTTTCGCCTAGGTTATCTCGGTTCACGGTGTCTATACTATTAGTCTCGACCTATTCATATGTATATATATCACAACAAATAGAATTAAAACTAAAATTTAACCATTCCGGTTCCGATTAAATTGTGCAATCGAAATCAGAATAATTCTAATCGGAATCGAAAGTCCGGTTGCATCTTGTCTGTGGATAAAAAACATTTTTCGCTAGAAATTTCAACTCGATCAAACAGCGGGTTTACTGTTTGATATTCTCGTTCAACAAACAGAACGTTTATAATCTCAAATGTCTTAAGATTTTTGTACCACCCGGGTTTTCAAAAAGTTCTTCAGTTTGCAACACAGAACGCACCAACCCTCCTGTCAAGATTCGAATACAAAAACCCCCTTTTCAAAATCCTGGCTAAGCCGTTCCATACATACAAACAAATTTACACCGTAAACTCATATAATCGGCTTTAGGACGCGACTATAAAACCTAAATTATACCACAACAATCAGACTGACTCTAAGACTGACTCTAAGCTCAATAAACGCCATATGGTTGTGTTGACAAATTGTTGAAATGGCAAAGAAGGTTCGAGTCCCAAGGATTCGCCGCGCCTCCAATAAATGTCCTGTATCCATCTGTGATTTTAATTGGATCAATTTAAGTGGCACCTAACATATCAAAGGGACCGTCTCGACCGAAAAAACCCTGTCACCGTTTGCCACAATATGGGCACTAAGGGTTGCGCTATACTCTTGTTGACGTCCGTTGTCGTCGCCGTCCGTCAGCGGCAGTCACTACACGGTATCATACGTGTGTAATTTGCGTTACGATACGGGTTTCGCTATACTTGTCGCGTGGCGGACAGTCACCGTCAAGTGCGTCCGTCAACGTACGTCATCCGTCACACGTACAGCGCAGTACGATTGATGGACGGTGCCGTACGGCGCCGGATATAACAAAAGTATAGCGCAACCTAAACGCACGGTAACGTACGACGACGGACGGTGCCGTACGCGTGACGGACGGCGCCGTGCACGTGACGGACGGCGCCGTGCACGTGACGGACGGCGCCGTGCACGTGACGAACGGCGCCGTGCACGTGACGGACGGCGCCGTGCACGTGACGGACGGCGCCGTGCGCGTGACGGACGGCGCCGTGCGCGACGGACGGCGCCTGCACGTGATGGACGCCCGACTCAACAACGTTAGCGCACCTAAACGCACGGTAACGTACGACGACGGACGGTGCCGTACGCGTGACGGACGGACCTGTGAAGGACGGGAGACGCACAGCGCCGGACGTCAACAAACGTGTAGCGCAACCTAAACGCACAGTGACGCACGGTGACGGGCAAACCTGGTTTTGCGTTCCTTCACGCAACAAACACTGAAACAAAACTGTCGTTATGAAATGTTGAATTTAAATGTTGTCAATCATATCAATTACCGCAAAAAACAATCCCAAACTCAGCTTACAAACTTTGGCTACTAATGTATTTATTACTAAAGGTTTAATATTTTTTAGTGCTATTAACTTTGTATCGGGCCAGATCACACACTGTTGAAATATTAAGATATTAACCGTAATGCCGAAAATTGGGCCGGAAATAGATATGTTTAACATAAAGTACGCATATATACCTACATATATACCTATATATATACGTCATATATAATTATATATACATATATGTCAGGGTGCAACCGGAATTTCAATTTACTGGAATCGGAATTTGAAAAATTCCCACAAACGGAAGATGAAAAATACATGCCGCCGAAACCTTCATTTTAATTTTCTTTTTACAATATTCATGGAGAAATAACCCTAGTTGGAGATAGATGTTCATTTTATCTGCTGTATTTTAAATGTTCATAATCCACGCGTGCGAAATCTACCTTCGATGGTTGATTTTCGGCGACTGTCAAGGTTTCGCATACTGTACTAATGAAATCTAGTTATTATTTATCGTCATTTTTTTAGTAAAATATCTTAATTTCCATCGACCAAATTTTAATAGCGGAATTTTTAATTCCGGTCAAAATTTCACGGAACCGGAAAATGAAAAAAATGCCGGAACCGGAATTCCGGTTGCACCCTGATATATATACCAATTACCAAACCATGTGATATAAAACACAAACAGCTCATGAGGTGTTAACTTCATTCTGAAGCCTTTAAGCAAGCGTTGTAATACAAATTCAATCAGTCTATCGGTCAACCTAATTTCCGTAAAATTAAGCAATTTATCGTATCCAAAAGCAACATCCAAACTGACCGCGATGCCCTAACATTTTCCAAAACAACCCCTAAGCTTACGCAACGGAAACAAGTCATTACAACGAACCGCAGTAGATTGTTATTCGCAATTTAGAAACACTTCAGAATTAAATTTTTTTCTCTCGACACCAGGGTGCGACCGGATATCAAAAACTGACGGAGCCGGATATCCGGTCGCACCCTGCTCGATATCACCCGACGTTATTCGACACACGCGAAACTTTAAGCATCGCTAAATTAGCAATTTCAAATGTCTAAAAAAACAACGCTAAATTAGTAATTTCAACTATACGTCTAAAAACAAGCCTATTTTAACAGCTGCTGAACACACTGCATTGTCACTCTATGTTATTGCTCGAAACTCATTTATACCCAAATGAACAAGCATCCGTGTTTCAGGATGCAATCGGATGGCAAAAACGCTGTGACCGGATACTTCACGATGCAGCCGGATGGCGACATTACTGAGGTCGGATACGTCAGGATGCGGCCGAATGGCGGCATTACTGGGACCGGATACTTCAGGATGCAGCCGGATGGCTCAAACACTGCGACCGGATACTGCTCCAGATGCAGCCGGATGGCAAAAATACTGCGACCGGATCGAATGGCAAAATTACTGCGACTGGATACTTCAGGATGCAGCCGCATGGCGACATTAACCGGATACTTCAGAATGCAGCCGGATGGCTACATTACTCGAACCGGATACTTCTCAGGATGCAACCGGATGGCACAAATACTGCGACCAGATCTTGCTCAGGATGCAGCCGGACGGTAAAAATACTAGTACCGGATCGTTAAATATCAATCCGGAGCTGGATATTAAATAAGCGCACGCTGCTAGCAAACAGAAAACCATACCAACTAAAATAGTCAATGCCAAATCGTTTAACTTTCGTGCGCACGGTCGTCCGTCGAATGACCGCAACGCCAAAATCAACGCCTGCAACTACTTCGCAATTCGTATATAATTTAAAACTAAACCATGCATTCACATTTTAGGTTGACCAAAAACGCGTTAAAAACCAAACACTACCGTAATCATTGGCAATATCCTGCCATGACTCATTCACTGGTTCACAATTAAACACTACGCATGAACCTGAAAGCGACTCAACCAAGAGTCAAAAACATCCGATCTCATACGTCAGATAAAACGGCAATATGTACACCGAACACGTCTGATTAGTCATATTATGCGTTTCGCCATATCAACTGAATGAGTTTCATATCATACGTACATACCTTGGTTTGTTTAATACCTCCGAGACTACAAAGAACGAACATTCAGAACCGGATACATATTTTAATATCCGGTAAAGGATATTTTTGATGAAACATATTAATCACGATTTATACGGACTGAGATTCCCTGCCCCTCCCTTCTGGCTACGGGTCCGCTAATCAAGAAACAGCTTGGACCCGGTCCACGAATATAACCAGTACAACCATTGACACTTGTACAGGGGGTGAAATGGCGACGCCCTGGCTCACTTTGCCCAAAATTTTTGCGTAAAATATGACACATTTAATCGGTTAAAATTAGCAATCCCACTTTTCCAACTGTCGACAAAACCCGAAATTTTCTCGATCGCTTCGGTCGCCAACATTCGTGATATACCAATAGGGACGGTGCGTATGCAGTATTTGATAACATACGCCAGGCGCTCTGCTCCTACGACTTAAAATGAGTTTCATTATTGACCACAAATTGTAAAAAAATCCCTGCTCCTGTCTGTGTCCTCGAATGCCGGAACAGATATCAACATCAACTGACTTTATACCGGAATTGCCGGCGGAACACAAATTATTACGCTGGAATCCTGCCATATTGTGTACTGGTTGGAGTTGCGCTATTTGTCCAAAATTTTCAAAAACTTTTAATACGTTTGTGGCACAATCGGTGCCGCCGATTTAAACATCTTATCGCTTTCTGTTCAACTAACAACCTTTGCTTAATATTTTTAAACCATTAAAAATAACTCCAAGCCCCAACCGCTGCCCCCCGCAAATTTATTAGTACACTGCTGACAATTTTTTCCCACACTCTCCCTTGGAACTTTCCCACAGAACAATTTCAAATGCCTCAGTAAATCATGACTCATTGGTCAAATCAAAAATTTTGAAACTTATGGGTCATGGGCCAACGGCTTGACCCATGTCTCATTGACCCATGGATCAACTATATATACATATGGATCGCGGTGGATCATACCGCACACATTGTGCTGTGACCCCATTTCCATCTCTGCTCCACACCGCACCCCCTCCTCGCGGAACCAAACCCTGTGTGTACGCGCGTGACTACAATCACTATATAATTTCAGCTCTCAAACCATCGTCATCCCCTCACCCATCTCATGCATTTAATCACGTGCCATTCATTGTTCTACGCATTTGCTCTCACTATACTATACATAGCCAAAACCAAGCAATCAACCTCACAAATCTCTATAAATAAACTTTAAAATATACAATCACAGCTAACAAACCAAATACATATATACTTATCTCATATGACTGACTCATACTTCGATAACGAAACTTCCCTATACTCAATAAACTACTCCGAGCTTTGAAAACTCAACTAAAACAAAAAATATTCAAGTCTAAATGGGGCCAGTTGCTGGCAGCAAGTAATCGTTTCGCGTTCAGTTCAACTTGAAACTCTTCAATCAAACCGACCATCGCCCGGACCGGTGCTAAAGATTATCCCAGTTAGATTGCGTACGTTAAAGTATAGAATACAGCAGCAAAATGTTTATACACAAAGCGATCAAATCACCAGCTTCACATACACACAGAGTGGACGCACCGAGAAATTCACATTAGCGCAAGACGAAATCATTGAAACCATTGGTCCAATAAACTTGCAGGTGCACTGTTAGCAATTTCCTAAGATGTATGGTACGTAACTCAATGCCTTCAATAGACGTAAAAAAAGCAGTTTGATTGGATTTTGGCTTGCAAGGCGGTGGCCGATTGGCCCCCCTCTGCCCGCACGTCACTGGCTTCACACAAACTAGCAACATAATATAAATATATATTATATATATAGATATATATTATATATACCCATCTTTATAATACATTAAATATAACATATATTTATATATTACGTAATTGTTTTCACTTTAAAGCTATTCTACTGCTGAGCAATTACCTTGAGCCTATAAATCATTACACTTACCCACACGGCATATATATAAGTAAATATGACATAAATATGCTTATCTACTAGCAGTTAGCTTATATAGAATTGCAACATCACATGTTTTTAGTCGAACGCGTAGGCAAACAGGAGGGTGCGACCGGATACCAAAAAATACCGGAGCCGGATAATTAATTCAAATTTAATACTAATTGCATTCAAACATCAAAACGTACATAGCTAACAATTCTTCCTTCAGTGGCCCAAGGTACATATCGAAAGTGTTTACGTGACCAAACTTAACATCTAACGCCGATGCATTTTAACACTAACAATGACCCTATTAAGTTTTATGTTCTTGTAGCAAAAGATATTCCGTTTTCCCTAAGCACTATATAATAGACGTGACTACGATTACGGCTATTATTTTTTGCTTAGGCTTAGTTACAGGCACGATGGTACGCGGAAGTTTAGGCTAAACCTTAGGAATACGAATATCCACTCAACAAACGTGTGAACGCAATTGCAAGTCGCTTAATTTTTTGCACCTGTATTTTGATTGGTCCACTAGAACACACATGTCGTTCAGTGTTTCTGAATTTAATCCAAACTTTTTAATTTATTCATTTATATATTGCCGTAGGACGCAAATTAGTCGCATTAATTCATATCAAGCTTCAAAATAAAAATACTCTTTTATTGCAAATACTTGCAGTTGTAAGAAACTCGTGCAAGTTGCAGTTGCGAGTTCTCGCTGCAAAAACTTGCTCGTATGAATAGCGCTCAAAATTATATAATTGCATCGTAATTGGCATTACGTAATACAAATGACGATTTCAATTTTTTGAAGTTTTAATAAACATCAGGGCAAGTTAAAATACCGGAGCCGGACGTTAATATTTCACCGGAACCAGATATCCAGTAGCACTCTGGTAGGCACGCGACGCAACGGCTCAGCCTTGCCTCGGCTAGAAAATAAATTTATTGGAGTCATTAAAGTAGACCCAGAGATACCCCAAAAACATCCCATTGCGGTAGGGCTAACCAAACGCCAACCCTGCATCCATTCGTATATATTACGTATTGTACATACGTACGTACGTACGTATATCTGTCTTACTGCAAAATTGCAAACCGTGTGAACAAACAACACTATTCTAACTAGGAAACAACACACAAATAAACAGAAATAAAAACTCATAGTCACAAATCAAAAAATGCCGGAAACAATTTCTTCTACGCACAATCAAACCAACAAACTGTCAACTACAACAGCTTCATATTTTTGAACCAAAACAAACCCCTCCGCGCCTGATCAAACCAGAATCACTCATTTTTCAACTGGGGTGCAATCTCATATCTGAATTTTGTCGACCTCAAACCACTGCACCAGCATTTACATTAATCCAAGGCGTGTGTTAAATGTGCTTTTTCCCTGCTTTCACAGAAATTTTGAAAATCAGATATATATCCTATTTATTCCACCCTTTGTATTCGACGTTCCTGACTTTAGAGTGAAAACATTTCATCCGGATGGCGTTAGACACGAGGACGTACTTACCTACTTTACATTGGTTCAAAATAAATGACGTCTATTACAAAACGAAAAGCGATAAGCCAGTTTCTAAATGCAACTATTATTTTCAAACATACAGGTTTCAAAACAATCCAAATAGCGCAACTTATACGTATATATATGAATATATATAATAAATATAATATATATATTATATATACGTATTTCATTAATGAACCAAACACAACCAGTCGTTGAACCAGCATTTGGAGTGAAAACCCGAAGAGCTGTAGTTTCAAAACGACGTTTTTTCGTTCACAATGAACATATTTCACCTGCACGAAAGACGCAATTGAAACAAAATTGTAATTCCTGCGTTTGGATTTGATTTTTAAAACACCGAACTGAAACATTATTTTTATGCTCGAATGCTCGCAAAGCGTTTGTTTTTGAAAGATTTCTAAATCTATATATTCAAGATGGAACGCCACACATACGTATTTTGGGCAAATTTCCAGCATTACTTACTTTGTTTACAAAAATTTCTTAGGAAATACACGTGATTGATTGTTATTCGTTCTACGAAAAGAATGTTTGCGTTTCGCTAACTTTTCGCATTGACCAACGCAGGCAGACTAGTAAAATTTAATAGCGCACGTCTTATTTCAAGCTCGTACGTATCTGACACACAAACAAGTTTAAAATTGGCATTCAAGTAAAACATGCGTATTATTAAACTTCAAACGATACTGCGTAATAGGGTGCAACCGGAATTATAAAATACCGGAACCGGAAAGTTAAAAAATACCGGAACCGGAGCCGGAACCGGAAAATAAAAAATATTTGTTACCGAAAAATTCATTTTTAGCGCTATTTTATCGCTTTTAATGCTGTAAACACACCATTTAGAATATCAAAATCCTGAAACAATTGCAGTAGGTGGAAAATATAAGTATGGCACAAATTGAAAATTTTGGCAATACACGCTCGAACAATTTTAGATAAATAAGTTAGAATAATACGCCAATTTTTCTTAAATTTTTGAATGAGAAAAAATATTCAATACCGCAAATACCGGTAAATTCCGGTGAAAAAATACCGGATTTCTTACCGGAACCGAATAGCAAAAAATACCGGATTTCCCTGCGGGAACCGGAATTCCGGTTGCACCCTGCTGCGTAATATCAAGAGTTGATCATGACAAGAGTGTGAAGCGTAACTCTTAGATGCTACACGGTACAAAATGTACCACCGGGCGTTGCGTTTTTGGCCGACCCCCCTTTGCTTAGAGGGGGGTCGCTATCACATGAATATTCCCTAAATTAAACTATAAGGGGACCATGTTTGACGCTGCATACATAAAGTGCCATGGTTCGCACCGGTTGTACCCCACTCTAAATAAAATGAAAGTAGGGCAAAAACGCAACGCTTGCCGGGTAAATTCTTTTCAACGCAAAATCTACCCAGTTACATGCTCTTGTTCTTGTTGAAGTATGCATCATCCACTCTTGGTAATATTAACTTGTAGAATTCGTTTTTCCAGTTTGCAAAAGCTTGCGACAGGCAGTTGAAATTTATCAGCACACAATTATCACCACACAATTCAATATAATACATCCCCTCTTATGACAAAACAGCTTATACAGTGCACATCCTATTCAGAAACCAAGTGCATATCCGCGAACACAAATAGCAAAAGCGAATGCAACGAAAAAATAAACGTATATATCAAGGTTCCACCGGAATTCCTGTTGTGCCCGGAATTCATGCCAAACGATTCAATTCCTGTCCAGACGTCGAAAGACGAAAGAATCGGAATTTTACGACGATCTTGTGACAAGTTATCGAGAATAAGCTCGAATCATATTTTACAATCAGCATATTTTAATTTGAATCACAGTCAAATAGCAGTAATTCGGTGGTTGCAATATATTTTTACAATTCCTCTTCCGGTTCTTGTTGATGTTCCGATGCAAAAAATGAATTCCTGTTCTTGTTTCTTCTTTCTGTGCAATAGGTATGTATGTTCGTGTTGGAACCGTGATATATTAATTGCGTAATAAGCTATGTCATAATGCAACATGTAACTTTGATATCAAAGGCCTGAAGAGCAGATTGGGCTGTGACATATACATAGATATATATATCCAGAACCGGAAGCTGATAAAAGCCGGAACCGGAATTCCGGTTGCACCCTGGATGTACGTATATAACTTAGTTCATAGTTTAACAATGCAAACGCGACACATAACTCACAGCACACGGTTAGTACGTACGTACACCAATACAGCAGTCGTTCAGAGGAAAATCCCAACGGTTTTAATCAAGACACAAATATGATTTTAGCCGCTGTCCTCTGAGATCCAAGAACTTTGTCATTTGCCCTCACATTGACAGATATTTCTATTACATTATATAAATTTAAAATTTTAAATTATAATGCTCACGGCATATACGTATGTCCACGCTACCAATTCCCGCTGACGCCACAAATAAAATCTTTCCAGCGACTTGTAGCGGGGTTGTAAATGGTACAACGATACCAGAAAGAGAAACCCAAAATTGATGCTTGATCAGTAATCGCAGTCAGTACCTATCACTTTTCACGTCAAGGGTTCACAAGCAACCACATTACGATAGGGAACGAAACGTATATGTACATTTATTTCTTAAGTAATCTCTACACTTCTGTCATGATTGGAAATCAATTAAAGTCTTAAAGAAAAAACTGTAACTTTTGTGACACGATGTTAATAGACTATACCCATGCAAGTTGTAGGTAGTAAAACAAATTCTACAGTAGCGATATCCGGTCTCGGTCTAGGTAAGTCACTTATATTTTGTTGGTCTCGGTCTAAGTCTCGTTTTTCTGAGTTTTTCTAGGTTTATAACCGAAACAAAAAAAATAAGTTCCCGTTTTTCTGCTCAACGTTCATAATAAACGGATTTTGTTGATTTTTAGATAAGTATGAATTTTCGCCAGTTTTAGCAATCATTGTTACATATTACGTATTCTGCAATATTGTTTTTTAAACTTCATTACGTACTTGCTGATTTCACCAATATTTTCAGCAAATAGTAATACCTCTTTGTTTCTCTCAATACGATAAACTTGAAAATATTAAATATGGCTGTACACAAATAATGTTTGTAAATGCTTTTTGCAGGGTGGCACCGAATCCACGATTTGATCGAATCCGAATCCATTGCTAATTTGCCGAATCCGAAACCGAATCTTGCCAGTTGCAAGTTTGCCAGCCGCATAATTTTCAAACATTAATATTTCGTCCGCGACCTCAGTTCTGAGATTTGTGACTTGAAACAAAAAATATTGATTTATATAATAAGTTATTTAATTTTGTTATTGTTTAACAACTAAAAAACATATGCAGAACATTGTTGGTTTCAAATTTTTGCCGAATCCAGATTCGAACCTTTGTTGCCACCCTGCCCTTTTAAAAATAAATTCTCTGCAAACAAAACCAGTTGTTATTAGGACGACACATCAAGGTATAAATTTTAACACTTGTTTTCGCTGTTTTACATGTGCTGGAGTTCTGTGATTTTTTTGTGGTAAATAAAAAATAAATTTGCAATAGTTTCTTAGCTTAAAATCATAAACAAGCCAAAAATTCTAATCGCATTCAACAAATTATTACGCCAAAATAAAAAAGCTACGTATACATATACGAACAACATTCAAAACTTTCGTTGGAAAAAATTTTATTATATTTTCGGACATAGTGCAAAATTGACCGAGACAAAAAGTCTTGGTCTCGATATGTAGAATCGGTCCCGGGTCCCGGTTTTTGACCACGACCGCCCATCCCTGTTCTGCAGCAATAAAAATATACAATAATACCGTAAAAAACTGAACAATATAATAGCTAATTGCTCAAACTAACGTATAAAATTCAATTTTATAACATTAATCCATCAGGGTGCAAACGGAATTCCAATCAAAATATAGTTAAGGTTCCGATTGCTGGTATAATCGGAAGCGGAATCTTACTTTTTATCAAATTTGCCTGCACGAGGCTAGCAGTTTCTTATGCTTGAATGGCGGAAAAGCCCAGACCAAAAATGTTAATATGTTTTCGAAGAATAAATACAAATTAATACCTATGTGGGACTGAAATAGCCCGGACAACCCAATGTAAGGGAATCTTCCTTGTTCATCTAGCGCAATGTATGAAAGTAGATTTTTCCAGGCCAAGCATACGTAAGTTTAAAAGCACGAATGCGATCTGAAAATTTCTAGTTCCAATTCCAGCATGTGCAAATTTCCTGTTCCAATTATGATTCCTGTATAATTCAGTTCAGTTTTGCACCCTGTATACCAGATAAACATAACTTACCGCCGACACCGTGCTTGACGTCTGAGCTTCGTGTACTAAATACTGCTACCACAAGAAGCGTCCAGAAAACAGCTATCAGGGAACGTTGTTGAAAAATAAAATTAGATGGTGAAAATTGAGCAAATTCAAGCATTATAGTTCTCGCCACGAACTGCCAGTCGAAAAATAATAAGTGATTAGGTTAAGCGAATGTCATACTAAGACACATTTTAGTTAAAACAAAGATGATGTACGATGACGAAGATTCCACAACCAACACTCGGATCTTTATTAATCCTTCATTTCTTACTTTATTCAAAAAAATGATCAGCATAAGTTAATATACGTACTGTCCAGCTAAAAATAGATTAATAGATTAAAACAGCGTCTTCCACGATTTGACCGAATCCGAATCCAGTGCTAATTTGCCGAATCCGAATCCGAATCCTGCATGTTGCGAATTTCTGATATATCTATCATTTGTTTCAGAATATCAACGCAATGCCAGCCGCATAACTTTTAATACGTTAATATATTTCGTCCCGACGTCAGTTCTGAGATTTTTCACCTGAAATAAAAAAAATATTGATTTTTATAGCATGCTTAAAAATGAAAAACATATTGCCGAACTTTGTTGGATTCGGCTTTTGGATTCGGCTTTTCCACAACTGAATCCGAATCCGAATCCGAACCATTGTTGCCACCCTGCTTGTGTTGCTTCGTGCTTGGTGTACACAGTTAACCGCTGCGGGAACCGAAAAAAGAATTTGCCGAAATTTTGGTGGAATAAGAATAGCGGTGGAATCCTGTAGAATTATACGGTTTACTGTCTAAAAAATTTGCACAACGCTCCTTGGAGCAAGGGCGCCAATCGAGGAACACTTTACACCATGTTTTCGGTCAGTGAAAGGGTTATGATAGTTACCGTTGTAGGTTATTAGACTGGTTTACTGGTTTGCTTAGTTTAGTTATCCAAATTAAACTTTCATTACTCCACGGGAATTCTTTTTAACGGGGATCTTTTATCATACTGCGGGGTTATTTATAACCTAATGAATGGAACACTGGAATACGAATGCATCGTGCGTCCAATTGAGCGAAAATGTTACTGAAAATTAATGTTGTTTTCCGATGTATCCATCTATGTAGTTTTCTTTCATGTTGTGGCTGCAGGGTCTCGCTACAAAACTTTCAGTATGAACAGCACGTATCTTTTTTACGAAATTCAGTTCAATTCAAAATATGGCCTTAAAATAGTATCATTGTACTAGCTATGTGAAATAAATGAACAGAAGCTGAGAATATTGTTGCTACATCATAATGCTTTTGGAGTGTCACAACGATACCGGCCTTTTGCCATCCACCAATATAAAACGAACATTCATTACATACATGTCCCGATTTGTACAGATTATGATATTTACAATTTAGAATACTTAAAGTCCATTTATAATCAACTTCTCACTTTTTAATTGCCCCGCGTTTTCGATGGGTCTGTCGAGACAGCTTCGAGCCTATGTCTTTGATGTGTCGGTGAGCGTACAAAACATACAATTCTAAAATTTTTAGTTATTCTGCAACTGCATCATGCGGGATACACGCTAACTGGGGCAGCGGACAACGCGTTTTGTCCCTTTTACAAGAGCGGGTAACATTCTGTCCCATAGTCGATCCGCTATCAAATTAAAAAAATTGAATTGTCTGCTATCCAGACGTGACATCTACTGTTTGTACTGCAGTATCATATGATATTCGAAATATTGTATGTCAGTATCACATACGATATGTTTGAAAATGTCTGCAAACTTGTGGTAACCTAGCTTGCTTGTCCTGTAAAATGTCAATGATACTAAACTTTGAAATTTGACTTATTTGTACATATATTTAAAGAAAATTTTTGAAAGAAAGAGAAACGGAGAAGCTAATTGAGCGTTCGAAATGATTTAATGCAACAGGAATAAACTTGATGTCTTTTAGAATGTGATATGATACTATAAAGTTTGAAATTTGAATTATTTGTACGTATAAATATATTGAAGGAAAGTTTTTAAAAGAAACAGAAACGTAGAAGTAATTGAGCGTTCGAAATCATTTAATGCAGCAGGAATCTAACTTTTTCCAATTTTGTTAGAGAGTAACAATTACGCTGACCTGCGTAGTATCATATGATATTTAATGGAATTTTGGAATATGATGTGATATTCGCCTAAATGTAGCGTGGTATCATATGAAACATGTGTATTTGTATACAATGATCGCTCGACATCAGTGATTTGTAAGTGAATATCATGTGACATTTACATTTTGTCATGTTTTTCGGTATTTTGGTAGGAAAATTTTTGTTGACGTCGAATCAATATGGGACAAAACAGGCTCCGGGCAGCCCCATTTATAACGTGATCACCGCTTCCGTAGTGTGGCCTGGGTATTCGGTTTAGAAGATTGCTACTGATTAATAACGTGCCAAATGACCCAGCAGAAATATATGTGCACATCAGGGTGCTACCGGATATCCGGTTCCGGCTCCGTCTCCGGTATTTTTTCTTGCCGGATATTTGTTTAAAAATTTAAAAAAACGAAACTGAGCAGCGATCATGTACAGGTCACAATTTTGTTCTTATTTATGCAGTAGTTCCAGTCCAGGTATCGCGCATGGTGCATTAACAACATTATAATGATGCACTTTCAACAATAATAGCATCGAGTTAATTAGCGTATTATTTAATAATACCTACGTGCGTTTATAGTTCCATATCTTTGTGGTTGAAGTAAAGACTTTTTGCAACTACACATTCGTTGAAGGTAGAGGTACTTGTAGAATAAATTTACATGGCCTGTCAAAGGTTCAGTTTCGTACCTTGCATGTTCATTTGTAGCAAATACGAAAGAATAACCTTAATCCTGAGCCCACACTTTTTATAGGCCTACACTTCAAAGTGAAGAAAGTCAAAACTAAGTCTAAGTGAAAACAATAGCCTTAATTCTAAGCTACGCCACCGTTTAAAGTACCTTGGAAAGACTGGATGCCCGACCGTAGACAGACCAAACAAATATTGCAACTGAACGCAACCTTTACATAAACATAGAATATGGAATAGGGTCGGTGTTAAAGTGTTAAGCTTTGTCCCGGAAACACTTTGAATATAGGACACGGAATGAAGAATTGTGAGGTACGTTCTAGCATTTGAATGCCGGTTTAGTATTAGATTGGGATAGGCACTTAGACTTGCATGCATACACACCACGGTGCAACCGGAGGTGAAAAATGCCGGAGCCGGAGCCGGAGCCGGAGGTGTGGCGAAATTAGGTAGTAAAAATGATCGTTAATTAGTTAATTTTAACCAATATCTGCAATATGTTGTTAAGTTGTTTGATTTTTACGCTAATTTTCAGCGAAATTTCGGAATGTCTTTCCTGAAAACTGTTACAAAAGTAAAACGAAACACGCGAAAACAGATAAATTTTGCAAAATTATGCGTTGTACCCTGATACACACGAATATATTTCAATTTATGCTTTATTATTGTGTTTGTTTTGAATTTCAGTTGTTTGTGGAAATAAATAATTGAAAACGTATGTGCTCGTGGTATTTTTTGAGTGATAGGCAATTAATTTACACTGTAAATTTCAATGAGTTAATTAATCAACTCAGACGAATAGTTAGTTATTTTTGAGTTAATAAATGTCAAGTTTAACTCACTCTGAATTGAGCTGATTCTCACTCTGAGTTGAGTTGATTCCGGTGGAGTTGATTAATTAAATCAGGATGAGTTAAATCAACTCAGTATTTTGAGTTCTGATTGTCCTAACTCAAACTGAGTGATTCAACTCATTCTGAGTTAAAATCAACTCACTGGAATTTACAGTGTACGAAAAAACTCATAATTGTTGCTCTCAAACATTAATTCAAAAAGTAATATGGTTTACTAAGCCAAAATACAAACTATAAAAAAATATGACAATCAATAAACAAAGAATTAAATTTTTTTCTTGGCTTAGGTTTAGGCTTAGGCTTAGGAATATATATGCTCAATCCGTACGCTTATGCTTAGGCTTAGGCTTAAGGTTAGGAATATGCGTATATATAGTAGTGTTCCGCCCTTGTGATTTATATTGGCGCCCGAAGGTAAACCAAGTTTAGCTCTCAAAGTGTTTAAGTTCGATACTGTTTCAGATAGGATCAGAAGTTAAATGCTTAATAACAGAATTCCAACAGTCGATATCGTGGTCTGATCTGATACTTTGTGCCAAAAGACATCAAAACTTTGCGCTTTAATAGTTTTAGATGTCGTTAGCTTTGTTTGCTTGTTGATTTTAACATATACATCCTACTTTCTTATCAACAGAAAGCTGTATTTCGCAGAGCCTTATTCAAACACAACTGTATCGCTATATTTTTACTTGGGTTTTGTAAATTGAAGTTTTTACTAAAACTGTTTGCAGCAACAGTATACTTTATTTATGGCCCATGTACAGAATAGGGCCAAAACAGCAGTATAAACGTATTCCTAAGCCTAAGCCTAGTTAAGCATATTCCTAACCTAAGCCTAAGCCTACTTAAGCCTAGTTAAGCATATTCCTAGCCTAAGCCTAAGCCTACTTAAGCCTAAGGCTAAGGAAGCGTACGAATGAGCCTATTATGGGCCCTCAATATTATCACTTCTAAATTCTGTTAGGCATTCTGCAACTCGGCAGGTGGATATCTCGTGGACAGATATAACGGCCCATGTTTAATTTGAGGAGAGTAATTTTAAAGTTTTAGACTAATTTTTTTGCTTACAATGCAAAAAATGGTTGGTCAAATTGACTCTCTCCGAAATGGGCTCTACGGGACTACATAAAACTGAGTCAAATTCAAGTCCGGCAGAGACAAATTCGACTCATTAGTCGCACGTTTGACTCTGGCGGACTCGATTTTGACTCAGTTTGTGTAGTTCCGTAGAGCCTATTTCATAGAGTGTCAATTTGACTCACCATTTTTTGCAGTGTAGGATTAGGCTTTGTCTTAGTTGTAGGTTTATCTATTAACGCTGATGCTTGTCAATTCTTGTGGATATTTTAATCCGGATATCCATTTTCCGTTTTTGTTCCTATACCAAAAATTTCGTTTATTTTTACGTTCAAAATGAGTAGTTATAAATCACGTAATATATCGCAATTTTTCATTACAGATGTGTTGCAATTGTTCGAAATGAAACAAAAATTTGAAGTAGTGAAAAAACTCGTGAGTCAACGAGCGAGAAGTCTGCTGGGCTAAATTTTTGCACCAAATTTCGATGTAAAAATTTCATTTTGCGTATCTCCACTGAAAGGAATCTTATCTCTAAATACCCACAAATCCGCCCTTGTCGTTGCATTTGATATGTAAGAAATTTCACATGGAATCTTCGAGAAATGAAAACAGGCTACATTTTCAAACTAAATTCGTTTAAAACTTACACAACCAACATTTAGTTGGAAGACTGCAAAAAATGTTGAGTCAAAATTAACTCTCTCCGAAATAGGCTTTTCCTGACTACATAAAACTGAGTCAAAATTCGACTCCGTCTCAGTCAAATCCGACTCAATTTGACTCTGTCGGAGTTGAATTTTGACTCAGTTTGTGTAGTCAGGAAAAGCCTATTTCGAAGATTTGACTCCCCAATTTTTGCAGTGTGTGACCTGTGGTAGTCATAGTCACAAATAGGGGTTATTTAAAAAAATGCTATTCTAATTTATCTTAAATACAATAGAAAGTATATACACCTACGGCCTAAAAGAACTAATGGAACGAATCAAAGATGCATTCAATTACATATTGAACTGGACCGGCATAACTGCGAAGTATGTTTGATACACGAACTTTTGTTCAGTTTGCTACTGTCAAAGTATAAAACCGGAAGTCTTTGGCTACGGCAGAAAATTGGAACAATTTTGCGCCCCCCCTAGAAGATTTTAAACTCTGCTTATAGTCGTTTAAAACCCTTAAATACCCTTGTGAAAAAAATTTCAATTTTCCTAGCAAGGTGAGCTGGTTACTGGCCTGTCTTCGATTGCATCCTGCTATGCATTTGAATTTTTACAGTACGATACATATAGGCTTGTTTATTCGTCAAGTACGAATATAAGACACTCCTATTTTTCAGGAACAGGACGGAGAAAGTTCGGATCACGGTTTATATCATGTGTTACGATTACAATGCGACGGCTTTGGTTTTTATTATGAGAGAGTAATGAAAAATGTAACAAAATTAGAAATTAGTCAAATTGAAAATCATGAAGCGCCGAATATGACTTTTCTTAGAGAGTCAGTGATTTGTTAAACTGAAAAATTAGAGGATTAGAAAGGCGTGAAGTGCTCAATAGGACCTTATTATCGAGGCAATATTCAACATCAGAAATATCGTGTTATACTTACTATTAGGTTTAACAATACCAGTATTTTCCACATTTCTTCGGCTGCCAAAAACGCACAGTAAGTTAGTGGTGTACTGACTGCACGCAATAATTGTAATAGAATATAGGACACTTTTATGAAAATTACTTCAAAATACACCGCAGTTGGTGTCGTTTTGGTATACAATACACCACCAACTCGGAATTGATTTTCCGGTAGCATTTAATATCTCTTATCCTAATGCAAAGTTCACCCTATAAATGGTGCAGCTGGGTCACGTTTTGTCACGCTCTATATGTTGGGTAACATTTTGTCTGCGATGTAACCCAATATGATATTCCAAAAACAGTGGTTGTCTCTCCAAACATCATGTATCGTTCATGTTTTGTCTTTCAATATCATATGATATTCCCTGCATCGTCTGTCAATATCATGTGATAATTTTGAAAATGTCTACTGAGTCAGTTACATAGCTAAGATTACGTATGACGGAATATCATATGATACTCAAACATGTGCCGTTAGTATCGTATGCTATAATGAGACAATGTAAATAACATACGAATAATATGGCGGGATATTTCAATTTTACCGGGAAAATTCAAAATTTGGCGGGAAAATGACATTTTTGGCAAAAAATCCAAGTTTTGGCGGAAAATTCAAATTTTGGGAAAATTCAAATTTCGGCGGGAAATTTGAATTTTGGCGGGAAAATTCAAATTTGGGAAAATTCAAATTTTGGCGGGAAACTTAAATTTTGGCGGGAAAATTCAAAATTTGGCGGGAGAAGTCAAATTTTGGCAGGAAAATTCAAATTTTGGCGGGAACATTCAAATTTTGGCGGATTGTCTTATGAAATGAAATGAACTACATAATAGAATATCATATAAAACACTTAAACTGTACAGTCAACATCATATGATACTCCAAATCTGTCTTGCTGAATGTCATATCATATATGCTGTTAATTTAGAATATCATATGATATTCACCAATATGTCTGATAGTGTCCTCTTTACATACGAACACTTGTATGTTGAGATGACCTGTGTACTCGTGCTTTGTATAGCAATATCACATGATATTCGACTTTTGTCTGTCCGTATCATATGATGGTAACAAAAATTTATGTTGATGTCGGATCAACATGTGACAAAACGTGACCCGACTGCCCCAGTTATAACGTGAACCCCGCATAAGGTTATATTGCGCACTGAATTTCCCGTTTTTATACCTAAAAATGTATTCTACAAGTTTTCGGAACGTGAAAATAATGCTAGTTTACCTGATTTTGGGTCGGATTTGAATTCAGGGAAGTATAGGTTTACACCAAAATTTTATGACCTTTCTGCTAATTACCGTAGTAAGGTGGGTGTAACCGCATAGATAAATTACCGGAAACAGATTGCGGGCAATCGGATAGAAACTGGATGGCGATACTGAGTCACAAAAACTTCCCAAATGTCTTACTTATCAGCCAAAACAATTGCGGCATACGAATATTCGCCGAACACGCTGCGTGTTTACAGAAACAATGGATGTGCCCAAATTTTACGAATTTGGATAATTTTCATAATTTTTTTGTAATATCAGAATTTACAGCACATCTGCAATGGAAGATGAAAGGTTACGCCATTTGTAAGTAAATAGAAGTATCGTAATTTAGGTTTTTCCATTCAAAAAAATTTAATCAAAATAAACAATATTTGCTCGCTAAAGTCAGTTGCTGATTACCATATAAAGTCACAGAAACAAAACAATTGCTCGCTTCACCGCAAATTACCGTTTAATTCTGAACCGTTTTATACATTTTCGTACGCTTGCAGTTAACCCCTTCTCACACTGAGTTTCCTATAGGCAACTAAGCGCAATGTATATACGTTAAATAATGTATATCGCACCGTGCTTAACAATTGCAACACGTATACATAGTACTAAATCACCACAAGACGTGAGAACCCCCTCGGGCTCGAGCGTCAAGCTCCTATAGCTGAGTAGTGATGGTAAACGCCTCCCACCCCAGTCACTGGAGTTCGAATCCTAGCATAAAAGTATGTCTCAGGGGAAATGAAAAATATTCATGTGAGGGTTAAGCGAAAAACTTTCAGTTTACTATTTATAAACATGCAAAAACATTTGGCAAACCGGTACTGTGAAATTGAAATTGCACTAAATAGTACGTTTTTAGCAAACTGGCTGAGCTATATAATTTTTGTAGGCGACTGTGTTTAGCGAGTGCAAAACTCACTAATATATATTAATGTAGATGTTTTGCGTGTCAACAAAAACTAATCTCGAAGCTGCTCCCTAAAAGCTTAAACTAACTTGATTTAAGATTAAGCTAATCCACCAGTATTAAACTAACTTTTTACATTCACTAAACTAACAGGTAGGTTTACGCTTAATCTCATTTGAAATCTTACATATTTTAAGTTTGAGCTAAATTTATTGAACTCTTAGATACAAGGTTGCTCTTGTTTGTTAATCTAAAAATAAGTTTTCTTAAACTCGTGTTAAACTTAAAAATGCGTTAGTTTAAGTAAAACTGAAAATTCTAGTTTAGTTAGTCCGTCCAGCCATTTAAGTTTTAGTTAAACTGATATTCAAGTTTAGTTAAGCTATAATTTAAGTTTAAGTTTTTAGAGAGTGGAATTCTCACAGGTGCCCGATGGCTATAGGTCTACCAAATGCTGACCTATCAAGCGGATGATGGTCCCCCAGGCATGGTATCAGGATCTTACAGTGGCCAAGTTACCCTAAAAGCCGTCTCGTTTTTCGGGGACAACAATGTACCAGGAGCACACGCAACAAATATAATTGAAACAGTGGGGACACTTGGGAAAGCCGAACAGTTGGGACCGCGGGACAGATGGGAAATTTGGGACATTTGAGACAGCCCGACAGGCGGGGCGAGTTGTAATCTATGTTATCTGCTCCAGTTACCCCATTTTTTACGGTAAACAGTTGACTCAGCCTTCCAGAATAACCGCTAATGTTGATGAATAGGTTTCAATTTACTATAGGCACTTTATTTTACGGCAAACAACTGATACTTCCCAGTATTAAGAGTTTCCGCATTCCAGTGACCAGCTGATAAACAACTGCCCGCAAGCAAACCAGCTAGTAAAAAACCAGTTGGTAAACAATTGACTGGTAAACAATTAGCTGGCAATTTCAACGATTAATACAAGCAGTTTTTGGTGGCAGCTATTAATGAACCTGGCTAATGGTTTTATCAGGTAGTTTACACCAGGTGATTAATGGGTTTCCCCTGCGTGGTTTACACCAAACGATTTGTGGGTTTACCAACAGTTTACACCGCCTGGCTAAAGGATTACTACCAAACGGTTTACGAAGTGATTAACGCGTTTCTGTCAGGGCGTCCGAAAGGTGGAGTATGAAAGGAAGAAGTTTGTTTCTTAATATTGTTGAAGACTTTGACTCATGTAAAGATCAGGGGCGGAGAGTTTTTCGTTGGGACTAGAATCGAGCGAGCTTAAGCTTTAGACTAATTTTTTTGCTTGGCTTAGGCTTAGGCTTAGGAATAAACTCATTCTTACGCTCAGGCTTAGGCGTAAGCTTAGACGTAGGTTTAGGAATATGCTTATATTACTGTTCCGCCCCTGTTCTTCACAATGGCCAAGACATTTAACAGTTTAGCCATTTCAGACGTTACTTTCTGAGCTCTTCAAGGCTATTAAAGCATGAAATTAAACAAATGTCAGCCTTGAAAACTTTTAAAAGTTTTGAAATTTCAAAACTATTTATTTTGTGTACTATTACGCTCCTTAAAAAAGCAAAGCTCATGATTGTGAGCTAAAAATGTTTCATGAGAAGAAATACTGACATCATATTCAAGTAACATTGAAATTATGAATTAATTCTTTCGAGGTGTTTGGTTTTAATTCTATGAAAAGCAAAAGTTGTGTTTCTGCTAAGATTTATAGCTTATATTGATTTATCGTCTAAGATTTGGTTAAATGGTGAGAATTTCCGGATGAACTAGCGTCGTAACGCATCATTTACTTCTAACTAACTTCAATTTAGATGCTTCTATACTTATAACTTGCTGGTTTTTGTGAACAGTGAACTGACAAGTTAATTGGGCCCATGTATAGAACACGGCCGGAACGTTTTTCGGCAGGACTGTAATAAAATAAGCTTAAGCTTTAGACTAATTTTTTTGCTTTAGGCTTAGGCTTAGGCTTAAGCTTAGGCTTATGTATAAGGTCATTCTTATGCTTAGACTTAAGCTTAGGCTTATACTTACGAATATGCTGATACTACTGTTCCGGCCGTGTTGTATACATTGGCCGTTATTTGTATATAAGTGATTTTTTTATGAAGTTTGCGTGTTTATTTTCACTCCGTCTCCATGTCCGCTTTTACCGGCTGCTTGTTTATTTCAGATATGGAAATGTGCCTTTGCAAGTCGAAGGATTGGAAACCGAATGCAATGACGTTAATAATTTGAGAGCAGCGATGCAACATATTTCATTTCAATTGAAAAAATTCAAACGAAGCGAGTTCAACGATACAGTTAGTTGAATTGGCCAATGTTTAGAACACGGCCGGAACAGTAGTATAAGCATATTGCTAAGCCTAAGCCTAAGCCTTTGCGTATAGATGAGCCTATTCGTAAGCCTAAGCCTAAACCAAAGCGTATAGATGAGCATATTCCTAAGCCTAAGCCTAAACCTAAGCATATAGATGAGTATATTCCTAAGCCTAAGCCTAAAAGCAAAAAATAGTCTAAAGCTTAAACTAACTCTATTATAGCCCCTCCGAAAAACAATCCGGCCCTGTTCTATACATGGGCAGTTGAATTGCCATCAACGGTGTAAGAACAGATAGCAAAAGAAAATAGTGGAAACGAAAAAAGGATATTTAAGTATAAAAATGTTAAACACATGATTTATTTTTCAGCCACGTCTTCATTAAAAAGTCCTACACTTTGGTGCCCAACTGAATACTACGCTCGAGGGTACAACCGGAGGTCTGCCTCCGGCTTCGGCTCTGACATAAAATCAGCATCCGGCTGCGGCTCCGGTAGCATTTTTGCCGGAGATTTTGGGGCAATTTCGGTAGTAAAATTTCGGACAATTTATCTATTTAGCGCGTTTCGTTTTACTTTTGTCACAGTTTTCAGGAAAGAGTTTCCGAAATTTCGGCGAAACTTAGCGTAAAACCAAGCAACTTAACAAACATATTGCAGATATTGGCTAGAATTTCACTACGTAACAATCATTTTTACAACCTAAAATTTTGCGTCACCGCTGGCTCCGACCACGGTATTTGCACATTCGGTTGCACCCTGCACGCTCCTAATTCCTGTTTCGGTATGTCGTTTGATGCTCACCCACCGGATCATTCAAGGATTTAAACTTTATTCCGAAATAATTGTGGCGTATTAAATTTTCAGAAAACGAACTGAAATCACAGATAGGAATTTGTAAGAAATTTTGTAAAACAATAACATGGACGTTTAATGAATAAATTTTTCCGACGGCTAACTCAAATTGAGACTGCATCGGCATATGTTCAAAAATACTTGAACCAGGTAACTTCCCGATAATCCAAGGATTGGTTTGTAATTCAAACAAACAATGGAAATTGTTAAGTGAACCAAACTTGTATCACAGATGAAAGCTAACAACAACCCGTTAACCATAAATCGTCGAAAAGTGCATAGAAATACAGGATCATATGCTCACATGCGTATATCATCTACCATCACCGATTGGTGTTGAAATTGACAAATTCCCGCAGTTACAATTCATAAAATTGGTACAGAAGTTGAACAAATCAAATGCGAAAAATGTGCTCACCTTAGAACATCGCTAGAGCACTGGTTCGAAAGCGATATGATTTATTCTAAACTGGTGATAGGTGCAACACACATTTGAGAAAACGTCCGCTATTCCTAGTAGCTAATTTATTCAACAGACCCCTTACAAGGAGTAGTATAGCATAGGTGCCGAGAGTAGGTGGTCGTGGACCCTAAATTGACCGATTGGAGGGCGCTGAGCCCAATTTTTGTCGAACGGATAATAATTTTTGCCAAAGTCTGTCTAAAATTTGCAATTTTTCACTAGGCTTCTGCAAATATGCTGCAAAATATTTTCTCGCGCTTCGCACGAAAACTGTTCTCTGAACTTGAGAGCAGGGGTGGGGGCTGACCCAGTGTTTTAAACCAAATGAGAAAATTTTCGCATGTAACTAAGCTGTACCTCAAGTGCGTCCACACGGGAGGGGCATTGGGGGCCGTGCCCCCACTCCAATTCGGCTGGCGCCCTCCCAAATAGACTCGGTCTAAAAGTAAACAATCTTGAATTGCTATTTTACTGTGCTCCATTTAAAATTTTTCGGCGGCCATCAAATATAATTCTCTGGGGACGCCAGTGATCAACCTTGAAGACAGAAATTTGTTAATAAAACTATTCTCCAAGACCGGATCATTTGTCCCCCCTAACTGGTCCCCATCCCGGATTTAAGCCCCAAGGTAGTTTATAAGAAGCATCCGGTTCCAGCTCGCTTCTCTCCTCCCGATCTTGTCCTGATTGTTCGATTATTTATCGCCAGTTCAAACGCAAAATATCAAAAAATATTCATGGCTGTGCGCGAAGTTTATATCGTTTTAAGGATTGCCTTCACTTCTATAACATCCACACATTTTGCAATTTTTGCTGAAATTGCTATTTCTCGGATGGTGTCCTGAAGGAAGCTACGAAACCTGCCTATTTCGACCCTGGATCTTCTTGTTATGTTTGGTATATCTACGCGACTTCCTGCGTTGTTGTTCACCCCTCGAATCATAATTTGTTTTCGACACGGCTGCGCAGTAGTAATAATTGCGACCCGTGTTACTTTAAGGTGAAAACCATGTTTTCACTACACTTCAATAATAGAGCAAGCTTTAAGCTTTAGACTAATTTTTGCATAGGATTACGTTTAGCAATATGTTTACACTACTGTTGCGGCCCTTTAAAGGCTATAATTGCAGCTAATGAATGATACATTTATGCGTTTTTGAGTCGTTTATATTTACAATAAAGGATTGTTGTTTTTCAGAAAACGCCAGAATCCATGTCATGCGTTGGAGCTGATTTATTATTAATGTAAGATCAAGAGTACACGATACAAAGTGTACAAATCTTGGCGTTCCGCACGGTACAAAATGTGCCACCGGGTGTTGGGTTTTTGGCAGACGCCCCTTATTTGGAGGTGGGTACAAACTGTGCGATCCATGGAACTTTATGTATCCGGCATCAAAAAGGCTCGGCTTATGGTTTAATTTAGGGTTATTGCATTTGACAGCGGCTCCGTTTAAATAAGGAGTGGTCTTTCAAAAACGTAACTCATTCTCTAGCGGATATAGAAGGTAGGGGCGAGGGGGGGGGGCGCACTCCCCCTTGTCAGAAATTTTTTGTGATAAAATAGTAACGTTTCTACGTTACAATTTTCTCCCAGAGAAAATTTTTAGTAAAAAACATTTTTTGACACAAAACATAAAACCTTACATTTTTTACATCTGAAAATGTTTTGGTCATAAAATGATATGATCTCTACCTTTCAAATTTTCCGTTTTATAACATTTTACAGCCCGTCCACGCCCGTCAGAAATTTTTGGATCCACCTATTTACGCATGACGGGTACACTGTAAAAAAATGGGGAGTCAAATGGACTCTCTCGGTAATAGGCTTTTCCTGGCTACACAAATTGAGTCAAATTCGGCTCCACTAGAGTAAGATTCGATTAATTTTTTACAGTGTACATTTTGTACTATGCGAAACCCCAAGAGTGGCACACTCTTGTATCATGCACTCTTCCTAAAGAACAGGGTCGAAGCCATTTAAAGTGTGTCAACGACTTTAGCATAAACTTGACCGTTCATAAACTTGCGCAGCACTTAGACGTAGTTTGTATGATCATTTCGACACAAAAAACCGGGCCTGAAACCTTAGGGGGCATACCTGCGTTCAGTTTCTTTTGGAAAACATTGCCTCCTATGAAAAGTTTAATTTAGTTTTAATTCAAACTAGAATGTCCTGAATTCTGTTTCTAACATCGTTCTGACCCAGCAGCATGTTGAGCTGGCTTTGGGCATATTAGGCAAATTTTTTTGTGAGTGAACTTTTTAAGCGAGAAAATTTTATGACTTCTAAGCATCCAAAACATTTATTCTAGTAAGCATGTTTGTCATTCAATGAGGTAATATAGCCCCTCCATGACTACTGTCTAAACACTTAAATTACAGCGTAACTAAACTTCAATATTAATTGAAGTGAAACTTAAATGGTTGGACGGACTAAAACTAAACTGAAATTTTAAGTTTAACTTAAACTAACTCATTTTTAAGTTTAAGGCGAATTTAAGCCAAACTTAATTTTTTGTTTAAGTAACAAATGCAGCACTGATATAACGTATAGCTTAGAAATCAATAAGTTTAGCTTAAACTAAAAAATATGTAAGATTTCAAATCAATTTAAACGTAAACTACCACTAAAGATTAATTAATCATGGAAACTAGTTTAACACCTCTAGATTAACTTAAGTTTAAATCGAGTAAGTTTAAGTTTTAGACAGTACGTTTGTATACACACAACTTTTAGCTTATCTCAATCCATTTTATGCTATGAACAGCAGAAATCAGGGCCTGAGCAGCCACCCCCATGCCACCCATTTGCGGCGTCCAACCCTAAAGGGGCCTCCACCCTAACCGGTTGAAACAAAACCGCTAATGTTTTAAAATGCATCTGGCTTCTCGCTCTCTTTAAACAAGAGTATGCAACTGGGTACGTTTTATGTTTTAAAACCCGCCATTTCACATTCAATATTGCAAGCAACGGAAATAGATTTGACTATTTTTAGATTCATTTTCGGGCCCATGTATAGAACAGGGTCGGAACAGTAGTATAAACATATTCTTAAGCCTAAGCCTAAGCCTAAGCGTAAGGATGAGCCAATTCCTAAGCTTAAGCGAAAATTAAGCCTAAGTCTAACCAAATACGTTAGTCTAAAGCTTTAATCTAAACTCTATTATAGCCCTATAGGAAAACCTTCCGTCCCTGTTCTATACATGGGCCTATTTTCGTATTTCAGAAATGCCGTAAATGAGTATGAAGCGGCATTGAGAAAAGATTTCACCGAACTTCTGTATTGTGAAGAATGCGAAACGAAAATACTGAATTCGATGCAATGTTACGAGGTGGGCATTAGAAGCGTTTACAAGGGTAGGAGATAAACAAGTATATATCTCCCTCTCAAAATTTCTGGGCACACAAATTGTTACTGTTAACTGATTTTTAGGGATAGACTAATGGTGATTTTGTTCGAAAATATGCAATTTATCGAAGAAGTTCAACTTTATCTTTTGAAATGCCAAACGTTTTAACGCTGCTAATTTTGGATTATAATTTTGGGATGAAAAAATATCGAATTTTAAACCGTGGCGCAAATTTGTAAAGAAGACAGAATTTGCCTGTCGCAACCGGATATCCGGTCGAAACCTGTTCTAGATCCGTCCGTTCACTAGCGGATACAGAGGGAGGGTGGGGGGGGGCGTACGCCCCTCCTGTTAGAATTTTTTTGTTAAAATGGTACGGTCCCTCCTACCTTTACCATTTTCCCCCTCAAAAATTTTTGTAGAAATATACAATGTTTACCCTGAGAAATTTTTTCTGATAAAAATGATAAGTTCTCTATCATACAATTTTTTCTCCAAGAAAAGTTTTTAGTGATAAAATGATAAGGTCCCTACCTTACAATTTTTGTGTTTCATAACATTTGCCAGCCCGCCCCTTTAACGTCAGAAATTTTTGGATCCCGTTTGTGCACAGGATGAGATCAGAAAAATTAATGAAACCGAAACTATGATCAAACGCATGACTGAAGAAACACCGTCAATTCAGACAGTCGAACATTTTCATCAGGGGCCGATGGAGGCTTCCACCAAATCCGAAGCGACTTCTGTTAGGTAAGGTCGCTTAGTCACTAAGCCATCGTTAACGATTGGCCGATTTTGTCTTCAGACCCAATATTAATATTATAGTCGTTTTTCGGTGCTGAAGTAACCAATCCGAATCCCTGGTAACGACACTGTCTACAGTAATTCTAATTGATAACTTATCAGTGTGAAGCTGAGAAATACCGATGCAGAAACTATAAATTTGGTAAACCAGGTACTGTAGTGAACCGGATGAGAAGGGTAGGGAGACAGGCACTTATTTTGTCACTGTAGAGGGCAGATTCCTTGCTATTTGGATCCGGAATGTTATATATTTTTCAATCCGACTTCAGTTATTTGAACCACACACCTTTTAACTTATGCCAGCTATTTTCTGCGGTTTAAAAATATATATGTCGTAGCCCAAGCTGTAAATTGGGCTAGCCTACGCCGTAATTCTTTCTATGCAATAAGTGCACGCCTTATGATTGCTTACTACCTTAATGCCATACTCAAATACGATTGGCTGATGCAAATACTTTTTTCTGATTGGCTAAGTAATCGCCACCTATTGGCTACCTAACAGTTTGCTTTATACTGAGAAATGCAGAATCACGCAGGATTACGACTATAAAACAAAATAAATCTACGTATAAACCCTATATTATAGAAAATATATATTTACGCATGTTGACATTTTTATTTTTGTTCTTAAATAATTTATAGGAATACAGATGTCAGATTTAAAGCGATGGAAATCGAAGATAAAAAGGTATGTTGCAAACACAACTACTTACACAGTAAACGAAACAGGCTATTTTCTGCAAAATCAAGGATTTTCTTAGTGGTTCGTAAAGATTAAATTTTTTTATCTGCCCTTCTCACAGAACTTTATCAGTCAATAGCTCAGTGTTACAATCTCCATTCTATTAAAAGTTTGCGAGATGTCAAAAAACTTTTGGTGAACGCACGGAATCTCGACCCCCCCCCAGGACTGACACTTGACTATTGTTATTTAGATAGGGGAATTTCGTTCCACGGCGTTCCGTGGGTTTTGAAATATGTCATACCTTGGCACACGGTAGATATTTCAAATTATTGTGTTTTTTGTAATTTTTCACACAATTAACACTTTCTCGTGCTAATTTTTTGTGTAAATTTTAACTCAAATTAGTATTTAAATTAAAGTTTGCAACGTTGCTTAATTTTACTTTCAAAATCTGTTGCGGATTCAGAAAAAATTTAAGATGAATCGTCTTGAAACTTTTGTGCGCTACAAACGTTGGTTTACAATCATCGTAGAACTTCAGGCCCATGTACAGATCAAGGACGAAACGTTATTCAATGAACTGGAATAGAGTAAGTTTAGCTTTAGTCTGATTTTTTACTTAGGCTTAGGGTTAAAGCTTAGGCTTAGGTATAAGTTTACTCTTACACTCAGGATTAGGCTTAGGAATATGCTTTTATTACTGTTCCGCCACTTTTCTATACATTGGCCGAAGCTCACAGTGTGTTTTCTTATGCAAATTCCCGTAAATACAGCGCAGATTCTGCACACAGCATAAACACGGTGCCTTCAGTGAAACTTAGTTTATAAATCATTGTTTTCAACTTCAAAACTGCAAAATTTCAAAACAAAAAGTATCGTCTGATACTGAAAAATCTTCGATATTCGTTACGGCGAATGTAAAGAACATGGGCGGAACAGTATAATAACCATATTCCTAAGCCTAAGCCTGAGCCTAAGCCTAAGCGTAAGAATGAGCATATGACTAAACCTACTGTATTAACCCGAATAAGAGGGGGGTAATAAAAGGGTGGTCCCCATTTTGGGTCCGAATCAATAGGAGTCCGTATCCCTAATAAGAGTCCGTTAGAGGATAGAGTGCCTAAACCCTAATTAGAGTCCATAAATGTCAATTAGCCCTAATTGTAGCACATAAATGACTTCAGGACCAAATAATTTGAGTTCGAAACTTTACAGCGTACTTAAATTTTGAAAGTACATTCCTAAGTATAACCTTTTATTATCGCTCAAACTATTGAAACGAGACAAATATACGTTAAATTCAACAGATAGGGCGGCGGAGCGTGGGTTAAAAATAAATAACAGTCCGCAACCGAATAACAAGGTGGGTGCCCTCTGGAGAGGCCAAATAAATATCAGTCCCCCTCTTATTCGGGTCAATACAGTAAGCCTCTGGAGAGGCCAAATAAATATCAGTCCCCCTCTTATTCGGGTCAATACAGTAAGCCTAAGCCTAACGTAAGCCTAAGCCTAAGCTTAAGTCTAAGCCAAAGCGTAAGAATGAGCATTTCCGTAAGCCTAAGCTTGAGCCTGAGCCAAGCAAAAAATAGTCTAAAGCTTAAACTATACTCTATTGAAGTCCCACGGAAAAACGTTCCGTCCTTGATCTTTGCATAGGCCTTCGTTACGATTATTGTAAATTGATAATTTATAGAACGTCTTGGCTGTTCAAATTTATTCGTTGTGCGAGAAGAAACTAGAAATGGTCACTGCGATCAAAAATGTAAGTGCTTTTTTGAAACAATATATTTTCTATCAATTAGTAATGATTAGCTATGTAATTTTATGATTTTATGTAATATATTTTCAATAATCACCAACTATGGTTTTACATGATATCGTAGTCTATATACTCAAATAGGCATAGCACCAATCACAAGTTAACAGGGTGCAACCGGAATTCCGGTTCCGATAGCAAATTCCGGTATTTTTCACTCTCCGGTTTCGGTAATAAATGCGGTATTTTTTCAACAGAATTTTGCGGTATTTTTAGGCTTAGGTTTAAGTTGACACTTTAGACTTGTATAATATACTTTTAAGACTTGAGTATACACATGTCGATATGAATATAGCTAACATAATACGTTGAGTAAAGAACCAAATCTGTACTGGGCCCGTTTTCTCAAACGTGAGCAGCACCTGAAATCAGTTGGTGATAGTGTTGGTATTCAATATGATAAATAACAAAGGTGAGCCAACCACCATGACAAGTTTAAATTTAACTCAATAAACAAGTAATACCCAGAATACATAAAGCAAAATCACCAAGACACTAGAAAACTGCCTAGCTACTCTCGTGACAAAGAAGTACCGGACACACTGGCAAATATTCCATATTGCTGACATTATGCAAATCAACTGCGATAGCTAGTGAACTTAAAACCTATTACTAACTGATGATAGTTGGTATACACATTCAAGAATATGGGTCCTAAATTTGATTTGGTCCACGAAGCTTGATGTTTATGGACTAATTTGTACTTTTCAACGCTATCCATTTACGGACTATAATAGACGCCTATTGATTCATGCTCAAAATTGGGACTACGGACTCTAATTACCTCCCGTCTCGAATTCAGGTAAGTGCAATATTAAAAACCTATATACATGTGTCGCTTTGTCGTCGCTAGGGTGATTCGGTTTGTAGTACTGTAGTGACCCGAATAAGATGGGAGGGGAGGGCTGACATTTGTTTGGCCTCACCAGAGGGTACCCCACTGCCATTCGGTTACGGACTGTTATTTATTTTGAACCTGCACTCCGCCACCCTTCGTTACTGATATATATCCGGTATACTCCTATTGATTGGGACTCAAAATGGGGAACTCCCCTCTTTTCCCCTGCTATTCGGGTCACTACAGTATTAATATTTTAGATGCTTGAAAATCGAAAACAATATCACGAAGCTGCGCAAGATGCTATCAGTAACTCTCTTAAGTGCATCGTCCAGGGAATAGGTAAGTCATTTTGGTTAGTTGCATTAGCCCATCTAAGCCCCGCAACCATGATTAGTCAGGATAAGATAAGTATTGGCGAGTTGGGCCTGTTTACAGATCAAGGGCAGAACGTTTTTTTGCGGGACCGCAACCGAGTACGCTTTAAGCTTTACACTAATTTTTTTGCTTAGGTTCAGGTATAACCTCATTCTTACGCTTAGAAATATGCATATGCTACTGTTACACACAAAATAAATTGTCTTGTATTGAAGAAATATTATCTAAAATTTGAGACAATTATGTCTTGATGCTGACTTCAGACAAATGTCTTCAATTCAAGACTTTTATTTGTTAAATTTTTCAGAAATATTGGTGTCAAATTTTTCACACTTAAATGTCTTAAATTTAAGACTTCGTTTTAAGAACAATTAAGAAAATTATTTCTTAAATATATGACAAATATTTCTGAAATATAAGACATTTATGTCTGAAATAAAACACAGAGATTTGCCATGGAAACCGACTCCAAAATTGGGGGCTAAAGCTCACCCCATTTACAACCTAAGATACGTAAACTTAGGTTGGGGGAGCCAGAACTCAACCCGAAATATCTTTGAAATTCGATTATTTATATACCCTTTTAAGAATAAAACGGAGCAGCTGTTTTATATACATCAAAACCAAAAAATTAATTCTTGAATAAAAACACAACTATTTCTTTAAAGAAAGAAATTTGTGTCTTATAAATTGGCAATAGGAATTTCTTGAATATGTGACAATTATGTTTTTTGTTATTTAAGAAACGAATTTCTGAACGGTTTAAGGTTATTAATGTCTGAAATACAGAACATTTATGTCTTGAATATTCGATAAAGTAGGAGTCTTGAGATTTTAAGGCAATTTATTTTGTGTGTACGGCCCTGTTCTATACGTACATCGAGCGTACATTGAAACAACATTAAACAAATTTTACTCAATTTTTTTAAATTACGCGAAATCAAATTTGAACTGTCCTATTTGTTTCTGTGACGTGTCCTTTAAATTGAAGACGAAATGACAATAAGTAAAAGTTAAAAGAAATCTTTTAGTAGGGGGTATTTTATTTAGCAAATTGATAGTTTAAGTAGAGCATTGAAAATTAATGCAATTAATTAGCGAAAATACGAGGCTTGAGTCGAATTTGACTTTAGCAATGTCGAATTTGACTCAGTTTGTGTAGTCCGGAAAAGCCTATTTCGAAGAGAGTCAATTTGACTCACCATTTTTTGCAGTGTAGACGCGAAGCTTATTATCCCCTTTCTCTCAGACTTGAAACCAGTGCTTGCTGAACAGTGATGGCAAACATTTCTCACTCCAGTGTCCCGAGTTCAATTGCAAACTTGAAAATAGCAGTTCAGTTTAAATAAAATCAAATTTGTGATTCCTCAGATCAGCACCAGCGTCCGCCGGCAGTTTTCGGTCGCTCCCTAGAGGCACATTTGAACGATTTCAAGCAAGACATCGCATACGTCATTGAAGATTGCTGTAAAGCTCTGGTGGGCTTAGGATTACGACAAGAGGTAAAAAAACAGGAATTTTTAGTTTCGGCTCCGGAATTGTCACAGGGGCCTGATAAGTCTCATCAACCAATTTCGACTTTGTGCGCGCAGGCACGTAGCTAAGCTGGGGAACTTCAAATGCGGAGCAAGCTTATATTTCAGATGATGGCAATTTTTAACTGACAAATTCTATTCTAAACTGATCAGCAAAATACCATTGTTCACTCTTCAAAAGTGATAATACATTGATCGTAAGGGTATGGAACCAACGGTTAGCCATCGAATAAACAGAATTTTTGGTGTATAAATTACGTGAAGGAACGTATTACGTAAATATTGTACAAAACTTCGCAAGCGAAGCTAACAAGAAGCCAATCACATTTTCAGGACTTCCACTGGCGTATCAACAGCTTTCCCCACCCCTGGGGCTCATGCATAGGTCAGGGGTGGAACGTTTTTCTGTGTGGGACTTGAATAGAGTAAGCTTAAGCTTATTAAAATTGCTCAAGATAGCTTTGTTCCAGAAAAACCACGCGAACGAAGCGAGACACAACTCAAACAGAGTTGCGATAGTAAATCTTAAAAGCATTCAGTTTTAGCGACAAAATTATTTCCGAATTTCTTTAAGTACCCAATCAGTTTACAGAAGAAAGGGCTAATACAAACCCACGGAACCGCTCCCACTTCGTGTCCCCCTGGTTATGTCCCTATGTGGGATAAACTGAGGGGTGACAACATCGGACCTTCAGCTAAGGCATACGGCAACGCCTTCAAAATTCTGGTATGTTTTAATAGCCCGATGCGCCGAAAATTCTACAGCCTTGAAGGATTCCAGAATCCAGGTGGGCCGCTACCTTGTCGCCAGTTGAACCTCTGCGGGTGGGACATAAATACATTTTTTGGTTGTTAAACCAGTAGTTTTCTAGGGTGCCAAAAATTTCCTAAAACGCTGAATGTCACTAGCCCCCCTCTGGCTACGGATGTTGCATTACCAGGGGACTTTACGACGGACTCTATATGATTCATTTCGAACAACTGCGTTATTTTTGTACACCCTATTAAATTCGACAAATGTGAGTTTGATACGGCAACCACAATATTTTGCGTGCAGTCTGTGGTAAAATCTAACTCTGTTCCAATGTACCTAAACAGTAAACGTTCACTTCCCGAGCTGGCGTTTTAGACAAAGAGTCTGTCTTAAACTTGACAATTGATTCCAGTCGATTCAGGAATAGAACTTATAAATTGGCAAATATTTATTGAGTTTTTACTATAATCACTAAATTGCTACTAAATTCATCACAGTTTAAGAACAGAATCACAGTGGTTAAATTTTTCAGAAAACAGATAAACGTTAGAGTAGCCTTTTCCACAGTACGCATTTACAAAGGTCAACTCGTTACACGTGAAATGTACATGGTTATTTAGTCTTGAATTCATTTCCAGACTACTGTAATCTACGAATTTACTAGAGGAGAAATGGTTTATGCAAATAAAAACAGTTTATAAACACGAGTGTGTTTTACTATACTTTCGTTGACCTGCGGCTCCGTACGACGCCGTTTATCACCGTTCACATACGATAACGTATGGTGACGGGCGGTGACGGACGGCGCCGGACGTCAAGTATAGCGTAGCCGTTATACTGAAAAAAATATGTTGTCTAAATATCTCTTATATATTTCCGTGTACATATACAGTCACTAGGGGAGGCGCTATACTTTTGATAACGTCCGGTTCCGTCCGTTACCGTACGTCACCGTGCGGTATCGCACATGACCTACTCAACGCCAGTCTAAGAAAAATAGAAAATATATATTTTATTCGCATTTTTCAGGGTTTATTTCGAGTTTCGGGCAACAAAAGCCTGGTGAACCGATGGAAAGCCGAAATTGATGCTGGAAAATATACGAGTTTTCAAAACAGCGACGATACAAACGCGATTGCAGGTATAGTGATTGGTTCTGAATTGTGAAGCTATTATTTCATCTGAGATGGAATTTCAAGGCAGAATTCGCGTTCCGCGACTCTCCGACGAAAGTTAGACAGTAACTGATAATTTTTTATTAGTTTAAATTCGTTTGAACTTTAGTAAAATTATACGTTTGAATTA
This sequence comes from Enoplolaimus lenunculus, assembly GCA_030248215.1. Classification (NCBI taxonomy): domain Eukaryota; kingdom Metazoa; phylum Nematoda; class Enoplea; order Enoplida; family Thoracostomopsidae; genus Enoplolaimus; species Enoplolaimus lenunculus. Next base: position 39,952 of record JASANG010001128.1, read on the forward strand.
TGGGAAATTAATTTGCAAAATTTGGTAGCGTTCATTGTGGACTTATCAAATTCAGCGTAGCTGAAAACTTATGATCAATAATAAAGTATGACACAAATTAAAAAATTTTGGCAATACACGCTCAGTTAATTTTAGAAAAACAAGTTAGAATGATATGCCAATTTTTCTTAATTTTTCGTATGAGAAAAAGTTTTCAATATCGAAAATAGGTACCGCAAAATTCCGGTAAGAAAAATACCTCATTTCCCTACCGGAACTGAAATTCCGGTTTCACCCTGATATATATATTTATATATATAGCGTTTTTTGTCTTTGTACTAAAATTGTCCCTAATTTTCCGCTTATTTTTATATTCTATTCCAAAATGGTTGTTTTGGAGTCGATTATGTTTATACGGCCTTTATAGAAACTGGAGGGGGCGGATTTTGCTTTGACGGGCTCTGACATTAACTTTAGAAACAACCCTTTTCATTCTAAACACGAGACTGAGAGCTCCATCGTTGTTTGCAGAAGATCTGGGAAGGTAAACTCCCCCTCCCCCTCTTTAGAGGGGGAGGTGGAGGGAATTTGCACATCTCCCCTCCTTCTCCGCTTTAAGTATGAGGATGGGGAGATTTGGGGGTTGAAATTAAGCTCCCCTCCTGTATGGGTCACAGTATGCTCATATAGCTTAAACACAAGCATGGTAATCTTACCTTATGGTGTTTCTTTTTGTCCGAATCGCCTGCGGTTATAAAACCGCGTGGTTGGTGGTCGTTCTGTTTTTTGTTGTTGTAAACGAGGGCTACGCCTCGGCTTTTTCGTTGCAGGAGCGTTTTGTGCGGTTTGAGTTATTAAATTACTTATAACAGTGCGTCTTGTCTCCGGGCTTTGTTGGGGTTGTTTTTTTGGTTCAATTTTTTAGGGCTATGACCCGGCAAACAAAATTTACTCCAATTTTTGTGGTTTGGTTTTCGTTTTCGTTTCAGATTTTCAGCTTTTTTATCCCAATTTTGAGAACGTTTTTTGAAAAGTTCTCTTCTGATTGATTTGTCACAGAAAGACGCACTATTATTAAAATTATTATTATTATTATAATTGTTATTGTTGTAGTTGATGATGCTGCTGCTGTTGTTGGTGCTTTTAATACTATTACTCATGTTACAACAATTTCTAAAGAATTGTTATTAAAACAATTACATGTTTTGGTCATTGGAATGTTTTAAAATGCCTCACCAACTGTTCAGTTTTTCCAAAAACTGTTTTTCTATGTATTTTTCTAGCTTCGCATTTTTGATGGTACTAAAATGGCGTCATTTTTTGAGGGAAATAAAATAGTTTGCATTTTTGATGGTACTAAAATGGCGTCATTTTTTGAGGGAAATAAAATAGTTTGCATTTTTGCGGGTAATTAAATCAGCTTTACATTCATTAGGGTAATTAAGTAGCGTCACATTCTTTAGGGTAATAAAATTGACATCATTTTAGAAAACTGGCCTTACATTTTTGAGGGTAGTAAAACTAGCGACAGATTTTTGAGGATAATTAAATGGCGTCATTTTTTGAGGGAAATAAAATAGTTTGCTTTGTTGAGAGTAATTAAATCGGCTTTACATTTTTAGGGTAACTAAGTAGCGTCACATTCTTTAGGGTAATAAAATTGACATCATTTTAGAAAACTGGCCTTGCATTTTTGAGGGTAGTAAATCTAGCGACAGATTTTTGAGGATAATTAAATGGCGTCATTTTTTGAGGGAATTAAAATAGTTTGCTTTGTTGAGAGTAATTAAATCGGCTTTACATTTTTAGGGTAATTAAGTAGCGTCACATTCTTTAGGGTAATAAAATTGACATCATTTTAGAAAACTGGCCTAGCATTTTTGAGGGTAGTAAATCTAGCGACAGATTTTTGAGGTTTATTAAATGGCGTCACAATTTTTGAGGGTAATAAATAAACTGTCAAGATTAAAAAGGTCTACAGAAAAATTTATAGGTTTTAGTCAAAAGTGTAATAAAAATCACTTAGTCAGCTAGTGAAAAATAGCCTTTAGTTCTAACATCAAAAAGCTCCACCGACAAAATCCGAGTATAAAAGCCGCGACTCAAGCTCAAAAATTCAGTCTTAAAAATGAACAAACTAACTATTAACTCGCATCTTGTCCAAACGCACACTGGAGACAGTGTTGCTTTTGGAAAAAACAGACTGCTCTATAACTTTAGGGAAGTTTGCGCGGAAGCGTACAACTTCCCTGATGATGTAAGGCAGGGAGCAAAAGGCAGACTTGTCTTTTGCAAAGAATTCAATAATGTAATAGGTTATGATCCGGATGGTTACCCAGGCAGGGTTTTGGCGTTGGTGGTGAAAAAGAACCACGCCGTAACAGCAATGGTTTACGCTGGGTGGGAATATATGTAATTCAACCCGTGCGGTACGTGTTATTAAATCTTTGAAATTAGACTACATATGAGACTTATGCCCAGACCCGTAGCCAGCTCACCATGCTAGGGGGAGCCTAAAAATTTTCCACAAAGGGCATACAGTTATTTTCGTCGGCTTACAAGCATGAAAATTTTCTAGAGGGGGTCGAAATTTTTTACAGTGGGGGCAATAACATTAACGAGTTATATGTAACGAAAATTACTCTTTCCCGTCATACCAACTGGCCCGTATCCAGCTCAACATGCTAGGGGGGCTTAAAATTTTCCAGGAGAGTCATACAATAATGTAAATGCCACAAAATTAAGAGACACCGCAATAGCATTAGCAGTCAGAACAATGTTTCCATCGTTTTAAATTTTTACTTCACTAAAATTTTGTTTGCTTCTGACCCTGCCATGAAGGGTTATACTGCGCCCCACTTGCGAATTTTGGCTGCAGGTCTGGCTGGTAGCAGAAAAAAATTGCTGTTTTTACGAAACAATTTCGCTCATGTGCATGCGTAGAGCGATCTTTACAGTTTATCTTTAACGTAAATCTATTCGCGCTGTCAAGAACTTCAATTTATATCATAGTTTTCGTTTCCGGCCGGCGAAACTAAAACTATACTGCGTTTTAAACGACTTGTACGTAAACTAAAAACATATGGTTGACTAATAGTGTATTTCTCAAGATTAGTAGATGGTATTGGAATCATGGCGGTTGAGTCATGTCATCTAAAAAGTTATGACACAATATATTCAGCTTTTGGGCCAATGATACTTTAAGTGGCGTAACAGTAGAAGTAGCGTGTTCCTAAGTCTAAGCCTAAGCCCAAGCGTTGCAAAAATGTGTTCCTAAGCCTAAGCCTAAGCCTAAACAAAAAATTGTAATCTAGAACTTAAACCCAGTCTTTTATGGACCCACCAGAAACCTGGAGGTCCCTTAAAGTAATATGGGCCCAGCTTAACACGAGTCTAATTAAGCTTATTTTTGGTTGAAGCAACCAACCTATCGCACAAATTTGTGTATCTAAAAGTTCATGAAGCTTAGCGTAAACTAAAAATATGTAAGATTTTAAATTAGTTGAAGTGTAAACCTACCTGTTAGTTCTGTAAATCTAGAAAGTTAGCTTAACACTGCTGAATTAGCTTAAGCTTACTTCAAGTCAGTTAAGTTTTTATAGAGTACACTCTCATCGCGCTAAATGTAAGAGAAGCTATTAGGCCTTGATTTTAAGACATTTACGTACAGCAAAATTTGAACAAATGTAACAACATTCTGTGATTATCAGAAACAAACTTGTCTCGATTAGGTATTTTCCGACGTAAACGCGCGGCTTAGCACGTGATGTCTAAAATAAAATTGGACGAATCTAAAAGTTACTGTTATTCGTGACGATCGTATGAAATGCGGCACACAAAAGCATAAAATAACTCTATAAATGTCCAAAATTTTATCCACACCATTGCTTAAACTTTAGAACGGTAACATGCAAAACCTTAGCGTTTACACATTTGTGGTTTTTAAATTTTAACTTTGTCTGCCACTCCTTTTTCCTTTGAGCACAAATGAAAAAATTTCAAAACTTTTTTGGCTTTGTCAAGGGCATGATGTGAAAAATGTATGTATTCCTTCTGACAGACTCTGGACCAAACAGTTGTCCTTTAAATAACGTATTGACAATTTAGGTGGGTATGGACGGCAACGTGACCAAGCATAGGTCGTTTAGAGAGAGAGTGTGAGTTGTCAGCAGGGCCTACACAGGATATGAGTGACATTTGGACATGTAATTTGGAAACAATAAAACTACAGACTTAGGAGCTCGTACGTGGGGACAATTTTTTTACAGTAGCGTAAACAGTATAACGTGGATGAAACAATAGCAAAATGAAAATTTGAAGGTTTTTTCCGCTTTCACTTATAATTTTGATGCCACTGGTAGATTCAAAAATTTCTAACGGTCAAAGCGAAAATGAGTCAGTAGCTATAAATATATACTAAACATTGTCTAAAGTAATAGTATTTTCCTTGCTTGGATTTTACACATTTTAACTGGAGATCCCCAACAATTATAATTAAGTGAAAAAATAGGTACACCATCTCTTTGAAAATTTTATTTGCAATGGTCAACGGGGGATAATCCCCAGCCCAGCATATGGCCAGACTACCCCATCGCCGTAGGGGCCGCTCCTGGTAGCTGTGCAGACAGCCGCAGGTTTTTGCCCATAGGGCTTTTTTATTATAAAACAAATACAATAAAACATACGAATGAAAATAACATATAATTATCAAATATTGGCGTTTTACTTCTTTGTGTGGGTATTGTTGCTGACGAACCCTTTCATCTACTCCACCACCGTATTTCAATATGAAGCGCACGGTTTATACATTTACAAATTGACTCATCTAGCTTCTATTATGTTAACATCCATAAATCTCCAATGTAGTACTCTTGCTAAATCAAATGTTGCCAGCTTTGACAAAAACAAAGCTCCATTATGGCAACCGTTACTAAACACATACCCCCTATAAATGCCAACTGCATTTATCATAAGGGTTCTGTGTTTAAAGTTTATGGGTAATTTAAGGAACAAATAGTCAAAAATATCAAACAAATAAACCATCTGTGCGCTCCATTTAACATTTTTTGGTGGTATCAGGAGTATTGTAAAATGCAAATTGCTGTTATTTTTATTTATCCATCTAATTTTAAACCCAGCAGCAGCATTCCACATTTCCAACGAACCATTTCGCCAATCATCATAACATAATTTTTGTTTCTTTGCTTATTCAGTTTTACCCCCACAGTTTACATTTACCAATAACAATATCATTTCAATAATAACAGCACTAAATAATGCGCATATACAAATAAATAAACGCTTATTATCCATTGTTGTTTTTGGGAGCGGTATTTATTCTTTTTAAGTACTTATAGTCCAAAACACTTCACGGTTTGCGTTAATTCTAAGCTCACCAGTAAATTCACCCATTGCAAATATTACGATCGGTTTCCCTAATTCTTTTGAAAAGTCAACTGAAAGCTTAACTTGACCGCTATTGGTCCGCTCAAATAATCACAGTCACTGCTGTGGTCTTTACTTAAATCTACCGAAAATATTTGGTAACCTGCATCGGCCCAAAAGCCAGTTGCAATTAAACCTAAGTCCTCGTTCCTAAAGTTTAAGGCTTGCAAAGTATGGTAAAAGGCTCTTAAACAATTACCTTGTTTACACGGTAAAGCAACATTACAAGGGTAACGATCATCATTCATAAATATAGTAAATCTATCCATATCCGGTAACGAAAATCTAAATAAATTTTTATCTTTCGTGCCGGTATATGCGTCCTGTGCAATACCCCAAATATGAATTCTTCTAGGCAACGAACCTTCAAAAATTGGCCAGTCTACATTCTGTAACCCTTTATTTACCGAAAGTGTATGCACCTTAAATCTTATACCAGGTATTCCAATTCCATTATTTGACAAAATTTTAGTTTGGTTTTCTAATGCCTGCTTTGTTAGTTTTGCTTTTGAAACATAAAGTTTAAAATCATTTATACGAATGGCTAATGGTTTTTTGACTTATGTACTAAAATTAAATTAGGTGAATTACATATAAACTGTAATTCAATTCTCGACTGTGGTGGTAAATATGAAGGGTTTAAATTTGCATCTAAAACTAAAGGCATGTAAATTTCAGCCTTTCTCGATCCTTGCATTACAGCTAAACGCTGACTACCTCCAATATTACCTTGTACAGTTTCAAAAGCAAATTCTGTGTCTGGTGCATAAATACTCCCGGCTAAATATTGGGTTCTTTGTGCTGAATTCATGAACAGCATATGTAACGCATATACCATCCACGGGTAATGCTTTTGGTTAAAAGTTATTGGTTCCCCATTAATTTTCATTTCAACCGATGAAAATAAAGCATAACCAAACATATTACAAGGCATAAATTCTAAATTACCATCAACATTTGTACCATCAGCGTTCAGTATTTGCAAATCAATATAAGTATACATTCGTGATAAATCAATTAAATCAAAAGCACTTTCACTAATTTTAAATCTAAAAATGTCATCTATATCTATACTAGGTAGTTGTTTCACATGCAACTTCAATCAACTGTGTCGATGACACTAAATCTTGAAATGGGTACTTTTGCAAGCCCCAATTTAATTTTTCTAAACTGCACGCCTTTTGCGCCATTTTTTACGTTTATTAGTAGTTTTCCTACCCTTTTTAAGCTTTTTCGTTTTTCTCCGTTTCAATAAACGCTTGGTCTCTTTTTTATAAACTACTGCTGAAGCATGTCCGCTTGCATTCAAACATAACGGGCGAGCCATATTTTTGCTTTGAAAACTTTGATATATTATCCTTTTTAAGGGTTTTCAGTTGAACCATAATCTCAAAATTAATTCCGAACCTTTATAAAATTTCACGGGTTTAAATAATGAGTCTAAAATTTCAAATTTCAATGTTTTTACCAAAGGGTTGTTGAGTGTTAAGTTTGTTGCATTTTTTGCACTATCATTGGTTATAACAAGTAAAAGTGGTTTGTATTTCCCATTTATTGACCTTTCCTTCACAAACGAGGCCATTATAAACCTTGCTTGGTTTTCTAACAAATTTATCGGCATTCGCGCAATATGCCGACCGTGTTTAAGTGTCGCATTCCTAGCTTCAGCATATTTTGCATTTCATTTGAAAGTTTAATTTCACTATCGTTTATGCAATAAACGTTTATTTTCTGGCTTACGGGGTCTAAGGTAAATTCAATATTTGTCGAAAATTGGTTTAAAAATGTAAGTAACTTATCAACTGTATAGTACCCCTCCTCTACTGTAAACTCTCATCCATGAATCGTTATTAAAATACCTAATGTGGTTTTGTGAAATATTTAAATGTTGTTCAGGTGTTACAACTTCAAGCACTGTAACACCGCTGGCGCAAAATGGCGTCGTCAAATCAACGATCGGGTTATCTAATTTACACGCTATAACCACCTCCATATTTTATTCATAATTACAAACATTGAACGCTTTTAAGCATATTATAAGCAGTATCAATACAACAATTATAATCATCGAAACTGTTGCAACCAGTTACAATAACATTTCCAGTTCTAAATATCAATAATACACCAAAATGTAAATTAACTTTTACTGGTTCATGAAACGCTCTATATCTATATCGCCAAAGTTCATATACTTTCGGAAACTTTAGCTTTAACTCAGTGTCTATCAACCCTACTACATTTCTCAATTGTAACTCATAAATTTCATTTAATTCATAACCTATGCTTTTAAATGTATCTTTTATTTCTGTAATTAATACTTCAGCTTTATCCATTGACTTAACCCCAACTAAATTCATTTTGCCGTTACTAAACACTAAAGCAGTACCACCTTTTTTAAATTTCCAAATACCACCTGTAAACATTCTGCTATCATACATAAATGCATCAATTACAATATACAATTCATATAAATCCAAAGTACACATTAAATCACAAGTTACAGTCAAATTAGTTACTGTTTGTTTCATCTCTAACTTCCATCCAAAGTTTACCTAACGTATTACTCCCGGTCCATTTACTTATATCTCTGCTTAGCTTATCTGTTATCGAAACTCCTATACCCCAGTAATTATCGTATTCACTTGCTTCTGCAATCACTGCACAACCTGTTTTTACTAATTCCTTTTTAACATGTTCGTGCTGTTGCACTTTCGCTAATAACCCCTTTTTCATAATATTATTTGCTAGCCCTTCATTTAACCATTTATTCATGTCATAATTCTTAATCATTTTACCTATTTGTTTATGTTGCCTGGGTCTATACGCTCTCATTATTGCCTTATATGCTTCATTATCTCCAAAATATCTTGCTTTCTCACTTTGGTACCATTGCTCGTTACAAACATAACATTTACCATCTATTATAACCTTACAAATGTTAAAATTACTAAAGGTACTCCAACCCGATTTAAATAAAACCAAAGGCTCACCATTAACATCAAAACAATGAATTGTATGCTCCATAATGAATTTACTAAACTTATATTTTCACCTATTTAAGCATTTAATAAAATATAAGTCACACAAGCTTTATTATTAAAATAGTTGTTTCCATGTTTGTTCTGGTTTGTGTTTGTTCCTACCTCTACCAAATGCAGCTGCGGGTACATTTATCAATAATTTCTCAAATTTTTCTGAATCTAACGGCCTTGGTGGGGAAAAATTTATATCTGACACAAAATATTTCAATAAATCAAATATGTTTGAACCTACGGTATTATCAGGGTATACCACTTTATTATTTTCATTCAGTTTTAAGTCTTTGATGTTTGCAACCATTAACTCACCCTTTTTTCTTAAATTTTTAGGTAACATTTGAATTAAATTGGTTTGCGTTTCTTCAATTACAGTCACCTCAGCTGGTTGTGTGATTTCAGTGTTTGATAATTTGTTATTTTTTAATGCATCAAGCCAGCTCATCGGCACAACTGCCATTTTACGAGCCATAGTACGTGTCAAAGTATTTAACTAGTAATTTTACAATTTTTGGTTTCAAAAATTTACGTTTTCTAGCATTTGATACTCGTTTACTAGCAATGTTTTAAGGGTTTGTCTATTTACGCTGGTATACTCTAAAGCATTGTATGCAATTTCTGAAAATGCTCTCAAAAGCGATGGGGAAGCAAATTTTACAATTAATCGTATAATTTTTGGTGACGCCTCATTCAAATATTTTAAAGTTGCTAAATTTTTTGCAATAGCCATTTTTAAAATTCAAGTTGTATGCCAGGCTTTTTAAGCATAAACATAAACAAACATTTGACCATCTTCTGGTAAAATACATTCTCTAACTCTCAAGTTTTCATTTGTTGCTGCTTTTAAATCTAAAAATATGTACCCATATGGTTTTACTGTTGCCTGCTCAAACGCATTTGTTAAAAAGTTAGGTCTTGAAGGCCACATTTGTCTGCCTAGTGTACAAATCATTGACCGATCTCTAAAGTTGGGAAACAGCACCATGTACTGGGCATTCCTCGTTATAGTTCGCATGTATTTACCTTCATGATACAAATTTTGAGTTACAAAAATAGTACTCAATCTATTATGCCTTAATTTTGAAAATGCGGCTGCCAATTGTTTATCATTGGCAGCTTCTAACATTAAATCATCTAAAATACATATTGTCTGGTTTTCACTTGTGGGAAACTCATTCGGTATACCCTCAAACAGCTCTAAATTCGGTATCTCACTTAAAAATTTAGTGTAAATATCTTGAAATATACCATAACAAAACAAAATTTTATCTACTTTTTTATCAAAAAGGTTACTTTTCAGTAAACGAAACAACCAGTAAGTTTTGCCACAACCCGTCTGACCACTAACAACACATGTAAAAGGTAACTCAAGCGGCAAGCAGCCGTTCTCTATACAATCAGCTGTAGTTTGCATTTCAAACTGAAAAGTGTTTTGTGTGTTTTGTACCTTAACTCTGCACTTTTTTCTATGTCTATGTAAATGTTGGCGACTGGTATAAGCACGAAAACAATTTGGGCATATATAAGCCATTTGTGTAATTAAAACTACTATTACTTTAACCCTTTTTAAGCATTTATACAATGCAACATAGTAAAAGTAGCCCTGGTATACCTTTACATGGTAACGTACCCATGTTATACACCCATGTGTACCTTTCAAGTGTTAGTGTACCCCTAAACGTACCCATATTGTATTAGCTTACTATATGCACTTCAATAGTTTATCTCACCAGTTGAATATTTGTAGTCTACACGGGTACCATATCTTTTTCATGTACCCACGAATTCATTGTGCTGGGGTACCCTAACCATTTTACAAGGTATTCTGTTCCCTTATTAGTCTTGCGTTTTTTCAAAACTTTTTCAATTTTATATTGCTCATCTAAAACTTTAACCTTTTGTAACTCTTGTGCATAAAATCTACCTAAAATGGGTTCACTGTTTGCATCTGCAATTTCATATACCGCTGGTGTAAACGGTAACTGTTTTGTAACCGAAAACACTTCACGTGACCATAGTTGGTTAAACCCTCGTTCAAAAGGTACTCTCTCTTTTGATATTCTCACAACATCATCTAACATAAACTTATATCTGACATCAATATCTCTTGCGGGAAAAAGTTTTTCTCGCACACTATCCTCATTTTGTTTGTTTACCTGCGCCGGTGTAAATCCATATCTGTTTTCAGTATTGTTGTAAGCTTGTACAACTTTTTGCAAATCATCTATGTATCTACCTCTATTTTTGTATGTTAACAGTTTATAAAGCTTTCCTTTAAGTGTTCTAATAAAACGTTCAGCTATGCTTGCCTTAGTTTCTTTATTTTTTGCAGTGTAAACATTTATATTTCTACTTTTACAGTACTCATATACCAAATGATTCACAAATTCTTTTCCGCTATCTGTTTGAAAATTATTGGGTTTCGAGTTATCAAAAACTGTTTTTAATGCATCTAAAATAGTATTACCGGTTTTATTTTTTACCGGCACAACCCAAACATATTTTGTGAAACAATCTATAACTACCAGTAAATATTTGAACCCATCATTTAAAGTCGATAAATGCGACATGTCTGCTAAATCTGCTTGATACAAATCACCAATACCTTTCACTACAGTTCTCCTACGCTTGAACCTCAACCTACGCGGTTTATGTAGTGTATAAGTCTCTTCTCCAATTAACCATTCTTTTACATCTCTTAACCTAACTTTAATTCCCTGCTGCCTAGCTTCTTTATAAAGTTTCTTAGCATTTGAAAAACCTGCGACATTTTTTGGGTTATAAAATATTTGTTTCAAATGATTATCCATTGTGTTATAAACATACTATTTGCAAACCCTATTTAAGAATTTTATTTGCAATGGTCAACGGGGGATAATCCCCAGCCCAGCATATAGCCAGACTACCCCATCGCCGTAGGGGCCGCTCCTGGTAGCTGTGCAGACAGCCGCAGGTTTTGCGTTTTTTACTTTTTTTTATTTTTAAAGGCACAATTATATTATAAAATCATAAAATATTGCAAAGTTACGGCGATAATATGCAAATTGCTATAATGTACAATCATGATGTCTTCTTTCCGTTTTTCAATATGTGGTTTTGTTGACACGCTCCACCACCATAATTTTAAGTGCACGGTCTATACATCTACAAGTTGACTCAAGGAGTTTTTGTTTCCTTATTTTCAAAGTAATATTGTTTATAAATAAAAAATTTGCCAGCTTTCATATAAATAAAGCTTGTATATGGCAATTTAACACTGCCCTTTATAAATGCCATTTGCATTTATCAAAAGGGCCCCGTGTTTAAACGTTTAGCAAACAAATGGTCATAAATGTCAAATAAGCAGACCATCTGTGCAAAAGTTTTTTCGGTGGTATCCGGAGCATTCCATATCAAACCATTTCACGAATCGCAATCATGTCTTCAGTTTTACCCCCACAGTTAATAAACGAAGCATGACTAATTATTTCATGAGCATTATTACAAGTTATTCATTATTCATTTCATCTAATAAACTCATAAAATCAATATCATTTATACAGTAATGACCATAAGCATACGAAGTTATACCATCATTTAAAATGTGGCGCTTATCATCGAAGGCACTTAAACCTACTTTGTTCTGGCTTATTGTATGCATTATATGTTTTTCTGATCTGATATATTTCATTAAATGTCTTTGCTTTGTATGGTTAAACAAAGCATTTACATAATTTTTATGACAAATATCATTTTTCACTACACATTTTTTAATCCCTTTTGCTCGTTTCTTTTCAGTATCCCCACATTTTATACTATACATTTTCGATCTAAGCCCAACAAACTCATCAATCGGTTCTCCTGCAGTTTCATCTTTCATTTTTCCCAAAACCTTTTTGTTTTTAGTTGAAAATAATGGGTGGTTAGGTGGGTAATCACTAGTATCGAAATTATCTTCATTCAATTTTATATCATTATAAATATCCTTAGTTTTTACAGCATAACATAAGGAGTCAGTATCCGTAAATAACAATTTACATTTATCACCATACATGCTTTTCATATAATCATAATGAAAGTGATACATTAATGATTTTGATAAATCTAATACAGTAAAACCGACATATATCGGTTTACATAATCTAATGGTTTTTCTTTGCATTTTAACAGCAACTAGGTTTTCATTGAAAATTTGCGATCTTTGGTATCTAGGGCTAGCTACAAGTTTTACAAATTTGTGTTCGTCGGTTACTAATTTTATATCTACGTAACCACGAACATTTTCCATTGTTTTCCCAAATACTGCATTGTTTAACAGTTTAAATAAATCTTTTTCGAAATCACTTTTAGCGCTTTTGCGCATTTCAGTAATAAACCTAATATAAGATTCCATCCAGTCACATTGAAAAAATGAAACCACTCTATGAACATGCACTAATTTCAAACCTAAACGTAAGTAAAGTTGTAAATTTTTCAAGTGAACAATATAACGTTTCTTATCATGTAAATTGGGTACTAACTTATTAACCGAAGTATTATAACGTTCCTTTGAAAAGGGTGCAAGAAAGATTTTTTGGGCAGGGGCTAAAAACATTTCAGGAGGGGCATACAAAAATTTTCGATTACTTGGCAAGCAAGGTTATGCATTTTTTAGAAGGTTCAAAAAATTTTCTAGGGTAGGCTGAACCCGCCCCTGGCCCCGTCCGTCTACGGGTGCGTCACTTACGCATTTGAATAGCGATCAGTGTTTCGGACAGTTTACTGGTCAACAAAGGTTCAGGTAAATCGCGGAAATACTGTTTAACCAAATCGGCAACATCGTACACTTGTGACGCGTCAAATGATACAAGATCTGAAAATTGCACATTGCACACTTATTTACTGCAATTTTGTGCAATTTGAAATTAGAACTTTGAAAAATTTTGCATATTCTTCGACACAAGGACGTAGCCACGATTTCGTTTCGGAAGGAGATAATCACGTATGAAGCGTTCTTTGACCAGAGAGTCAAGTGAGCGAGAATTTGTTTTTGACATCTGCTGGGTATTCTACAGCGTGTAAAAGGTTCGTTTTCCGAGTCTTTTCGGAAATTTTGGGGGTATCCCCTATAAACCTAAATGTATAAATCACTGTGTAGAATGCTTTTCAACGGGGCTTTGCCCTGCTTAGCTCAGTAGTGACGGAGTTATCGTTTTTCAATTTCAGGTCTGCTTATGTTGTACTTACGCGAATTGCCAGATTCGTTAATGTGTAACAATCTTTACGACGCGTGGATCAGCGCTGTTTGTTTTAAGTAATTAATGACATTAATAAAACGAGACAATTTGTGTTCATTTCTTAATTTACTCAAAATATAACAAACAAATTTAAATATTTCATTTCGGAATTGAAATACATCTATTGACTGTTTGTGATCGCATCATTTTAATCTTTAAAAGACAGAGATAAAAAATGTTCGCAAATGAGCGTAGTCGAGAAAATTTGTTCTTACAGATAGAAGCACAGTAGAAGGTCAGTATTAATGGCCCGATATGAAGATCAGAGGCGGAATGTTTTCTGAGGGACTGCAGTAGAGTACGGTTAAGCTATAAACTAATGTTGTGCTTCAGACTTAATCTTAAGCCATTCTTGGCCGAAACAGTCGTTCAAAATCGTGTATATGAAAGTGTTTTTATCAGTGCCGTGTTTAAGGTATGATGGCCCCCAAAGTCAATATGAGGGACCCCCTAAAGTCAATTTGAGATGCCCATAAGGTCAATACCCCTACGTTCGAGTTCTTTTTGAGGTCCTATATACTTTACTGGTCGATTCAAAAAATATCTGTTTCGGTATACACTACCATAACGACGGATCCACGATTTTCCCACGGGTCAATTTTAAATCGCGTCTTTAGTAATTTTTCCTATTTGTTTAACGTTGATTAACAGCGATGAAGATGGAAAAAAATTTGAATTCGTGACGTAACCTAAACCTAACCATTAATTGCCAGCTTTATTCGACTACAAAACACATTGCGAGTGTTTAAATGAGAGACATTTGGTCCCGCAAAATTGTCAGCGGTGCCGTACTTCTCCCTCCCTCTGGATCCGCCTGTTGGATGCTGGTAGTAACGGGGTGACCGAGTTGCAGTGAGCGAGAATTCCCTTAATTGATTTGAAATTTGTCTTTTTTTGGTGTTTAAGATTTGACGAAACAAGCCGTATCGTTGAATTAAAACAAATATTAAAGCGGTTACCCAGAAGCAATTATATCAACTTAAGGTAAGATTCAGTGCTGTGGTAAATTTTGCTCTGGTCAGACATTTTCACCCGCGGGAATTGGACTGCGATGCGCCGGCACAACTTTGGAGCTGTACACTGGTATGCTTGATATCATGGAACATGGTCGAAGCGAGGATTTCCGGCCCATGTAAAGATCAGGGACGGAACGCTTTTCTGTGGGGCTGCAATAAGCTTAAGCTTTAGACTAATTTTATGGCTTAGGCGTAGGCTTACGTATAAGTTTATTCTTAAACTTATGCTTAGATATAACTTTATCCTTACGCTTAGACTTAGGGTTTGAAATATGCTTATACTACTGTACGGCCCTGTTTCACACATTGGCAGGGTTTCCTATCAGAAGGGTGTATGCTTAACCAATCAGAATTTAAGATGTAAATTTTCTTAATAAATTAAACCGTTTGTAGGTGGTACTTTGTTCGATTCCTCTGCAAACATTTTAGGTCTACGTAACTTGCAATGTTAGCTGCTGTTATAAGCATCTGTATTTATTTTTAGATATCTGATTAACTTCTTCAAGGAAGTATCAAAATATTCTGCTGAAAACAAAATGTCCGCTTCAAATTTAGCAATTGTTATCGCACCTGATTTGATGCACCCGCAGCATCGTGGAGGGTATGTTTGATCTCGAGGGTCGGCCTTCAGAGACGGCCAGGGCCCTAATTTTTGTTAAACCATTACGGTAGCTAAAAAGGGTTCGTTCATCTGAGGCATGTAAAAATATTCACTGGACGTTTAAAAATTTAAAAAACATTGCCATTGTACCTTACATTTTTGCAGTGTTTGCACGAATTTTACATTTTTATTTCAATTGATACAATCACAACATATCCTGTTATTACAACTAACAATAATGGAATTTCAGGTAATTCTATAACGGAAACGAACATCGATTTTTACCGGAAACGGAGTCAAATATCCGGTTACACGCTTGTAGCTTGGAGATTTTAATTTTGCCATGTTTAAGCTGTACAACGTTGCAAAAATTACTTTTTCCAATCGTGTTCTATGAAATCATGACGTCCCTTGTTGGTAACGTGACGGGCTCGTAGCCAAGGGGGGGGCAGGGGGATCAGCTCTCCAGGAAAAATTTTGGCCCCCCTAGAATATTTTCAACATTGCTTGTAAAGTCATAGAAAACCCTTGAATGCCGATCTTGAAAAAGTTTTAGCCCCCTCCCTGGCAAGGTGAGATGGCTATGGGCCTGTAAACGTGTCCATTTGTTTGGGGAGGGAATCTTTACACACCCTTAATTATTAATATATTTGTGTTCTGAATTTAGAATTGCAGCGTACGACAAATGCAACAAAGTTGTCGAAATGTTTCTGCGTTTTGCTGACGAGCTTTTCAACCAGGGTAAACAATAATTAAGGCTTAAGTTTAGGCTTAGACTTAGGCTAAAGGCTAGGCTAAACTGCAAGGTTCCGACTGGAACTAGATTTTGTCGCAAGCGGAATCGGAATCGGAATAAAATTTTTCTGTCGGAACCGGAATCGAAATCGGAATCAAGTTTTTGTAATTTTATTAAAAGGTTAAAAGTGTATGACGTTTAACTTTTGTTGCAGTATGCCTGTTTCCGTTACTGTTCAGTTTTAGTAAAAAATTGTTTATATTGCTGAAGGAATACGCGTACAACTCGGAATATTTACTAAGAATAAATCAACAGAATAATTGCAAATGAACGAAACAAAACGAAACAAACAAAATCTATGTTCAATCATCTTAAAAACTCATAACCGAAAAATTACAATTCCGGCATCAGAACAGCAGTCAGCCGGAATCGAAATCGGAAGTCAAATTTTGCCGGAATTTTAGCCGGAATCGGAAATCCTATGGAACCCTGCTAAACTGTAATGTTTTACTGCGCACCGTACATAAAGCGCAGTTCTTCGCCGCATGACGACGCAACCATAAATAAATTATGTCGCCGCGTTCCAGGTATAATATTGAAATTAAAAAATCACTGCAAATAGTTCGTGATTTTGTGTGCCTACTCTAATCACCAACTCCGCGTATAAGTCCGTATTTCAATGACGATATTTCTCTCCGGTTCACACCTACAAGCACAAGTTATACACTTTATTTGCAGGCCTGTGCACAGGTCAACAAGCTAAGACACCGAAACAAATTTAGGATGGATATGCAGAGGATTTGAAAAAACGTAAATACAAAACTTAAACATTTCCAGGGACGCCAAAACGTTTTCAGTGGGACTAAGACCCCGTGGGGCTGATCTGGACACGGGCGCCCATTTCTTTAAACATTTAACTGTCTTGGTATAATTGATTTATTTTTTCAGCGGAATCATGAATTTCAAGCAAATTTGTAATGTTGAGCAAACGATAATGGCTGGGTCTCTGAAATCTTACTTAGATTATACTGAAGTGATTACTTAGTTGCCGACTTAAAAGTATATACTCAAATATCACGCAACAAACAAATGCCAAATGTCAGTCATTGTCATAACAAGAAAGTGATAGGTTTTAATCTCAATAAGTCTAGAATTATAGTTAGACCAAGGTTAGTTAGGTGTTCGTTATGGAATATACTCATTCCTACGCTTAGGCTTAGGTTTAGTCTTAGGCTTAGACTTAGGAATATGCTTATAATACTGTTCCGCATCTCTTTTTGCATTGGCCGATACACTTAATTGTCGAGGAAGCTGGTCTCGATGTTTTGTGGATTATGAAAATTCAAGAACAGGCCCGCGTAGCCAGCTCACCTTGCTGGGGGGTGGGTTGGCTAAACATTTTCAGAGAAGGGCTTATACCCCCATGGCTACGGGCCCGTTCAGGAAGCAAATTGATCAAGGATCGTAGTTTAAAGTTTACTGGTTAGAGTCACGTTCGTGGCTGTAACTGTTCATTATTCGGGTACCTTAGTGTCTTTCGGCTGTTATAAACGTTTAATTTACACAATTTGATGCAATTTAATATATTTTAATTTGGTAAAAATCATAAAATTGCACAATCAAAGGATAGCAACCAATAGCAATAATCAACGTAAAATATTAAAATCATACACCAAGCAACAGAATAATAAACGAATAGCGATCAAAATACCGGAACCAGAATAGCGATCAAAATACCGGAACCAGAATAGCGATCAAAATACCGGAACCAGAATAGCGATCAAAATACCGGAACCAGAATAGCGATCAAAATACCGGAACCAGAATAGCGATCAAAATACCGGAACCAGAATAGCGATCAAAATACCGGAACCAGAATAGCGATCAAAATACCGGAACCAGAATAGCGATCAAAATACCGGAACCAGAATAGCGATCAAAATACCGGAACCAGAATAGCGATCAAAATACCGGAACCAGAATAGCGATCAAAATACCGGAACCAAGACCGGAAACATGACATTAACAGGCGTGGATATGAAGTAGAAATTTGAACGAAACGTTGTTTGTTTGTTTATATGTTTGTTTATTTGTTTGTTTGTTTGTATGTTTGTTTGTTTGTATGTTTGTTTGTTCGTTTGTTTGTTTGTATGTTTGTTTGTTTGTATGTTTGTATGTTTGTTTGTTTGTATGTTTGTTTATTCGTTTGTTTGTTTGTATGTTTGTTTGTTTGTTTGTATGTTTGTATGTTTGTTTGTTTGTATGTTTGTTTGTATGTTTGTTTGTATGTTTGTTTGTTTGTATGTTTGTTTGTTTGTTTGTATGTTTGTATGTTTGTTTGTTTGTATGTTTGTTTGTTTGTTTGTGAGTTTTGGCACAAAAACCGTTTGCTTGTGATCGTCGCGATAAATGCTGTCGACGTCGGCGTCTCAACGAAAAACTCTGATCATTTCTGTACAATCAAAAACGACTGAATTTTGTAAGACAACGTAATTTTTGACTCATTTGTGAAAACTGGATGGAAAATGTATAATTTACTCTGTGCTTTTATACATTTACACTGTTAAACAAACGAGTGCTCTGTACGTAAAGCTGTCTTACATGAAGTGTTCCTGTACTCACCCAAAAAGCAAAATAGAGACAAACCCGGATAAGCCCGGATATAACAAAATTTTTTTCTCCGGTCCCGACAACTCTTCTATATCCGGGTTACACTGTTATTTGTTTCGAAATTTTTTTAAAACGCACTCGTGTTATTGTTCGAGCCATAGTTGTTGTTGTTATTGTTTTGTGTCGAAAATGCCGTTCGCTCGTCTTGACTGCTACTCCTAACTCGAATCCGGGACGCATGTTGTTGTCCCAGCTGTTGTTGTTGGTGGTGGTGGTGTTGTTGTCCCAGCTGTTGTTGTAGTTGTTGTTGTTGTTGTTGTAGTTGTTGTTGTAGTTGTTGTTGTTGTTGTTGTTGTTGTTGTTGTTGTTGTAGTTGTTGTTGTTGTTGTTGTTGTTGTTGTTGTTGTTGTTGTAGTTGTTGTTGTAGTTGTTGTTGTTGTTGTTGTTGTTGTTGTTGTAGTTGTTGTTGTTTTTGTTGTAGTTGTTGTTGTTGTAGTTGTAAACGTACATGATTCGCTGGTGCCGAAATTGGTTGCCATTGTTGCGTACCACATGTAACATCGTTATCATTTAAAAACTCTTGATTTCCGTCGTACCCGGCCTTGTTAATTGAAGCTGGTTCAAATTTTGGCTGAGGCAACATTTGTGGCAGATATTGGTTTTGTTGCGATTGTTGCGTTTGAGGTGTTGCTACACCGTTGTTGTTGTTGTTGTTGTTGTTTCTTAAAGATGTGTTTTTATCTTATATATTAATATCGCTAATAGGGCGAATGTTACTTTGACGGGCATAACAGTAGCATAACTGTATTCGTAAGCCTAAGCATCAGCGTAGGCATAACGCTATAATTAAGCTTAAGCCTAAGACGAAGCAAACATTTCGTGTAAAAGTTTAGTTTACTCTATTGAATTTTGACCAAAACCACCCCTGCGCACACTGCAAATTCCAATGAGTTGGCTAATCAATTCAACTAGCGAGTTGGTTATTTCTAAATTAATATCAGTAAACATTAACTCACTCTGAGTTGAGTTGATTCTCACTCTAAGTTGAGTTGACTCTAGGTGAGTTGATGAATTAACTCAGAATGAACTGAATCAACTCAAAATTCTAAGTTCTGATAGTTCTAACTCAGACTGAGTGATTCAACTCATTGTGAGTTAAACTCAATTCACTCAAATTTACAGTGCAGAACAATCGCTTATGTCTCTTATGTCTTGGCGGATACGGAAATTTTCACCAGGGATGCCAAGTGATGTATTATAAGATTGAATACCTTACGGGCGAAGCGAGCGAGAAACCAAACGCAATTTTAGTCCTAAATCTTAACGATCAATTTCACTTTGATCCTTGTTGAGGAATGATGGTCTATAAATGGCGTTCCATATTTTGAGTCGTCTAAGTCTGTAGACGACGGTGGAAGCTGAAAAACATGTTAACTCATAAACGATAGCAGCTTACATATAATTATCAAACGCCGGGTACAGTTGTTGTGATGCCATAGCTGGTGTATTATTGTCGGAATAGCCAGCAAGCGTTTGAACTGTGGTATAGAATCGTGGTTCTGACTCGTAACCAGTTCCGTATGGGGTCGATTTCATATAAGTTGTTTCAGTGTCGACCGTTGTTGTTTTCGGCGAATCATCATTGGGGTTTATTAATTGAATTTCTTGAACAACAATTATTGACTGTCTCATAATAATAATAATAATAATAATAATAATATTAACAACAACAACAACAACAATAATAATAATAGATTGTGAGTGTACTTATTTGTTTAATTTACCCCACATCAGGGGATAGAACACAAAAGTCCCTCTGTGCACCAGGATGTAAAAACGGATAGTAAACGGAAACAAATAGTGATCAAAATAGCGGAAACGGATATTGAAGTATAAAAGGTTTAAAGATGTTTTATTTTTCTGCCAACGTAATTGAAGAACGCAAATATTCGCTGGGTTTTCTAAAATTTTAAAGAAACAAATAGCAGATGCACAGAAATTTTTTGTTAAATTTTGAACGAATTTCGAAAGAACTTGAAATTTGCCAATTACGAAATTTTGATAATTTAACTTTGTAACCAAGCAAAAACACAGGATCGTAGCCATCTCAGCCTGTTACGGGACAATTTTAAGCTCGACAGTGCCGTTGAAATAACATTGCTTAACAAGCGACCGTGAAACTTTTTTTGGAGTGGGCCAAAAAAATTTCTATAGGACAGGGTGCAACCAAAGGTGAAAAATACCGGAGCCGGAGCCGGAGGTTAACAAAACTTGCCGGAGTCGGAGGTGAGGCGAAATTAGATAGTAACGATGATGGTTCACTAGTTAATTTTAGCCAATATCTGCCATATGTTGTTAATTTGTTTGGTTTTACGCTAATTATCTGCGAATTTTTGGAAATTCTTTCCTGAAAATTGCGACAAAAATAAAACGAAACGCGTTCAAACAGATAAATTTTCCAAAATTAAGCAAAATTTTACTACCAAAATTGCCGCAGAACCTACGGCAAAAATTTTACCGGAGCCGGAGCCGGAGGCCAATTTTCTGCCCGAGCCGGAGGCAGACCTCCGGTTGTACTCTGCTATATGAAGGATTGTTTCACAGTTGGTCTCACTGTGTCAACGGTTCGACAAAAAAGTAACAAATAGCTCCACGCTAAACATACCCTCGCGAAAAATATCGTCTACATTTATAAGAAGGCATTCCAAAACAGCGTTGCAGTAGCGATATGGTTCAAATCTGAAAAAACAATCAAACGACTTGTTTCTGTAAAATCCATGAAAGTTTAGTACTTAAAGAAATTGAAGTCGTTTTGATTTCGTTAAAATTTAGTATTAATTACCATTTATTATACGATCAACCTTAACCCCCCTTGTAACGTAGAGTAGACTATGAGCCACTTTGCGAAATCCGTATGCCAAAAATTGTACGCAATGCGCAGTATTTAGTAATTAGTACACGTATATGCTACGCACTAAACCAATCTTCGCAGGAAGTGACGAGTAAACTCGTGCTCGAGTGTCAAGCTCCTATAGCTGGCTGGTGATGGTAAATGCCATAGCATAAGTAGGTTTCAGATGAAATAGAAAAATATTCATGCGAGAAAGAGATAAGTTACTGGTGATGATAAACGCCTCTCACTCCAGTTTCCGAGGCTTGAATCCTAGCATAGGTCTCAGATAAAATAGTAAAATATTTATGCGAAGTTTAAAATAAAAAAATTTTGCCTGAAAAATCTGACCGGAGGACCATGATTCACACTCAGCGGAGAGAAAATGTGGTGACAATTTTGGTCAAAAGATCATCTCTCAAATTAGGAATCAACTCCTGACTCCGAACCTTACCCAGTCGGGTCTGATGATCGTATCAAATCAGGTGCAATAACCATTGCTAAGTTTGAAGCAGTCATTTTGTTTTCAGCAGAATATTTTGCTATTTTAGCAAAAAACATTATCAAATATCTAAAAACACACAAAATCTCTAAACTAAATTAACATTAAACTTCTCGTACAGTTGCCCCACAGGCTATAATAGGCTTATGCTTACGCTTAGGTTTCAGAATCGACTTTCTGACTCTGAGAACATCAACCTTTGCGGTAGTTTTTGCCTAAGCCTAAAAGCGTTAGGTTTCAAGTGTACAGATGGTGTATAAGAGCCCAAATTTGTTTGGGTTATTAAGCATTAACCTATGATGAACCAAAAATAATAATCGTACAAATTTTAGCGATGCTATTGGTAAACAACGGCAGCGCTTGTAACCAGGAACTGGTTTGAAGGATTAAGAAGCCTTATTGACGTTGAAAACATAAATTTTTGACCTTAAAATTGTTTTGATGCAATTGAACAACATTTCGTCCTTGGCTGAGACCACATACCATCTTTTGAAACATCGATCCATGTTACTTTTAAACTGTAAATTGCAATGAGTTGATTAATCAATTCAGCTAGCGAGTTGGTTATTTCTAAATTAATATCAGTAACCATTAACTGACTCTGAGTTGAGTTGATGCTCACTCTGAGTTGAGTTGACTCTGGGTGAGTTGCTTAATTATCTCAAAATGAATTGAATCAACTCAAAATTCTGAGTTCTGATAGTCCTAACTTAGACTGAGTGATTCAACTCATTCTGAGTTAAAATCAACTCATTGAAATACAGTGTAGGACCGTCCCAGTTTTTGGTGGGTCTGTAAAATAGTAGGCTTACATTCTAGACTACATTTTTTTGCTTAGGCTTAGGCGTAGGAATATGCTTTTGCAGCGCTTAGGCTTAGCCTTGGGCTTTAGGAATACGCTTAATCTCTTGTTATGGCCCTACAAGTAACATTGGCCGAAACTTTTAACGAAAAAACAACTAATATGACTCTGGCGGAGTCGAATTTTGACTCAGTTTGTGTAGTAAGGAAAAGCCTATTTCAAAGAGAGTCAATTTGACTCACTATTTCTTGCAGTGTATCACTCGCTTTGTATAAGCCATATACCTTAGTAAACAATTTATGAACTGCGAACGTACTTCAAGTTATCATAATTACATTTCGGCAATTCCTTTACTATTCGCTTCAACGCAGCAACGCGGTCAGGTCCGTCAACTCTGAACGAATAAACACGACAATACGTCAAAAATAGTAAGAATTATATACACTATAAATTAGCTACTTGTTTCTCGCAATACAAAAATTTTTGCTTAGGCTTAAAAGAGAAATTTGACAAAAGAATGGACGTTTCAGATGTCTTCTTTTGTTATTTTTGACCCATGTAAACATCAGGGGCGCAACGTTATTCTGTAAGACTGGAACGAAATATGCTTATAAAGCTCTCGACTATTTTTTTGCTTAGGCTTACGTTTACGCTTTGGAATATGCTTATACTACAGTTTATGCCCCTGTTCTACACATTGGCCTTATTTCGTAGCAAACTTAAAGAATTCCTAAAAACGTGTACATACTTAAATGATAGTGTAAACAACGTATATTTCATGTTATTAATATCAACTACTTTATATCCGCTTTACGTTTCCGGCATATTATGATTTGTATTCGTTTCCGTTTCCGGTATTTGCTCAAATCGTTTATGTACTGGTGACTGAGTACCTCGCTGACATACGGACCTTTGTAATGTTAAGACGAATCAGTATTATAAGCATATTCCTAAGCGTAAGCCTAACCTAAGCGTAAGGTAAAGCCTAAGCCTAAGCCTAAGCCTAAGTTTAAGAGTAAGAATGAGCATATTTGATAAAAAATATCAAAAACTCAAATGACGCAGTTGTCGTAACCTCCGTCATAATTAGGCCAATGTAAAGAACAGAGGCGGATCAGTATTATAAGCATATTCCTAAGCGTCAGCCTAAGCCTAAGCGTAAGCCTAAGTCTAAGCCTAACAAAAAATAGTCTAAAGCTTAGGCTTACTCTATTGCAGTCCCACACTAAACGTTCCGCCCTTGATTTTTACCTGGGCCCATAATTGTAACCATAACCGTACCGAGTGGTCGATTTTCTGCAGGAGCTTAAAGCCGAAGGCAGGCCTTTGTTTGTAATGATGTTGTAAAACGATTGGATTAAAATTAATTAACATTACCTTGCGGCAGCAATCCATGCATCATACTTGTCGTATCGCATTACCGGATCCGGAAGTTCACGTAAATACAACATCATTAAACCTAAAATATTTTTCAATTTCACAAACTAGTTCAAATGAGCCGAAAACAGTAAGTATGAGGCAATAGATTCCGGAAATCCTTATATTATATAATCATGCCCAAGTGATATAAGTTTCTGCTTTGTTTGATGTTTATTGAAATTTAATTACTTGCACATCGGCACTAGTGGATGCAGGGGACGCAGGGCGTACGTCTTCCCTGTTAGAAATTTTTGGTAAGGTCCCTACCTTACATTTTTCCTCTCTGATATTTTTTTAAAAAACACAATTTTTCCCGAAGAATTTTTTGTGATAAAATGGTAAGTCCTACCTTACAATTTTTCGCCCTCGAAAAATTTTTGGCTGATAAAATGATAAGGTCTCTACCTCACAATTTTTGCGCTTCATAACGCTTGCCAGCCCGCGCCCCCAAGACAATAATTTTTGGATCCGCCTCTGCATATCAGAGCTTATATATGACCTCGCTTTGCCACACCAGCTTATCACAAATTGACAAAACGTTTCTCGGTTTGGGTACCTGCTGTTTTAATAAACTAAATCTACTTTAAGCTCTCTAAAATACGTGATATTAAGGTGCAGTCATATTCGTTGATTTTTCATCTTAAAAACGCAACATTTTTTCACAACATTCCCGTAATGTATAAAAAGGGCCGTAACAGTACACTGCAAAAAATAGTGAGTCAAATTGACTCTCTCCGAAATAGGCTTTTCCTGACTACACAAACTGAGTCAAAATTCGACTCCGCCTGAGTCAAATTCGACTCATTTTCACTGTATCGAGACTCAATTTGTGTAGTGAGGAAAAGCCTATTTCGGAGTGCGTCAATTTGACTCACCATTTTTGTTGCAGTGTAGTATAAGCATATTTCTAAACCTAAGCTTAAGAATGAGCTTATACCTAAGCCTAAGGCTAAGCTTAAGTTTACTATCTTGCAGTTCCACAGAAAAAAAGTTCTGCCCAGGATCTTTACAGTCGTCCAACATTAAAACATTTTAAAGTTGTAAAAAAAATTTTTGCCCTACGAATATCCCTACTTATTCCCTCTGAGCAAAGTTCCACACCATCCCGAACCTGCACTAACCGCTGTGTTGAACGGTTTAAGTCAATTCTACGCATTAGGAACCAATATTTTATTAGGGTTTTTGAATGCCTGCCCAGCTGCAATCCAAATTTTTTGGATCACCGCTGAATTCAACAAACACTATAATTCTGATGAGTTGAGTAATCAACTCCGATAGAGAATTAGTTATTAGCGGATATTTCTGAGTTAATAACAGTAAATAACGACTCCATCTGAGCTGATTTATTTCCGGCTGAGTTGATAAATTAAGTCAGAACGATTTCAATAAATTCAGCATTCTAAAACACCTAATTCAGAGTTCAGACATCTGAGTAGATTCAACTCATTTGGACTTAAAATTATCTCACTGGAGTTTACAATGAAAGATAATAGTAATCAATCAGAGTATTTCTCGTCTCTAAAACATTTAAATTGTATACTGCTTAGTTAATTAAAAATTGTTTCAAAAACATAAGTACACAATAGCACTTAAAAAGTCAAATTATTTAATTAAATTAAATTATAATTTACCAAAACTCACGCCAGCAAGTCCGAGGGTGGTGACGCGGTCCTGCCAACGTACAAACTGCTTCGCTCCATACGGCAGGAAATTTTGTCAATTACATTTTAAAATAATTCTATGATCGAATACTTCCTCTGACCCCTCTGAATAATATCTTTCGCCCATGTATAGAACAGAATCGGATCCTTTTCTGGCGGGGCTATAATAGAGTCAGTTTTAGCTTTAGACTAACTTTTTTTGCTTAGGCTTAGGCTTAGAAATATGCTCATTCTTACGCTTACGCTTAGGTTTCGGCTTAGACTTAGGAATATGTTCATTCTTACGCTTAGGTTTAGGCTTAAGAATATGCTTATGCTACTGTTCCGGCCCTGTTCTATACGTTGGCTATATCTTTCCGCTTCCCTTACTTAAAATTTCCTATTATTAGCTGCTTTAATAGTACGTTTCTTATAACTTGTAAATACAAAATTACTTACCGGCAATCGCATGTGCGTCGTTGCTTTTTTTGAAATTTCCATATTTTCCGGCATTAATTTCAGCTTTCCACCGATTTATCACACCCTTGTTGCCCATTATACGAAATAATCCCTTGAAAATACTACACAAAATAATAAACGATTGCGCTGTAAATTTAAGTGAGTTGATTTTAAAACAGAATGCGTTGAATCAGTCAGTCGGATTTAAAACTATTGAAACTCAAAATTCAGAGTTATTTCAACTCGTTTTGAGCGAAATAATCTATACTCACCCGGAATCAAATTCACTCAGAGTGGTAATCAACTCGGAATTTCGAGTTATAATGGCCTTAACTCCGACTGACTGGCTACACTCATTGTGAGTCCGAGGTCGAACTCATGTTTACTGCTATCTTAAGTTAGTACTCGATAGAGATGTCCCGAGGCCAGGATTTTACCCGGGGCCGGGGCAGGGGCTCGGGGCCATCGAAATGAAATAAACTTCAAACTTTATGTACACTGTAAATTGCAGTGAGTTGAGTATCAACTCAGCGAGAATTAGTTATTTGTGGTCATTTTTTTCTAATAGCAGTAAATATCAACTCAGTCTGAGCTTATTTAATTCCGGCTGAATTGTTTAACTCAAGAGCAGCTAAATCAATTTAGAATTCTGAGTTTTGAAAGTGTTAAATTCAGAGCTCAGGCTACTAGGTGGGTTCAACTGATTCTGAGTTAAAATCAACTCACTGGAATTTACAGCGTGCTTTTTGCGTAAGCATATACCTGGGAGTAAGGTATGGTTTTTATCATATCGCGTCCCGCGACATTTTGCCTACGGTAACGTAATGAATTTACTCTGCTGAGTTTGGATTCTGGCTAATTTGTGTCACAGGACATTGTTTTTCTGATACCGGTCATGTATTGGAATTACAGTGTGTTTGTTAAGAACAGGGGCGGAATTGTTAAGCCTAAGCCTAAGCTTAAGCCTAAGCCAAGCAATTAGTCTAAAGCTTAAGCTTAAGCCAAGCAATTAGTCTAAAGCTTAAGCTTAAGCCAAGCAATTAGTCTAAAGCTTAAGCTTAAGCCAAGCAATTAGTCTAAAGCTTAAGCTTAAGCCAAGCAATTAGTCTAAAGCTTAAGCTTACACTTTTCTAGTCCCACAGAAAAACGTTCCGCCCCTGATGCCAGCAAGCATAGTGAAAAAAGGTATGGTTTGCACTCTATGGTGCAGCCGAATCTTTTAACCCCTTTTCACATAGAGTAGACTTTGAGTAACGTAATACCAATGTGTATAAGTAAATTAACACACAACGGGTTACGTTCAAAAATTACACGCTTATATAAGCCTAAGCCTAAGCCTAAGCCTAAGCCTAAGCCTAAGCCTAAGCCTAAGCCTAAGCCTAAGCCTAAGCCTAAGCCTAAGCCTGAGACTAAGCCTAAGCCTAAGCCTAAACCTGCGTCTTGAGAATATATCAGGGGGCAGTGCCTGGATTTTTTCGTCTTGGATCCGCCAGTGAGTCATAGCTGCGCCCCCGCTGTTCTTACCTGCTGTCGTAATCCCAAACACATCAAAGCTTCACAGCTGTATTCAATAATGTACGCGATATTCCGATTGAAATCGTTCAAATGTTGTTCCAGGGGACGGCCGAAAACCAGCCGACGAGGTTCATGATCTAAAATATATGCGGCATAAAACTTTTAGTTCGAGCAACGAACTCTACCAGTGGCGGATCCAGCATCTCAAAATGGGGGGAGCCAAATTTTACAGGTAATAAACTTATTTTTGACCCACACACAAACCACGAACTATTGTCATAAAAATGCTATATAATTTTTGTCGAGATGCTGTTGGGGGGCCACGGCCGGGGTGGCCCCCCAATGAATCCGCCATTGAACTCTACCTAGGACAAATTCAAACAGACACGTTGCCATCGGTTCAATACACCTGTGACCGGTTCATGCAGCCAGCAGTTACAGTAAAAGATGAGCATTGAAGAATTTCGCAAGCCAAACCAGCGGAAAGATTAACCACACAGGTCTAAAATATACGTGTCACAGTGAAACATTTACGATTTGACCGTTGTTTCAAGATGATTATACGATCGTCGCTAGGTTCCCGGCGTCTGCCTTTAAGGTCTGTATTGACCCGAATAAGAGGAGGGGGGTGATAAGAGGGGGTCCCCATTTTGAATCCGAATCAATAGAAGTCCGTATCCCTAATAAGAGTCCGTAAGCGGATAGTCCCTACGCCCTAATTAGAGTCCATAAATGTCAATTAACCCTAATTGTAGCGCATAAACGACTCCAGGACCAAATAATTTGAGTTTGAAGCTTTAAAGCGTACGTAAATTTTGAAAGTACATACCTAAGTATAACCTTGTATTATCGCTCAAGCAATTGACACAAGACAAATAACCGTTTAATTCAACGGATAACTGTAGTACCGGATATATATCAGTAACGATGGGCTGCGGAGCGTGGGTTAAAATAAACAACAGTCCATAACCAAATAACAAGGGGGCTTCCCTCTGGAGAAGCGAAATAAATATCAGTTCCCCCTCTTATTCGGGTCGCTACACTACGTGTCAAATTTCATAAAGAAACCTCGTGCGCGAAGCCGTCGAGAAACCAGACGTACTTTCAGTATCACCTTGTCTTTGCAAATAATGCAAAATGTTTCTTGGTTTGCGAATTGCCAGAAAGAATCCCGCCAGACCCCCTCTGGTTACTCGCTTGGATTCAACAGAATGCTGCGCGTATAACTCCACCCCCCCACCGGCCTTGTCGTGCGACAGGTTTTACTAATAACGATGAATTATTGATTCATATGTAAATTTACTTAGCTAATGGCTTTCAATTTGCAAATAAATTCTTTGCCTGATAGGCCCTGTGGCAAAATTATCAAACGTCGCACATTGAGACTTTCTGAAACTTTCAAGGATTTGGTCCGCTTTCTCATGTGAATATTTTGTATTTCGTCTGAGACCTAATTTCTAACTAAGATTCGAACCCAGGATCTTCGAACAGAAGACGGTTTACAATCATCACTGGAGCTATTGAAGACTGGGCCGGAGCAGCCGCCCCCTGTACACCCCATATGGAAGGGGCCCACTCCTAAAGGGACCCCACCCAAACTGGTTAAAACAAAAACTACCGAAAGTTAAAAACTCGTCTGGCTTTTCGCTTGCTTCGCTCGCATGTTTGGGGCTCACACCCTGGAGTTTCGGGGAAGCCCCCACCCTGTATGCTCCGGCACACTTGAACACTGACGTTCGTGCCTGAGGGTGTTCTCACATCTTGTTAACATTTTCAACCGCTCATACATTTGACATAGGTTTAGCCTTAGGTTAACCAGACAGAACCTTATGGTTAACATGGGCCAATTGAACGCGTGGATTTGCCTGACTTACCAAAATTGTATGTTATGAATGCCAGATCGTCAGCAATAATCATCTGTTCCTCTGTTTCAATGAATCGTCGAGGATCAATTAACTAAAAATTCAACAAAAAGCCGCTTATAAGAAGCCAAATAATTTATTAATATCTGGAAATAGTAGCGGCCTAAAGTTTTAATTTCTTGGAATGATGGCTTTTAAGAAAATTTTCATTTAAAAATTTTAGATATATGTTATTCGACCGATAACTTCACACTGCCTGTAAATCAGTCAAGTGTTTGCAAAGCATTTCAGATGGTGAGGCGGCTGTCCAGGACGTATATTCTCCTCTGTGTTCACTCGTGAAAATGTATAATATTTTACTGACCATAGTAACCGGTTGAAATATCTAAAACCCCAACATCTTAAAAAAAGGTTACAGATTACGTTATGGTTTTAGTTTCAGTTTGTTTCTGTACTAAACTAAAAAATAACCTAATCTGTAACCATTTTTAAGATGTTGGTGTTGAAGATATTGCAATCAACCACATGTGTCCACATCTTCGATGGTACAATTATCGTTGGCCGAAGAGGGTTGGTTGTAATATTTTCAGCGCTAACATCTTACAAATAATTACTGATTAGATATATATTTTAGTTAGAAAAAGTACAGAAACAAGCTCGAGCTATGACCGAATAACGAATCATTGCCCGTTTTGGCTTTGTTACAGCATCGCTTACCTCTTTAAGCAAATTAGTAATTTCGATTCTTTTCGTGTCTAACACATAAATTTGTATCGCAAGGGCGTTCTAAAACCAATTGTTAATTTTTTAAGGTCAGATGGCTACGGGACTGTCTCGCTGGCGGTATGGAACTTTTAACATTAAAGCTAATACCTGATCAATTTTTTTTGCGTGTAACCCTTTCTGACATGAATATTTTCTATCTCATCTGAGACCTACTTTTATGCTAGGATTCGAACTCCAACGACTGGAGTGGAAAGCATTTACCATCACCACTCAACTATAGGAGCTTGACGCTCGAGCCCGAGGGGGCTCTCACGTTTAGTGGTGATTTAGTACTATGTGTATGTGTTGCAATTGATAAACACTGTGCGATATATAGTGTTTAACGTATATACACTGCGCTGAGTTGCCCATAGTCAACTCTGTGTGAGAAGGGATTAATTTTTTTCACTTAGCCGTAGCGATATTAACTGAAAGATAATTTTTCAGAAGCCTCATGTACTGTTCCGAATTATCAATCGCAGCGTTGTCTCAAAAACTCAACCATTTTCATGTTGTCATGGCTTAAGCTGATCATTCCGTACCCAAATTTGAATTTTTACAAATATTCAAAAAATTCCTAAAATCGATTTATATTTTTTGACAAACGTAAGCCGACGAAAAAATTAAAAAAACGAAAAAAACGTAAGCAAATATGAATTTTAATCGGTAAAAACCGAATCAGGTTCAGGCCTGTAGCCAGCTCAACTTCCTAGAGAGAGTGGCTAAAAAATTTTCAGTAGGGGTACTTAAAGCTTTTCAATGACTTACAAAAAAGGTTGAAAATCTTCCAGGGAGACAAAATTTATCCAGGGAGGGCTGAGCCCCTCCTGCCCCCCTCTTGGCTACTGGCCCGACCAGGGTACAAATTAGTTTTTAATAATCCATTATACGGTGGTATATTTTTGCCAACCGTAGCCTTCACCGTAGCCCAGCCTCCCCCCAGAGTTCAAAGTACCTTTTTATCTTCGATTTGCATCGAATTATGAAAATTGTGATCAGGATCCCTATAAATTCATACAAATAAACTTCAAGTTTACTTCTGTAAACATTAATTTTTGCACGATAACTAAGCCTAAGCCTAAGCCTAAGCCTAAGCCTAAGCCTAAGCCTAAGCCTAAGCCTAACGAAGGAATAGGGCGGAGTTAGAAGTGTTTTTTCTACGGGTACCACAAGATACATTTATAGCGACGCAGCCAGCGTACAAAACGAGCAAGAAGCCAAACGTAATTTTAGTATTAAATCTTAACACAACATTTTGCTTTTGATTACCGTAAATAATGACAAAATCAGCGTGAATTCGAATTGACAGCCGACCCTGTTATCCCAATTACAGGCATTACCATGATTTATATAAAACAGGGGCGGATCAAAATGATAAAAGAAATATATAGCAATTTTATGCCATAAAAATCAACACTGTATTCGCAAAATACCCTGGTTACGAACAAAAAATACGTTGTGAAAAGCTAACAAACTACATTAATATAATCAGAAAGTTTGCCCATGTTACTTTAAGGGACGTCCAGGTTTTTGATGGGTGGATAAAAGAGTAGGTTTGGATTCTAGATTACATTGTTTTGCTTAGGCTTAGGCTTAGGATTAGAAACACATTTTTGCAAAGCGTAGGCTTTGGCTTA
This sequence comes from Enoplolaimus lenunculus, assembly GCA_030248215.1. Taxonomy (NCBI): domain Eukaryota; kingdom Metazoa; phylum Nematoda; class Enoplea; order Enoplida; family Thoracostomopsidae; genus Enoplolaimus; species Enoplolaimus lenunculus. The sequence continues at coordinate 72,120 of JASANG010001128.1, forward strand.
GACGTAGGAATACGCTTAATCTACTGTTTATTCAAGTATTGTGACATTGTTGGCACCAGCAAATACTTCGGTAGGATGTGCAAGCAAGGTCCAGTTGAGAAAACTCTGAACAACGATTCTGCAGATTATTGCAATTTTAACAATTAACTAATTTGCGTATCAACTCATACAATAAATTGCGGCGACAAACCAGAAAAGTGCACCTGCAGTCACTTGCCTACTGCATGATTCTCAAGGTACCTTGCAGATTGCGCAGATTTTGCCAAACGCTCAATTTCAGCATTTGCCATCAACATTTTCTGAATGTCATCCTGAAAACGCCAAAAAAACTTAGTATTTTAATATCAGGGTGCGTCCGGCTATCAAAACATGACCGGAACCGAAGCAGGATATTATAATATCTGAGCGGCGCCAATGCCGGAGCCAGAGACAGATAAGGGAATTCAAATCTAATACAAGATGGTATTCAAAGATCAGAACGTAGCTAACAATTCTTCTTTCCTTGGCTTAAGGTATCCAAAGCGTTTACGTCACAAAGCTTAACCGCTCACACCAATGCGTTTTAACACTTTAACAACGACCTTAGTTTGGCCCATGTTCCTTTTAAAGGCATCCAATTGTGATTTTAATCAAAAAACAAAATCAGACACCGACACCATTCAATTCTATTGGGAAGATAGCGCTTACCTCATAAGTTTGCATCAAATTCGTCAGTTTTATATCTGAATTCTTGTCACTAAAATTTAAATAAAAAAGTGTTTTCCGCTTTCAGTACACTTTCCGCCACATTTGAGCTGTCGGCTTAAACACACAGGCTCAGGAAGCCATTAGATATAAAGGCTTTACCCTTTCTCACATGAATATTTTCAATTTCATATGAGATGTAATTTCAAGGTAAGATTCGATCCCCAGTCTGTCGAGTTGCAGGTGTTTACGATGACCGCGCAGCTGTAGGAGCTTGACGCTCGAGACCGAGGGGGCTCTAACGTACTGCTTGCAGTGTCTGTGTTGCTCGTATATTACTTGTATTTAGTTGCTCATAGTATACTCTATGAGTTAAAGGGTTAAGGTTAGGCATACATAAGCCATTTCCTGAACCTAAGCCTAATCCTAAACATAGGCTTAAACGTAAACATGCTGATTAAGTCAACGCTAAGGGCATCCTAGTGATTACACTTAGTTTTGAAACTGCGTGTTCTACACGATACTGGAACTGGCCAGGCGCGTATATAATATGAGATAGGACTTATATCCCCAAAACTTGTCCAAAGACTCGAAAAAGGTACATTTACAAGCCGCAGAACAAACCTGCAGACGTCAAAACATTTTCTCGCTCGCGACTCTCGCTAGCAACATAATTTTTTAGACGTTGTTACTACCTCCTGTAATATAATCCTAGCTGCGCTCCTGGCACACGCTTCAATGTTTTAGACGTTATTACCTCCTGTAATATAATCCTAGCTGCGCTCCTGGAACACGCTTCAATGTTTTAGACGTTATTACCTCCTGTAATATAATCCTAGCTGCGATCCTGGTACACGCTTCAGAGTAACATTGGTCGTCGTAATGTGTTTAAAACATGTATATCTTCAACGACCAACTGATACAAATAGTTGCCTAAACGTACTCCTAACCAGAAATCCTAAAATTTGTAAAGATTACCTCAAAGCCTATTCATATTTGTTAGCTGTCCTTCGAAAAAACTGGATCTTCTCTATAAAAACATAAGGGCTTACTTTAAGGACGGAAGTCAAAATATGTCAGATAGGATGTTAACTACATTAATTCTCTTCTCGGGCCCGTAGCCAGAGGGGACCAGGGACTGCTGAGCCCCTCCCCTAGCAAATTGTGCCATCACCTGAACTCTGCTTTCGATATTGTATTTCAACCTCATGCTCTGCTAAAATTGTTTGGCCCCCTTGCAGGTTGATCTGGCTACGCGAGTGTGTCTGCTAACCTGTGTCTTTCGAAGCACTGACCATCAGAATGAATCGTCATAGGTTGTACCTCCTAAAACCACAATTATGCATATATTTTCATGTTAATTAAAACACAAATTGCCAAAGTCATACAGAGGCACAGTAAAGTTTGCAGTAGCCGGTGGCCAAATCAAAAAAATGGACAATTTTCTGCTTGAATATTTCTGGCTTGTAGCTGGAGATAGTAGCGGCGCTGATCAAACTTTTACTGAAACCTGATTTTATTGACCAGAAAAAAATGGCCAATGGTACTTTTAGTGCCGTAACAGTAGATTAAGCGTATTGCTAAGCCCACACTGCAAAAACAATGAGTCAAATTGACTCTCTCCGAAATAAGTTTTCCTGACTACATAAACTGAGTCAAATTCGACTCCGCCAGAGTCAAATTCGACTCACTGAGCGACTCAGTGAATCGAAGCTGACTCCGGTGGAGTCCAATTTGGACTCAATTAGTATAGTCATGAAAAGTCTATCTCCGAGAGGGTCAATTTGACTCACCATTTTTTGCAGAGAAACTCTGAGCATTGTATTAATGTATTCTTAAGCCTAAGCCTAAACCTAAGCAAACAAATGTAGTCTAGGATATAAGCCTACTCTTTTACAGACCCACCACAAACCGGAACTGCCCTAAAAGTAACATGGGCTAAAAAACTTTTGAAACCAAATAATTTTGTTTATTACCTGATTTTGACGATATTTATCAAACAGTTGTTGAATTTGTTTTCTTGTATTAATGATGCTGCGGTATTCATTGACCAAATCGCCGGCTTGCGAAGGAACGTTTTGATACCTAAAATCACACGAAATTTTAACTAAAAATCATCTCGAAACACTGCAAGAGGCGAAGACAGGAATTGTCTTCGGAAGAAAATAGTCTGAATTGATTTTTGCGAGCGAAGGTAAGGGTCGAGAACAAGATTTTGCAGGCTGTTTTTAAATACCGTATAAACACAAAACATCTTGGTGACATCGGAAGTTTCTGAGCATCATATGTGATTGCTTGGCCATCCGTATGGGTGGCTTAGGTTACCAGTACGGGAAGACGTTTAGGTAACTGATGCTGAAAATAGCGAGGGGCTACATCGGCCGTAGCTCACTGGCGAGTTGCAGAGCCAACATAATCCTGTGAGTTGGAATCTGGACGTAATAGCTTCGTGGAACAGTTGTATAAGCATGTTTCTAAGCCTAAAGCTAAGCCTAAGCCTAAGCAAAAAATTAGTCTAAAGCTTAAGCTTACTGTATTCCAGACCCACAGAAAAACGTTCCTCGCCTGATCTTTACACAGGCCCGTAGCCAGCTCTCCTTGCTGGGATGGGGGCTAAAATTTTTTACGAGGGGCATTCAAGGATTTTTAATGACTTGCAAACAAGGTTGAAAATTTTCTGGGGGGGGCTGAAATTTTTCCTGGGAGGGGGCTTGTAGGTGGCTCTGCCACTCTCAAACCTATTTCAAACTAAAAATTAAAATATAAAATAAAACCAAATATCAAAACCGCACTTTAAGGGAGTCCCTGGCTGCACCTAATCTCTCTTAGAAATTAAGTTAGGCTTAGGCGTTGCTACAGGACCTAAAACTAGTAAAATCTGTGTTATGGCGGCTGTGTCCGCAATGTAAACTTACATTTGTTGAATATTATTGCATATATTGTTGGCCGTATTTGCTAGAAAGGACATAGCTAGGCTATGTCAGCACCAAAATGGTGCTTGTTAATTGGCTGTAAAATAACAGTATTGTTGTTGTTATTGTAGGTGGAGTGTTGTACCGGGTGCGTGGCTCTGGACCTCAACCGCATAGCGGACACCCAATTGTGGGTGTCTGCAATATGCAAATGACGTCGAGACGCATATGGGTAGCCGGGACCGGAATCATTATCAGTTTTGAGCCAGTACGAGTTGGTGAATCGCATTTTACGGAGTCTTGTGTTTCTTATTCTTTTTGATTGGTCAGAAGCGTACGTGGTTGAAGCCTTGAACGGAGCCTTGGTAAGTAGGATTTGAAGTGGATTAGTTTAAGTATAGTCACGGAGGCGCCCACTATGTGAAGGAAATCTGGGTAGTGGATATTCTTGGTGTTGCGGAAGGCGCAGGTTAACCCAGTATTGAGATACTGGTGTCATGTGTTAATACAAACTTGGGAATATTAGGAGAACCTAAGAAATCGTAGTCTAATAAGTCTAACGGGGTTAGATTTATTATTCTACAACGGATTGGGCCAAATCTAACGGGGGTTAGATTGGTCGGTAAAATTTGGTGTATCTCTAACGGGGTTAGAGTGCACGGTTCAACAGGGTGTAATTCTAACGGGGTTAGAATTGCACGGAGTTTGGAAAATAGCAAAAGTATTGGTATCGGTAAAGCCAGTGGCTGGATTAAAACAGATTCAGGCGTCGGCTTTAAGGATTCCGGCTCAGGTTGCCAGTTAAATTGCATAACCTGTGATTTACTGGTGTTTAATATTGGCGTTATAACGGATTTGGGGAGGGTTAATAAACATTTACCGGCCGCGTCTACTAAATCAGAGCGATAAGCATACATCGAGAAAAGAACTGCATAAAGGTGATACGGGATACAGGGCTGAGTCAAAATCACGAACTTCTCACAGGGCTGAGTCGATGCTGGTCCCCCCCTCTTGGCTACGGGCCCGTCTTTACATGGGACTTTTCCATTGTTGCAATTAATGGAATTAAAATGTGCGTAATTTCGAAACATAGCATCTGCGCCCGAGCTCATATACTGATATTCGGTGGTTCAATTCTGTGAAAGCCTTCTACTATCGAGTCTTAACTGGTGCTACATCAAATTGTGGAAACCTTAACTTGTACCTTGCTCACTGTCAGGGACGGATTCGCAAATTTTTGACGGGGGCGTGCAAAGTTGAAAAACACCTGAAGCGAAACACAATTTCAGTACTAAACTGTACTACAAAATTTTGGTATTTGGTTCCTGTTACACGGGCGTTGCCTAAGTGCCCGCAATGATCCGCTGGTGCAGTTGCTGACAAACATACTTGAGATCGCGTATTGATGGCCTCCCGGCTTTAGATTTCGGGCAGCATCGGCAGCTTTCTGAACACAATTTCCATAAGAATTCTGAGCGTTTCATTTTATCATTGATATTCCGCTATTTTTGATAAAAATAGCCCATATAAATATATATATATATACATTATATATATATGTATATATATACCTAAGCCTAAGCTTAAAGCCTAAGCGTAAGAATGCTCTTATTTCTAAGCCTAAGCCATTGCCTAAGCAAAAAATTGGTCCGAATCTTAAGCTTACTCTATAGCAGTCTCTCAGATAAACGTTCCGTTCCTAATCTTTACATGGGCCGACTATACTGTGTAGCGCCCGTAAGTGAACCTAACAGCCACTGAAACACACATCATCACCTTCAGTATTGAATCATTTTCAAGAAGCACAAAAATAACAAAACGAAAAAGTAAAAAAAACCCCGTTACACCGTGAAAAGTTAATTTTCGGGAATGAATCAAACGCTGTAGACTGCAGGATATTCATTGGTCTCTATTAGCAGTAAGATAGCAATAAGTATTGTTCAAAATTATACAAACATTGTTGACATTAAAACGCCAAACTGATAAAACAAACGGCCATACGTTTAGGATCGCAAAGATAGATTAAGCCTATTTCTAAGCTTAAGTCTTAGCCAAAGGGTTGAAAATAGTGGCCAATGTAAAGAACACGGGCGGAACAGTATTATATAAGCATATTCCTAAAGCCTAAGCGTAAGCCTAAACCTATCGTTTATTCCTAAGTCTGCGTAAGCCTGCTAAGCAAAGCCAAAAACAAGTCTAAAGCTTAAGCTTACGCTATTGCAGTCCCACAGAAAAATCGTTCCACCCCTCATCTTTACATGGGCCAAAAAATGTAGACCTAAGCTTTAAAACCTAAATCTCGGCCTAAGCAAAAAATAAAGTTCGAAATATAAGATTACTCCATAAAAGCTTAAACTAACTTGTATTTTAAGCATATGCTAATTTACCAGTGTTAAATAACTTTCTAAACTTACCAGGTTAATGTGTATGTCTAACGCTCATTAAAATCTTACATATTTTTAGTTTAAGCTGAACTTAATGAACTCTTATATAGATGCTAATTATGGATTGCGCTTCATACATAAACCTAAATTTAATTTCACCTAAACTGGTGTTAAACTGAAAAGATATGCCAGTCCAAGTACAATGCTAGTTTAGTTAATCCGTTCAGCTGTTTAAGTTTTACTTAAATTAATATTCAAGTTTAGTTAAGCTATAATTTAAGTTTTTAGAATGTACTCTTTTATAATTTTACCAGTAAACAAAACAGTACTGTCCGAAAACAAACATGGGTCATAGAAACTAACCAGTAAAAAGGCCTAAAATATAAGAGATCTCTGTACGTTAAACGAATTTAACCTGTACCCTGTACTAAAACGCCAGAAAATTACCTGAAATCGTACATATTTTTTATCGGTTCACAAAACTTTCCGGAGCCGTAAGTGAAACCGGAGGTGAGGCGAAATTAGGTAGTTAAAATGATGTTTAATTTGTTAATTTTTTCACTAAATATCTGCAAGATGTTGTTAAATCGTTTAGTTTTACGCTTATTTTTTTACGAAATGTTTTCAATTCTTTGCTCAAAATTGTGACAAATCTTACTCCGAAACACGCTAAATATGTTGCAGGACTTTGCATAATTTCACTACCAAAATTGCCGGAACCTTCGGCAAAAATTCTACGGGAGCCGAAGGTCGATTTTTTGCCGAGCCGGATATCCGGTCCAACCTTGATATATATGCCGGAAGCTGACCTCCGGTTATATCGTGATGGGGTTCCTTGTTCTTGCATATTTTTTCAAAAATGCTTACAACAATTTGAAAACTAAAATTTCAGTCAATTTCTTCTTTCTCTTCAATAAACACAGGATTTCTCGCAGGTTTTTGCTTTAAAACATTTTTAGTGAAAAATTGGTGAATTTATAGTTTTCTTTGTTTTCATTTTATAACGAAATTAATATATAAAAATAGGAGTTTGAATCAGAGGCGGATCCAAAAATTTCTGACGTTAAAGGGGCGGGCTGGCAAATGTTATGAAACGCAAAAATTGTAAGGTAGGCACCTCATCATTTTATCACCAAAAAATTTTCTCAGGGCGAATAATTGGGCCCATGTAAAGCTCAGAGGCGCCAAGTTTTTCTGTGGGACTACAACAGAGTAAAGCTTAAGCTTTGGACTAATTTTTTTGCTTCGCTTAGGCTTAGGCTTAGGCTTAGGCTTAGGAATATGCTCATTGTTACGCTTAGGTTTTAGGCTTAGGCTTAGGATTAGGAATATACTTTTAATACTGTTCCGCCCTTGTTCTTTACATTGGCCAAAAATTGTAAAGCAGTGACCTCAGCAGTTTAACACAAAAAAATTTCTGATGGGGGGGCGTACGCCCCCCCCTGCCCCCACTCTTGATCCACTTGTGGCTTGAATGCCTCAAACCCAAATAAATTTGTCGCTTTATTCTGGTGCAATTTACACCGCATCTGCGAAATTTATATATAATCCTTACTAATACTTCGAAGCATCATTTTCATTAATTACATTTTTGTCCAACGTCAAAAATTTCTCGACCCACCACGGCGACGCGGTCTCGTTTCGGACACTGTTTGATGTTCGATCGCCCCAGGGTCGAACTTTGGCGTACGTCTCTTGTTACTTTGGCGACGGCCAAACGTTGTGACCTGTGAGGACTCTAACAGGCGGTGTTGCAGCTTTAAAGTTTGAAATATAATAAAACAATTAATATTTGGTGTTAAACTGAAAACATTTTTGGTGTTAAACTGAAAACATTTTTGGTGTTAAACTGAAAACATTTTTGGTGTTAAACTGAAAACATTATGCTTATAAATATTTAGTCTGGTTGCTTTATTTTAATTTATACGGGAGATGTTACGATGATGTGTCTTCGGCTTTGCCAAAAGGGGGAACGTGGGTCATGGTCCCTTTGAAGTAAGATTTGTTCGCCGGATAAAGGACAGCGGCTTAGCAGCTGATCCAAAACCGAAGGGAACCATATACGCTGGAGCGCAATAGATGGTGGTACACAAAACCTCGCAAAGCGAGAAACGAATCGCAATTATGATAATTGTAAGGTATGGACTCTACTATTTTTCGTGCAATTTTCGGCCCATGTAAAGATCAGGGGCGGAACGGTTTTATTTGGGACTACAAAAGAGTAAGCTTAAAGCTTTTAGACTCATTTTTTGCTTGGCTTTGGCTTAGGCTTAGGAATAAATTCATTCTTACGCTTAAGCATAGACTTTTAGGCATATGAGTGGGCTTATAGAAATATGCTTATAATGCTGTTCCGCTCCTGTTCTTTGCATTGGTCCAATTTTCCATTGAACAAACTTATCTGACGTAAAAATGGTTAAGACCGGCATGCCGGCTGCTGCCCGACTGGATAAAGACTCTAATTTGTCGAATTCTTTTTAGGGCGGAACGTTGTTCTGCAGAACTGCAATTGGGTAAGCTTAAGCGGCCCATGTTTCTTTAAGGCGCGTCCAGGTTTTGGTGGGTCTATAAAAGATTATGTTTAGATTCTAGATTACATTTTTAGCTTAGGCTTAGGTTTAGGCTTAGGAGCTCATTTTTGCAACGTATAGGCTTAGGCTTAGAAATGCGCTTAGTCTACTGTTACGCCCCTAAACGTAACATTAGCCGCCTAAGCATTAGACAGTTTTTTTTGCTTGATCTTAGTCTTAGGCTTAAGTATAAATCTCTTACGCTTAAGCTTAGGCTGTCTTAGGCTTAGGCTGAAAAATATGCCTTGGTGCAATGTCCCTACTGTATGCATTGACCCTCGTTTCTACCGCTGAATCACGATTAAACCTAGAGAGTTACTACAAAATTTGAATTTCTTAAAAAGTAGAAAACAACAGTCAAAGGAACCGATTTTAATATTTTTCAAAATAAATGCACTTATTTTTATTGATCAGAAAATATTATTAATTGTCACAAAAACATCTCAATCATTTAATATTATTGTGGTCGGAATATTTTTTTGGGATCTGCATACATTTTACAAAACGATCCTTAGAATCAAGACAGAATAGCGGATCCATCGAGGAATTTATATTTTAGAACAGGCCCTTTAGAGTATGTTCAACCTTGCTTGTATGTCAACGAAAACACCTGTATGCCCTCCTGAATGATGTTCAGCCGCCCACCCCCAGCAAGGTCGGCTGGCTACAGGCCTGCAGTGGTGGATCCACGATTTACCGGTCGGAGCGGATGATTTTCGTGTTGCAATATTTGACAGTATTAAAAGCACGTTTTATTAGCAATTGAGCAACAGGGACGAAACTACGACAGGGGGAGCAGCCCTTACAGACACCGGCTCATGTGATGATGAGGGGCGGAACGTTATACTGCGGGACTATAACAGGGTAGGCTTTAGACTGACGAGGTTGGTTTTGTCTTAGGCGTAGGACCACAAACGGATACAGAGGGAGGGGGTAGGTCGAGCGGCATACGCCTCCATTGTAACATTTATTGTGATAAGATGGTATGGTTCCAACCTTAGAATTTTTACCCTCAGAAAATATTTTGTAAAAAAATACAATTTTTTCCTCAGAATTTTTTGTGATAAAATGGTCGTTAAGCTCCCAACCTTATAATTGTTCACCTCAGAAACATTTTTGGTTGCATAATGATAAGGTACGTAAAAAATTTTGCGTTTCGTAACATTTGCCATCCCGCCCCCGTCACAAATTTTTGGTTCCGCCTCCACGTAGGATCCATATTCTCAAATGTGTATAGCAACTATCTTCCGTAGTAATGGGTTTTCAAACGCACAAAACAATTCAATTGTTGCACTAAAAATTCGTACAATAGTATAGACAAATATCATATGTGAAAAATGTGCTAAATTTTGAGCCTCACTATTCCCTGGTTTCAAACTTGTAAGACCTATCACCAACTGGTAATAGGTGCAACACACATTTGAGAATACGGGCTTAGGTTTCAGTTATACAAAACATTACATTTTTCAAAATACACTACTGCAGTTCCTCTCAGATATTTTTGACATATTTCAAGGTTAGTTTTTCTAATATCAAATCATTATTTTTGTGTATATTTCAGTTTCTAAACATATATAAAATGCTATGATCGGTATCAATTGTATTTGTTGCGGAATGTTTTTTTGCAAAGAAACACAATTTTTTACAACATTTTTGAAGTTATTTTTGCGAAAACTTTACATGAATTTGAGAAAAGTTGCGGTAGTTTAACCCTTTCTCACATGAATATTTTCAATTTCATATGAGATGTAGCTTCAAGGTAAGATTCGATACCCAGTCTCTCTGGTTGGAGGCGTTTATGATGACCACTCAGCTATAGGAGCTTGACGCTCGAGCCCGATGGGCGCTCTCACGTCATGTAGAGATTTGCACTGTGCATATATGCTAGAATTGTTAAACAGTGTTCATAGTGTCTGTGTTGCTCGTATATTACTTGTACTTAGTTGCTCATACTATACTGACTCTATGAGTTGAAAGGTTAAAACTAGAAATTACTACAAGGCAGACTACTGACGTTGTTAAAGCGTAAGAACACCTGTTCCGCTTAGGCTTAGACTTAGGAATAACTCATAACATTACTGCTTGCCGGGCCAGAAACGGCCCACGAAGGGCTCAGCACTCCTGTATCCCTTTCCCTCCCCCTAGAAACCTTTCAACCTTGCTCGTAAGTCATCGAAAACCCTTGTGTGGCCTTCCTTGAAAATTATTCAGACCCTCAAGCAGTGGGCGGCTGGCTACAGGCCAGCCACTCAAATGAGGTTTACTGGATGTCGTCTACGAGCGCATTCTTATCAGAAATGAATGAAATGGTGTAATGTTTTGATGCGATTTCAAACGTTTCCACAAGCACACTTGACTTTAGGAGGAAAACCGACATTGTTCGACCCATGTAAAGGTCAGGGGAGCAACGTTTTTCTGCGGGACCGCAATAGCGTAAGCTTAAACTTTAGACTAATTTTTTGCTTGGATTATGCTTAGGCTTAGGCTTCGGCTTAGGCTTAGGCTTAGGCTTAGGCTTAGGCTTAGGCTTACGCTTCGGCTTAGGCTTAGGCTTCGGCTTAGGCTTAGGCTTAGGCTTACGCTTCGGCTTAGGCTTAGGCTTCGGCTTAGGCTTAGGCTTAGGCTTACGCTTCGGCTTAGGCTTAGGCTTCGGCTTAGGCTTAGGCTTAGGCTTACGCTTAGGCTTAGTTTTCGGCTTAGGCTTAGACTTAGACTTAGGCTTAGGCTTAGGCTTAGGCTTAGGCTTAGGCTTCGGCGTAGGCTTAGGCTTAGGCTTACGGATATACTTATATTACTGATCCGCCCCTGTTCTTTACATAGGCCCATCATTCTATAGAATTCATCTCCGGATATGGTTCATTAGGCATTTCCCTACTACTGAGAACGTATTGTGCAATGTTATTAGTTGTCTTTATAGTACTCGCTGGCCTGGTACAAATTCAATTACTATTTTCGCTCTACGTAGTTCTACCGAGCTTAAAAGTTAGTTTATCTTTGGTGATAGTTCACCAGGGTGTATGTTAGACCATGGACTTGGGATACTGGGCTAAGAATATCCTGATTCACATTTTGTATACACACTTTTACATGCTTTAGAATTCGCTGCTGATAAACTGGCCGAACCATGTATAGAACAGGGCCGGATCGTTTTCCGCAGTGGCTGTAATAGAGTCACTTTAAGCTTTAGACTAGTTTTTTGCTTAGTCTTAGGCTTAGGCTTAGGTTTAGGAATATGCTTATACTACTGTTCGGGCCCTGTTCTATACTTGGGCCAACTGGCTGATGCAAGCTATGACAATTTTCCTAACTATTATTTCAACAGTCAGCTTCAATTCAGCTGTATTGGGGTGTTCTTGACCGTTACTTTGTTTAAATTTTAATTTTCTCTGATTTTTTAAAATTAGTTTATACAATCAAATTTATTCGGGTCAGGATTAATAAAATTGTCTGCGGCCCACACCCACCATTGGTAAGAAATCTGGCCAATCACGAGTCCGTAGTAAAACAGGGGCAGGGGTATCTGCTCAGCCGTCTTAGAAGAATATTGGCTCCTTCTAGGGAACTTTCAACCAGCTTTTCACCCTGTTGGTATTATTGTATACCCTCCTAAAAAATTTCTGAGCCCTGGCTTCGGGACCCGAGCGAAGCGAACGAAAATCTTGGCACAATTTTAAAATTTATAAATCCCAAGGATTAACTTAAGCCTTGGGTCAGTTGCGTATACGATACAAACCTTTCGAGGGACGCTAGTGAGAATCTAGTCGTAATTTTAATATTAAACTTCATAGCAAAGGTGACAATGCGTTTCTTAGTTCATGGATTGGGGTCTTGACCAAAGCACCCTCCTTGCTGGCTATGCGACTGCTTGCACGACAGGAACCCTATATGCTGGACTCAGTACTGCGTAATTTTAAACCTGAAACAAGGATTGTTCCTGCAAGAATATGCATAACCCAACAATTACACATTTGTGTTAATCTTTTCGGTCCATGGTACTTTAAGGGGCGTCCAGGTTTCTGGTGGGTCTATAACAAAGTAGGTTTATATTCTAGATTACATTGGCTTAGGCTTAGGCTTAGGCTTAGGCTTAGGAACACATTTTTGCAACGCTTAGGCTTAGACTTAGGAATACGCTTAATCTACTGTTACGCCCCTTTAAGTAACATTGGCCATCTTTTCCGTTGTGATTTGCTCACATACCAAAAGAAAATAAAGTTTTGCCGTCTCTGGAAAAACATTTGTACGACAGCTTTTCGAAACCTAAAAATAGTTCAGTTTTAATTATTAACGAGTTTCATAAGAAAAAATAGATTATATACTCATATAAAGTTGAATTTAGAATATATATATCTTTTTTCATCCGCCAATGAGAAAACCTCTGCAATTAATTCAGTCAACTTACATGATTATTTACACATGTAAATTAAGTTCCTAGCTGTGATTTTTATGAATTATTTGCAGCTGCAAGTTTTTCGAACGGGATTTTGGAGAAAACTTGCAAGTGCAAGTTGCAGCTGCAAGTTCTCGCAGCAAAAACTTGCATGTGTGATTAGGGCTTTACACTAATTTTTGCTTGGACTTTAAGCTTAGGCTTAGGCGTACGAATATGCATGCACTAATGTTACGACCCTCATCGACTCATTGGTCCGGGAAGTCATGAGAAGCTGAAATATGCAAAAAATTTCCAAAGCCGCCAATTCTGGGCAAATGCCCGCTGACTGCAGATAAAGCAAACGCCCTATCATATGGAAATCAATACATGCAATGTTAATGTTTGCATGTCCTCGTGTACATTCACAATCTTTATTGTGTTACTGTAACGCTGAAAAACCTGATAAAGATGACCAGTGTTATTTTAAGAGCGTATTGTATATATTTTAGCATCTTAGCCTTTAATCCTACCCACCTCTATTTTATAGCACCTAAACACAACGGGATGTTCTTAAAAGTAGCATGGGCCAAAGAAATATTGCAACTGAACGCAACGGGCTATACACATAGAATCATGGAGATAGAATCATTGCTAAAGTTGTAAAAATGCATCGGAGTGAGATGTTAAGCTTTGTCATGTAAACACTTTGGATATATTAAGCCACGGAAGGAAGTATTGTTAGTTACGTTCTTATATTTCAATAGAATCTAGTATTAGATTTGAATTCATTATCCGGATCCAACTCCGGTCGGATATTACATTTTATCCGGGTCCGACTCCGTCAGTTTTTGGTATCCGATTTGGAAGTATGGTCGTTTTCCTATAGGTTCCCATGCGGAAGCTATAAATAACGGCTTTTAGGGCGTGTTCAGCGCCTCTCAGCCAAATGATCTATTGTTCAACTTAGTTATATAAAGCGAGATGTTTCCCGCCAAAATTTAAATTATATACCAAGTACAATTCCGATTTCGAAACAACAAACAGATCTTTACACAACTTTGGGACAATGTAAAGAACAGGGGCGGAACAGTATTATACGCATATTCCTAAGCCTAAGCCTAAGCCTAAGGCTAAGCGTAAGAATGAGCAAATTCATAAGCCTAAGCCGAAGCCTAAGCCAATCAAAAAAAATTAGTCTAAAGCTTAAGCTTACTCTTTTGTAGTCCCACAGAAAAACGTTCCGCCCGTGATCCGTACATGGGCTCAACTTCGTTAGCGAAAGCTAGAAAAATGACGCAAAATCTGAACAAAATTATTAATTTATGAATACAAAAATTTTGCGACTTTACTGAACAACATTTCGGTCCATTTTCAACTGTGGTAAGATTTTAAAATATTTGAAATTTTTTCAAAAATTAAATATGAAATGTATTGACTAAACACCCTACTTGCAATAATAAGCTGAAAATCTAAATCTTAACCTAACAGATTACGCCTGATCATTTCACACCCAAATTTGAATTTTTGAAATATTCGAATTATTAAGATCCAGAAGTGCCTTTGGAACCCAAATATACTATTAATCACAAGGTTTGGCTAAATATCTACTGTTTGACGTTTTAATGTTGTTCAAAGTAATTGATGTATCTTCCAGGTAATTTTAATAGTAATTACTTAATTGACTATATTGAATTTTTGATTGCCACAAAGAATGGCAAACGTTTCTGTTCAGTTGCATTCCCACAAGTGTACAGCACCCATCACTTCAACTCTTAAACACGTTTTGTGTGCCTAAACCAGTAATATGACTGGTCGAACGATGATTCTGAACAGCAGGTACCGCAGTTCGCTTGTTTGACACATGTAATGATCAGAGGTGGAACGTTTTACTACGGGACTGTAATAAAGTAAACTTAAAGCTTTAGACTATTTTTTGCTTAGGTTTAGGTTTAGGCTTAGGCTTAGCTCATGCCTACGCTAAGGCTTAGACTTAGGCTTAGGAATATGCTTATAGCACTGTTACGGCCCTGTTCGTTTACATTGGCCCGGATGCTAAAAATACAGGAGGGTGATTTTTTATAATAATGCGGTTTACTTACATATTCGTGAAAAAATCCATTTTGACCACCTAAGAATTATGGTGGTACATTTTAAAATAACTTAAAAAGGTAACATTGTTTGTTTGCGCTAATTTACGATTTCAGCGTTTTAAACTGGAAATTCCAGTGAGTTGATTTATTCAACTCACAGTGCCATATCACGGAATCCACATATTTCCTTTATACTATCCGGATCTGATGATCCTCTACAATGTCAATTGATCCAAGGATAGTATGCGAAAACTGATACTGTGTAATTTACTAAATATTGCAAAGTGACATAAGTATTTACTTAACTTAAGCACAATTTCAGAAACTATAAGTTGTTTAAGTTGTCAGTTAGCAAATACTTAACCTCTTCTCACATTGAGTTGGTTGCTTATGTGTATATACGTTAAGTAATATATATCGCACCGTGTTTAACAATTGCAACCCACAAGACGTGAGAGCCCCCTCGGGCTCGAGCGTCAAGCTCCTATAGCTGAGTGGTGATGGTATACGCCTCCCACTCCAGTCACCGGAGTTCGAATCCTAGCATAAATGTAGGTCTCAGGGGAAATAGAAAATATTCATGTGAGAAAGGGTTAAGTATAAAGTTGTACTTAAACAGGGTTTCAGAATGCCAACCTTTCTGATCAAATCTCTGAATGTTTTAGTTCGCCTCAAATATATGGTTTTGTCCAGTTAGAAAACTGGTTAAACCTAAAATTGTTTATTTCAATCAGGCGTCGGGTTACTTGCCAAATTTTTAAACACGTGAACGCGTGCTATCAACATATATGTCAATCAATTGAAAATCGATAACAATTGATTGGCGTGAGCCGATATTCCAGATTCAGATGGCTAAGATTAGGTTTTCCAAGACCAGTCCCGCAGCCACAAAAACGGGGGTCGAAGTAGCGCAGGTGGGTCGAAGTAGCGCAGGTCCCCTTCGAAAACCGTTCGCTCCGTGTAAAAAAAGTTGACCGTCGCTTGTGAATTACTTCAAATATGCTCCTAGGGTCGTAACCAGGGTTTCATTTCGTGAAGAGGATAAGCCACGTCTAAGTGGTTTTTGCCAGCGGCGCGTAGCAGGCGAGAAAATTTATGCGACATATGCAACTTATTGTACAGCCTGTAAGATGGTCTTTTTCGGACTGTTTCCAATAATTTAGGATCCATATATCTCCTCAATGCCCTTTGTTTACGTCTCTGATCTTTTCTTAAACTTTACTAGTTAACAATGTTACGACACATGGAACGGCAAATGTCACTTTAAGGGGCGTAAGAGTAGATTAAGCGTATTCCGAAGCATAAGCCTAAGCGTTGCAAAAATGTGTTCCTAAGCCTAAGCATAATCCTAAGCAAAAATGTAACCTAGAATCTACACCTACTTTTTTATGGACCCACCAGAAACCTGGACGCCCCTTAAAGTAACATGGGCCCATGCAACGATACTTGTTATATTTTTGTCATCATTTCAATCGGCACTTAACCCTTTCTCACATGAATATTTTTAATTTCATATGAGATGTAATTTCAAGGTAAAATTCGATCCCCCAGTCTCTCGGGTGTGCGGCGTTTGCGATGACCACTCAACTATAGGAGCTTGACGCTCGAGCCCGAGGGAGCTTTCACGTCTTGTAGAGATTTTGCACGGCACATATATGTTAGAATTATTAAACACTGCTCACAGTGACTGTGTTGCTCATTTATTATTTGTATTTAGCTGCTCATAGTATACTCTATGAGGTAAAGGGTTAATTTGCATATACTTTTCCTTGCATCAAAATTTGAAAGGCTGCCCAGAATACGTATGTTGGACGTTCCAGCTTTAACTAACTAGATTTGTTTTTAAATGTAACTCTCTTTAATTCTAGCTTCGTTCACGTATATATGCTCATTAATACAACAGTAATAATAGATTTTATGAATGAAACGTAATTAATACCTCTTGCAGTATGTCTGGAAGTATTCTGATTCACAATTCATTCATGGCTAAAGCGGCCCATGTTACTTTAAGGGGAGTCCAGGTTTCTGGTGGGTCCACAAAAGACTAGGTTTAGATTCTAGATTACATTTTTTGCTTAGGCTTAGGCTTAGGCTTACGCTTAGGAACACATGTTTGCATTCGCTTAGGCTTAGGTTTTAACAATACGTTTAATCTACTATTACGCCCCTTCAAGTAACATTGGCCGCTAACGCGATATCACTATTCAAAGTGTGATTATAGATCTATTGATGAGCGTCATATTTCAACTCATTTTACTATCAGTTTGTAATTCCGGACTGGATTTCATGTCGACGCACAGCCGTAGGGGGTGCGATGAAATTTGACTCGTTTTTATGTTGAGGGGACGCTGGCTGTCGTACATCTCCCCCCACACTCTTGGGCTTAGGTTTAGGAAAACGTTTTATCGAAACCTAAATCCGAAGCTCATTCTTACAGTTAGGCTTAGACTTTGGCTTAGGTATAAGCTTATTCTTACGCTTAGGCTACGACTTTGGTTTAGGTATAAGCTTATTCTTACGCTTAGGCTACGACTTTGGTTTAGGTATAAGCTTATTCTTACGCTTAGGCTACGATTTTGGTTTAGGTATAAGCTTATTCTTACGCTTAGGCTACGACATTGGTTTAGGTATAAGCTTATTCTTACGCTTAGGCTACGACTTTGGTTTAGGTATAAGCTTATTCTTACGCTTAGGCTACGACTTTGGTTTAGGTATAAGCTTATTCTTACGCTTAGGCTCAGGCTTAATAGGCTTATGTATAAGCTCTTTCTTATGCTTAGAATATATTTATACTACGGTTATGGACCAGTTGTATCGATTGGTTAATTAATCTGTCTCAACTCCTGATGATTCAATTACTCAAGGGGTTGAGATAGTTCAATGACCAATAGAGATATATTGCGGGAATGAAACGTATATGACCATGAATCTATTTTTCGCCAACTTGACCAGTAAAAGTTTCGTACCAAAGATACAAAACAAGGTGGGTTAACGGCATGTCAACCCCTGTTTTGAAGTCGTCGAGTTAAAGACGATGATTAGATGCGTAGCTACTTAGAGTATGGTACGCACCTGCTGCGAGGTATCAGACTCTCAATTTGTTACTGTTACCGCTTCGCAAATATCCTGAAGGTAAGTAGAAATGTTGGTTTATAGGATAAGTCTAAGTTGAAATGATAGAACAGGTATGACATGAAGGGCCAATGTAAAGAACAGATGTCGGAACAGTATAATAAGCTTATTTCTAAGCTTTAGCCTAAGTCTAAACCTAAGCGTAAGAATGTGTTTATTTCTAAGCCTAAGCCTATAAAGCCTAAGACTAAGCCAACCAAAAAATTAGTCTAAAGGCATTAAGCTTAATCTTTTGTTGTCCCACAGAAAAACGTTCCACCCCTGATCTTTACATGTGAGCCGTCACAAGTCATAATTAAAATCTTAGACACGCTAAAGCTTTTTGATTTTAGATTAGGTACACTTTTTTCTTAACCTAATGCCTAAGCCTAAACCTAAACCTATATGGGCAGTGTCCAAGAGAAGTAGTTTTGTCAATCCGTCCGTCAACACTTAACACGATGACCTGACCCTCAAATGCCGTCACAGCATTGCTAACACTAGAATGTACGTTAAACAGCGTAAAATGTTGTTTGTTCAATTTTGCGTATTGTGTTTGCACATTGCATTATTTATGTTAAACCGTTGCGGTCAACTGCATTTATAACGCCAAACGCAAGCTCAAATAGCGTGTAATATCTAGAACGTATGCAAGAATTTATTTTGATTTCAATTTAACTCGATGCCATTGGCTGATTTCAATTTAACTCGATGCCATTGGCTGATTTCAATTTAACTCGATGCCATCGGCTTATTTTTGCAATTTTGTAGCAAAATACTTTGGCATTCGCGTATGGGTCCATCGTGTCAGATTGCTATATTCGAGATATAAATACAATTGAACGGGTTCAAAGATATTTCACCCGCCGTCTGTTTAGCAGACTTAACTGGCAATCCGTCCCCTATAAAGAACGACTTTCCATACTAAATCTTGAACCTCTTGAATTACGCCGATTACATTCCGATCTTACTATGGTATATAAGATAGTAAATGAGGAGGTTGATGCGTGTTCTAAGTTATTAAAGTTATCTAACGTCTCACGAACCAGGGGCCATCCCATGAAACTCGAAAAAAGTAAGTTTCGAACAAATTTTTTAAATCATTCATTTGGTGTCAGAGTAGTTAACGTCTGGAACTCACTTCCAGAGTATGTCTCAAACAAACCCCTCGTGGAGGCACGGAGCGTAAGATCATTTAAAACTTTGTTGAAACAGGTAGACCTAAAAGCATACCTTCATCACGATTAAAACTGGTGATTTGTCATTTTTGGATCAACCCCTTACTCCAGCACACCATCGCAGAATTTTTGCCAAGTTAGATATAAGTAGGGCATGCCCTCTTTCTAACTTTTCCTTTATTTGGGCGTATTGCACACATTCAATGATTTTGTCAACTTGGCTGTGTTTGTACTATTTATACTAAATGCATATTGTGTCGTGCTTTCGGTCCAAATAAACTTCTTATATATTCTTATAAGTTGAAGCCTCCTAGAAAAATATCGCTCCTGTTTTTTAATTTTAAGATACGTTACAGACGCTTATGACGGGTGGACTTGGATATCCTGGCCGCGAACCTGCGGCATTTCGTAATCCGACGTCTTGTAGCTTAACAGCGTCGTAAAACATGTTAATAAATTTAAGCATAATCCCAAGCGTAGTTCTAAGCCTAAGCATGATGATGCGAGACAAACTGTCGAGTCGATGAAATTTTGGAGCACATGTTGTGGGGTCACGAGTCGTCGGGCAACAAATTATGATAGCCGCGGTCGTAGCCCTGGTTACGAACCTGCCTATGAATAGATCAGACCCAAACAAACTTGTAGCCAATGAGTAATGACTTAGGAGTTAGGACCAATGTGTGGCACAGGGCCGTAAATGTATTATGAGCATATTACTAATCCTAAACCTAAGCGTACGAATGATATATTCCTAAGCCTCCGCTCCCTAATCTTTACAGAGGCTAGAGTTAGATTTAACCGTAATGTTCTTGAGTTATTGGTTTGAATAGCAAATTGGCCTGCGACACAATACCGGGTACGTTCACGGCATAAGAGCTTGGCGTGGACCCTATGATATTTCTCGACATCGCTTTAGTGTAAATTTTCTGCTGAAGCTCTTTTATGTTAGTGAAATTTCGCTATATGCCATTGCATTTTTAATAACAAAAACTTTTGTCAACTGTACATCTGTTGTTTCAGTTTCCAGTTGTGGCTCATGTTACTTTAACCCTCAACGGCCCGGCAAAATTTTCACCTTAATCAGCCCAACGGTCTACATATGTAGACAACATAACTAGCGTTAGTTTTGGCTTATCTCAGGGTGCTCTCCTCCTTTAACTGGCTTGAGACAGTCAGAACTAGTGTTCTGGCGGAGTTCCACCCGCTCCCCGTCCAGCCTCCCACTGCGGGCGCGTTGTCCAGTTAAGCACAGTCGTTGCACGTTATGGTGCGATTCATGTGGTCCTTGCACACTCGTTTTCCACATGACGAACAGCTCAATCTCGTAGATTTGCGACAACTTGTGACCTGACATTTGGTCGGTTTACCAGATGTAGAAGGTTCGTTTCGCTTTTGAGGCAGCCCGTAAGCCATAAATGAATCCTTTGATTTTGCGTAAATTTTTTCACTACTGTAACGTTTGGTCATATTGTCTTGCGCTAGTTGTTCGGCTACTTTTTTCATGAAAACATTGCGTGACTTTTGATATCCGTTCAGTTTCATGACAATGAATGCGTTGTGCAACGCAATATCAATCATATTGAAAAAGCAGACTAGAGGATAACGATTCGTTTTGCGTTTGCAGGTAAAATCATCAATGCAAGAGTCCATTACATCAACCCCGCCTTTTCCCAAATTATAATCCAAGATAACTGCTGGTTTTTTGTCCTCTCTGCTGGTGCAAACTTCGTTTTTCACATGAACTGAACTTAGTAATAGCACATTTTTATTTTTCTTTGGACAATAAGACGCCAACATTATGCGGTTATTGTGGTCCCATAAAAATCGGGTGCTATAGACCTCTTGTTCTTTTGTTGACTTTAGCATCGGAGGTACGCTGCGGCGATTTGCCATTATTGTGCCTGTGCACGTTAGCCCACTTTGTAATAGGTCCACAGCCAATTCATGGGATGTGAAATAGCGGTCCATGAAAATGTTTCGCTGAGTGTTACAGTATGGTTGAATAAGATCCATTACGATGCGTTTAGCAAGCCCTACGGCCCGTTCGCCTTCACGCCCTGTATAAATATTTCCTTTTAGGGCATATCCATTCCGAGCATCGCAAAGCCAGAATATTTTTACGCCGTACTTAGCAGGTTTCGCCGGCATGTACGCTCGCCCCGGTGCATATCCTCTATACCCGACGGTATATAATGAAGACGTAAGTTGGACTGAAATAGGTCCCAAACATCTCGTATAGCAGCCATTTTGTCACTTTTTTGACGCTCCCGGCGAGTCAGTTTGTTGTCGAATGTTACATTTTCCAGCAACTGTTTCATTCTGTTTTCTGACAGCGCGCAGCGGTAAAAGGGCCTGCTGTCGTTTTTGGTGAATAGTGAAGCCACTGGAGACATGTTATCGCGATCTGCACCAGCTCTGATTACCACCCCAAGCCAAGCTTTCAGCTCGCACATTGGTAGCGTTGAAAAATTGCGCGCCCGCAGTCGCCTACTAGTGAGTCGCTGAATTGTATGTAAAATGGGCTCGTTTATATAAAGATAAAATGCTTGTGACTCTGTTGTAGGGTTTACTGCAGTGCCTTCGCGAAAGCGAATTATATTTCTAGCTAACACACGGACAGGCGGTGTTGTAGAATGCCACTCAACACCCGTCGCTGACAAAAACACATTACTTCCACTAGAAGTCTCGTCCATATCGCTCAACTCACTACTAGATGCGTCCGATTGTTTTTGTAATTCACCATCACTATCTTGCTCATAAATAGCAGCCTCTTCACTACTGCATTGACCTAACTCAACTGATTCTGAGTCGTCATTTGAACTATTGTCGTCCGGTTTGTCATCTTCTGTCTCTGAATCACTTGGTTCTAATACACGTCGTACGACCTCAGTCAAAGATAACTTATGCAAACCTGACATTTCCCTGACTTTACCTCACCATACAAAACCGTGTGTAAGAACAAAACGTTCCAATTCTTGTCAAAACTCAAACTATGATCAAATCAACATCTGTCTACATATGTAGACGGTCGGGTTATATAGGTATATGACTCACTGTACAGCAAACTTTTGTTCCCACAATGCTATAAGTTTTTTATACTACTATAACAGAATAATTATCGATGGAAATTAAACAATAGATTCTTAACTATAGCACCTGCCGAACAATCAATTGTCGAACTGGTTATGTCTACATATGTAGACTGTCGGGCCATTGAGGGTTAAGGGGCGTCCAAGGTTGTGGTGGGTCTATAAAAGAGTAGGTTTAGAATCTAAGTTACATTTTTGCTTAGACTTAGGCTTAGGAACTCTTTTTTGCAACGCTTAGGTTTAGACTAAAGAATACGCTTAATCTATTGTTACGCCCAGTAAACTAACATTGGCCTCACTGGCACAGGAATACGCATAATCTACTGTTACGCCCCTTAAAGTAACATTGGCCCCACTTGTTATATTCACAACGCTGATACGGTGGCGTATAGATCAACGGTGTACACAAAGAAGATATGGAGACATACCTCCGTGCCGAAATTTTTGAGAACACTCGAAAACGGCACTCTTAGAGGGCGTAAGGGTGTAAATATATGCAGAAATCTATTAGGATGTCTGCAGTGGCACGCTGCGGCGTCCCTCGGCTCGCGGCGAGGTATAGCATAACCCTAACCAATTTAGGCACTATCGTTCCCACCAAAAAGAATTCCGATTGCGGACTGTCTGGATCCACCGTTAATGGTAACCCCTTGTCATGTTTCACTTTCAGGGGCGGTTTCATTTCAGAAGCGGATATTCTAATAAAAAAATTTTTCTACCGCTAGGATGTTGAGGTTATTCTAAATTGTGTTAAATGTGCGTTTTCTTGTCTTCATAGAAATTTCAGGGGCGAAATATTACCCCTCGGTCCTAACCTTTGTCTACACCCCCTCCCCAGCATCCATGTTCGTGACTCAAGAAGTTCTTTCATATACCGCAACAAACTGCCAGTCTTAAATG
Organism: Enoplolaimus lenunculus; assembly: GCA_030248215.1. NCBI lineage: Eukaryota > Metazoa > Nematoda > Enoplea > Enoplida > Thoracostomopsidae > Enoplolaimus > Enoplolaimus lenunculus. The sequence goes on from JASANG010001128.1 coordinate 95,410, forward strand.
AGCAATATAAACGTGCGTTGGCAGTTCAAAGTGCAATTAGTATGCAAATTGTATATTGCAACGGATTATACATTGTGTGCAATTATTGCAGGTATCTGTTATGTATTGCGTTAAGTTTGCGGATTTTTACTCTCTGTGGAAGGCGTCCAGACGGCCTGGGGCCGACGATTTGTCAACGAATATCCGCCGGATCATCAAACCAGGGCCGACGCAGTCCCGTAGCCAGCTCATTTTGCTAGGAGGGTGGCTGAAAATTTTCCAGGAGAGGCATTCAAGGGTTTTCAATGAGTTACAAACACGGTTCAAAAATTCTTTTGGGGTGCCAAAAATGTTCTAGGGAAAAGTCGACTAGGAATCAGGCCCGTAGCCAGCTCAACTTGCTAACGAAGGGCTAAAAAGTTTTCAGCAACGGCATACAAGGGCTTTCGATGACTTACAAGCACGGTTAAAAATTATCTATGGGGTGTAAATTTTTTCCAGAAGGTTTTAGCCCCACTAATCCGCCTCTGGCAACGGGTTCGTTTAGAAGTGGAAGGAAAAATAAGTTAAATTAGACAAACTAATGTATAATTTTGTCATTAAATAGTCAGAAAAACGTTGTCATATATTTCTATACCGACGGAAGTGATTTTCAGCCGGAACCGACAGTAGGCCTCAAGGCCGTTCCTTGCAAACTCAAGAGTCCTACCGAGAACTGAAAGCTTCGGGTTCTTTTGAAGCCAGACCTCCAGCGATTTGCTTGGGGGAGGCGGTGACCGTGGATTTCGCAGATCAGTGGCACCTTCCGCTGCCTGATAGAATTTCTAATCAATAGTTTTGCAGTCAGTTTTTGTTTTTGAAAGCGTAAAAGTTTGATTTTGAATAATGTCTTTGACAGATTGAAGGTTCTGATTACATAGATCAATTTGTTTAAATGTCATTGCGAGTATAGGATCATACCACCGGACCGTAAACGGATGTGTGGAAGGCACAGTGAAACTTTAGAGGGGAACCAGACAGGGTCTATCTTAACCGCGGGGTGAATTGAAATTTATCACATGAACGCATTGCTTTTATGGATCATTACCCATTTACTTATGACATTTCACAAACATATTTCTCCCATCTGTGTTCCGGGTCCGCTATAATTGTCATGGGCTTTAAGGATCGTTAAAATTTATGCGTCCCTTAAGCCATGAAGGTCGTCAAAGCATGGGATGTGAGTCCAGTGGAACAAATTTATAATAGAAACTGTCAGAAATAATGCACATTATATTATTACAATATTCACCTTCATTCGGGCTGTAGCCAGACGTCGGCGGAAGGGTATGGGGGTTCGATCCCTGCATGGGAAAACTTTGGCCAGCTGTTGAAAAGGTTTACACTTGCGTGTAAACCGTCAAATACGGGCGCTACTTAATAATTTTTGCGTTTTGTAACATTTGCCAGCCCGCTCCCCGTCAGAAATTTTTGGATCCGCCTCTGGCTAGGATTTACTGTCGATATATCAAATTGTTCAATGAATCTATTAGTGTAATATTGCATCCCCTGCAGATACCTAGCAAGGTCCAGATTTTAAGCCTTAGTTGAATATTGACTTAGGAATCGGTCGATGACAAGTGACCCATATCACGCTCCGTTTCCTCCCTTGGACCTAAGTTGTTCACAATTCATTTTACTTAAATATGTGATCGGTGTTTCTGCAGGCCTGTAACTACGGGGCCAGAAGCGAGGGCAGCACCGACATCCCTTGTGACAGCGAGGGTAGCACCGACATCCCCTCTGAGAGCGAGGGTAGCACCTACATCCCCTCTGAGAGCGAGGGTAGCTCCGACATCCCCTCTGAGAGCGAGGGTAGCACCGACATCCCCTCTGAGAGCGAGGGTAGCACCGACATCCCCTCTGAGAGCGAGGGTAGCACCGACATCCTTTGTAAGAGCGAGGGTAGCACCGACATCCCTTGTGAGAGCGAGGGCAGCACCGACGTCCCCTCTGAGAGCGAGGGTAGCACCGACATCCTTTGTGAGAGCGAGGACAGCACCGACATCCCCTCTGAGAGCGAGGGTAGCACCGACATCCCCTCTGCGAACAACTCCGTTTCGCCAGAACAAAAACTGTTTGTACTGCATTGAAAGAATTCTATGTTTAGGAAACTGTTCTTTCATCCTTCTGAATGTATCTTTGCCTTCTCTACACGAATAACTAATGTTTTTCGGCAGCAGCGCATCCAGAAATTTCTGACAGCGCAGCGGGTTGGCAAATGTTATGGAACGCAATTTTTACTGTATGCTATATTATGTGCTATTTGCAGCGAAAACTTGTAAAGTAGAAGAGAACTTACGATTTTATCACAAAAAATTTTCTGACACGGACGTACGCCCCCGAATCCCATCTGAATGCGGTTGTAATTATGAGGCTGTATTTCCGGCTTAAAGTAAAATTTATTCATTAAAAATTTACACAAATATCTCTTGAAATCCTTGAAGTCTACACAAGACAGCGCTGCGATACGAAATTGCTAAAACACCTGGTCTGTCTATGTCGAATATCACAAATTTTATGTGAAGTCTGTTTTAAAATTTCAAAACATCGTTTCGTATTTTATTTAATTTCGGATTAATTTTAGGAATCTGTGACAATTCGTCACCTGACACCTTGTCGTCCAACTGTGGCCCAAATCCTATAAATTAATTTAAGCATAAGCCTATAAGCTAAAGTAAAATAATAGGCGATGAATTGTCGAGTCGATGAAATTTCGGATTACAAGTTGTCGGTCGACGAATTGTCGTGATACTCAATTTTAAATGGTGAAATACAGCATGTAAATTTGAATATGGATGCTTTAGACCACTGGCAGTGAAGCGGTTAAATCCAAAAAGCGAAATGGGGCCAAGTAAAAGCAATTTTAGCCTTAAAAGCTGATACCAAATTTCAGTTTTGAATTTCAGACGGCCGTTCGCCGCCCTTCTCTCTGTATTCACCCCTGCATGAATCTGCCCTTAGGGGTCACCGGCCGCATTTTGAAGACACGATTTTTAGCAAAAAGAATACACGTTTTTCAGTTATTTGCATTAACAAAATTGTTGCAGCGGGTTTTACAAAATTACTTTCGGGGTACAGTGACCCGAATAAGAGGGGGGGCTGATATTTATTTGGCCTCTTCAAAGGGTACCCCCGTGTTATTTGGTTACGGACTGTTATTTATTTTTAATCCGCCGCCCATCGGTACTGACATATATGCGGTGTTGGAACTATCCGTTAAATTAAACGTTTATTGGTCTTGAATCAAAAGCTTGAGCGATAATGCAAGGTTAAACTTAGGAATTAGCTTCAAACTTAAGTATGCGTCTAAGTTCAATCACGTTAAACAATCATAAGCGAAAAATCAGAATTCCGGCATCGGAATAGCAGTCAGTCGGAATCGGAATTGGAACCCAAATTTTATCACAATTTTAGCCGGAATCGGAATTCCGTTGGAACCCTGGTGTTTAGGTCTTGTAACTTTAGAACTAGTGAATGGTGTGGTGTTGAAATTCAGCCCATTTTTTCGCATTTGATTCAATCGCGTGAGTAGTGTCATTAGCGAACTTTTTCCTTTTCTTTTGAAAACAATTAACCAAATGTTTTTAATTTCTTAAAAATTTAAACAACAGTTAAAATATTTTTGTTTGTTTGTTTGTTATTGTTGTTGTTGTTCTCGTTGTTGTTGTTGTTGTTGTTCTCGTTGTTGTTGTTGTTGTTGTTCTCGTTGTTGTTGTCGTTGTTGTTGTTTTTGTTGTTGTTGGTGTTCTCGTTGTTGTTCTCGTTGTTGTTGTTTTTGTTGTTGTTTGTTGTTGTTGTTGTTTGTTGTTGTTGTTGTTTGCTGTTGTTGTTGTCGTCGTCGTCGTTGTTGTTGTTGTTGTTGTTGTTCTCGTTGTTGTTGTTTTTGTTGTTGTTGCTGTTGTTGTTGTTGTTGTTGTTGTTGTTGTTGATGTTGTTGTTGTTGTCGTTGTTCTCGTTGTTGTCGTTGTTTTTGTTGTTGTTTTTGAGGTTGTTGTTGTTGTTTTTGTTGTTGTTGTTGTTGTTTTTGTTGTTGTTGTTGTTGTTGTTGGTGTTCAAATTGTGAAATTTGAACGATTTTTTTGCACAGTTGACAAGTTGTTTGTCTCGCGATATCGATCATGATACGGTTTAGTGTCACACGACGGCTGTAAAATCCTCTGTATAACTTTCCTGCACAGATTTTTCATGCTCAGCACGTTTACTGTTAACATTTGATGACCGATATTAACGGGCCGGTAGCCAAGGGGGGTTCAGCGCGCCCCCCCCGCACCTTGAAAAAATTTTGGCCTTCTCTAGAAAATTTTCAACATTTCTTGTAAGTCAACGAAAATCCTTGTATGCCCAGCCTGAAAATTTTTTAGGCACCACACTAGTAGTTAGGTGAGCTGGCTACGTGCCTTGAGGTAAGAAATATATTCCGAGCTGGGTAAAAGTGAAGGGCACGTATTCTCAAAATCTGAGTCAAAATTCGACTCCGCCAGAGTCAATTTGAGTCGAATTTGACTCAGGCGGAGTCGAATTTGACGACTCGGTTATTGTATTCTCGAAAAGCCTATTTCGAAGAGCGTCAATTTTTCTGACCATTTTTTGCAGTGTAGCAACGTTGACGTCAGCAGTTGCAGGAATTCGTCAGTTTGAAAGCTGTCTGTAAATGGAGATAGGAACTATACGCATTTGAGAATATTGGCTCGAGGATTAGAGTTTATTTTACGTTTAGTTTGAGTTGTTTGGCTAAAATCGGATGCTAACATGGATGACGTGGTAACAAGCTAGCACGTGCCGTTACATCTGCTTAGTTAAAATGATTAAAATATAAAGTTTGGCTTGGTTTTTGTCCGTTGTCAATTTTAAGGGTCTACAGTGGCGGATAATGAGATAATGATTGCATTCGTTGGGTGTAAGCAGTACCGGAACAGGTTAGACTGATGGCATCCAAAATTCCAGGATGCGGGATTTTGCGATAATCATTTATGTTTCAAATTTTATGTTTAATATCTTGCTGGGGATCCCACTTTGATATGGGACCGTCCCCAAACAGGGGAACAGGAATGGCTGCTCTGGGCCTGGGTGTAAGTGAACCCACCTGGCAAATATCAAATCGAAAACGCTTCGAGTCGGACGGAATCAGTGGAGTGAATCCGGCGAAGTATTTGGTCAGGTACCATGCCTCCCAACTCGTTGTAAATTTGTTTCTTGATCTGCCCATGGCACGAACACGTTGTCACCCGACAGCTTCCTCTGTACAAAAAATTTTCAAATCCTGACCCTTTTTGCGGCCAAATGCGAGCATAATGACAATATTACCAGAAACCAGCAAAATCTCGAGTTGTACCCGGGTCAGCAGCAAAAACTCGAGTTGTACCCGGGTCACCAGCAAAAACTCGAGTTGTACCCGGGTCACCAGCAAAAACTCGAGTTGTACCCGGGTCACCAGCAAAAACTCGAGTTGTACCCGGGTCACCAGCAAAAACTCGAGTTGTACCCGGGTCACCAGCAAAAACTCGAGTTGTACCCGGGTCACCAGCAAAGACTCGAGTTGTATCCGGGTCACCAGCAAAAACTCGAGTTGTACCCGGGTTACCAGCAAAAACTCGAGTTGTACCCGGGTTACCAGCAAAAACTCGAGTTGTACCAGTGTCTTTAGTGTCTGTCTCCTTGTCGAAAAGTATCTATAATATTACAGATGAATCTAAAACGTCTTATCATCTGTAAACATTTTGTTGTTGTCCGCGTTGTATTTGAGCTCTGACACGGTTTGACATATACTGTAAACTGTGATCTGTATCATTAATATTAACACTTTTAGATAGTTTAAACGGTTTAATTTCACTCGTTTTAGTATAAATATGACGTAGTTAAATTTGTACTCTTCGTTCAACTGAGCGATGCCAAGCGAGCTGGTAAGCAACGACGGTTCGAAGAAATATTATGGCCTCCTAGAAAATTTTCAAACTTGCTTGTACGTCAACAAAAACCGTTGTATTCGCGTTGTGAAAATATTTCAGCCTTTGGGGTAAAAGTTTACTTGCTAGTAAAATTTTACCAGGGTGAGTCCATCATGGCCTTTTTAGAATACTGCACTGAACCCACGTTCGTCATTATGGCTATCACGAATCCGGTTGACTATTGTTGGCATGCCCAACTCTATACCTGGGTCTGCGGTCTTCCATCTACGCCGTTCTCAACTGCGCATCGCGAGCATATGACCCATTCCACCAAATCTGCAACAGCGTTCATAGATTCCAGTTTGACGTGGATGCATGTTTCAACCCCTTCTCACATTGAGTTGCCTATACGCAACTCAGCGCAGTGTATATACGTTAAATAATATATATCGCACAGTGTTTAACAATTGCAACACGTACACATAGTACTAAATCACCACAAGACGTGAGTGCCCCTCGGGCTCGAGCGTCAAGCTCCTATACCTGAGTGGTGATGGTATACGGCTCCCACTCCAGTCGTTGGAGTTCGAATCCTAGCATAAAAGTAGGTCTTTCATGTGAGAAAGGGTTAATACCCCCTTTGTATATGTTTATGAAAGATTAAAATTATCACTTGTGACGGTGTAAAAGTGATTATTTTATGCCGCAAGGCGATTTGTTTGCAGACAACAGCTTGAGAAAATTGCCGGATTGACTGCATTTTGCAAGTTTGATGTGTACGAATTGCAGTTGCTGGAGCAGGAGCGTCCGTAGAAAATTATATTCGGGGGGCACCGCACAGTTTTGGTGACCCCTGCAATTGCAATGCAAGATTGTTTACTTTTACACCGAGTCGATTTTAGGGGTCACCAGCCAATTTTGGGGGGCATGGCTTCCCAGTGCACGCCGTGGTAACTGCCTTGCGCTGGAGTTAGAATGTTTGCTTCAGTGACTGTAGTGCGAGTACCAAGCTAAAACGAAGGTTGCCAGAGGGGTTCTATTGAAAAACATTTGCGTGAGCCATAAGCCCCCCATGATCATTGTTTACCTATCCTCATAGTAGCGGTGGATCCAGAAGTTTTTGACGGGAGCGGGTTGGCAAAAGTTATGAAACGTAATTTTTACTGTATGCAATATATGTCAATTGTCTAACGGGGAAAAATTGTACGGTAGGGGACCTTACCATTTTATCACAAAAATCTTTTCAACGGGGGAGATAAGTCTTATTCGGCCCAACTATGGGTCAGCTAATGGCTAATGGCCTAAGTCTAAACTATTTTTGTTTTCTCTACAAACATTCATTTTCATTTTGCACTGTTTCTATATGTCTTACAGACAATCCTGACACACGGGACTCAACGTAAACACATTGCCTTTTATGGTTATTCGCAGACTTTCACAGGAATAACGTATACGGCCGAGTAAGGGTGCACTGCAAAAACTGGTGAATCAAATTGACTCTCTCCGAAATAGGCTTTTCCAGACTACACAAACTGAGTCAAATTCGACTCCGTCAGAGTCAAATTCGACTTGCTGAGCGATTCAGTGCATCGAATTTAATTCTGGCGGAGTCGAAATTTAACTCAGTTTGTGTAGTCAGAAAAAGCCAATTTCGGAGAGAATTTGCCGTTCGACACCGTCCGTCACCGTTCGGTATCAATATATAGTCGTAAGCCTATTTCGGAGAGAATCAATTTGACTCACCATTTTTTGCAGTGTGGCGATAGACTTGCCGTTCGACACCGTCCGTCACCGTCCGGTATCAATATACAGTCGTAAGCCTATTTCGGAGAGAATCAATTTGACTCACCATTTTTTGCAGTGTGGCGATAGACTTGCCGTTCGACACCGTCCGGTATCAATGTATAGTCGTAAGCGTATTTCGGAGAGAATCAATATGACTCACCATTTTTTGCAGTGCGGTGACAGACTTGCCATTCGACACCATCCGTCACCGTCCGGTATCAATATAAAGTCGTACCATACGTGACTAATTCACGACTACGATATCGCACAGTGACGGACGCTAAACATTTAGGTTCAATACCCGAGTTAACGGGGGTATCTTGGCCGACGCCCCGTCCAACAGAGATCAAAACCAAAATTTTGTATTAAGGTTTAGGTGCTTAAGCGACAGGTTTATCCTGGTTCCCGTCGCTCTTTTTCCACTATGCCATCTCACAGCGGTCTCGTTTAAAAGTTTGCGACTCCGCTACTGTCATATAGCAATTCAACTACCGTTTTATTAGTTTATCTACTGCACCCATCGTTTTGGTTTGCTAACGTTAAGCTTTAAGCTAACGGTAAATACAGGGTTTGTCCAAATAGTTTACTAGAAAACAACACAAGGAAGTGACTCATTAATGCTACCGGAAGTATTAGGTTATTAAAATTTTTGGATCACGGCAGCCGAACTTTAATTCAAATAACGTTTAAATTTCACAGCGGATTTCGTTTGGATATGGCCATCCCCATGGATCAGCAGCTGATTTCTATTCAGCTGGGCAGACAGGATTTTGTTTCGAGAGGGTAGAACCTAACATCATTGTTGGCTCTCTTGAAGCCAGAAGGTCATTCCAAAGGACTACCAAGCATGCTTTTTCTTGCCTCCAGAAATTTCTAAAAGGAATATTATATCCGCTTCTTCTTTCTTTATATACACGACTGAATGGAACTATCACTAGCCTGCTCTGTAGCCAAGCGGGGGTGCAGGGGGGGCTCACCCCCGTTAGAAAAATTTTGACCACCCTCCTAGAAAATTTTCATCCTTGCTTGTAAGTCAATAACAACCGTTTTATATGCCCCTCGTGAAAATTTTTTTAGCTCCCCCCTAGCAAGCTGGGCTGGCTTCAAGCCTGTGTCTAGTGTTTTTTAAAAATTTCAAAAAATCTACACATCTTGTTTTCATTGTAACCACTACAGCATCGCGTGGCATTTATGTTTCAACATTTCTTAGCTTACAATTCTTAATCCCGCTTTAGACCTCTTGACGTCCTCTTACCGGCCCCTGCACCCGACTGTAGCCACAGAGCGGCCAATGGTGGTTCCGCTTAGCCCCTCCGGTTGGAACAATATTGACCAACCTGTAAAATTGTCAACCTTGTTTGTAAGTTATCGAAAACCCTTGTATGCCCGTCCAGAAAATTTTTTAGCCCTCCTAGCAAGCTGAGCTGGCTACAGACGTGCCCCTCGCGGTTGCTTCTGTAGTCCTTCAAAAAATTTTACATCGTTTTAGTAGTGCAGTATGGTATGCAACTCGATCAATATTGCAATTTTGTTCGTTGCTTTAAAGTTTTAAGCGACAAACTTAATCCAGCCAGTGCCCTTTTGAATATGCTCACTGAAAAATTAACAGTCGTTAGACGACACTTCATTCATCGTTTAAGAATTTTAAAATCAGCTCGTATCCGCAGACGCGGATCAAGGACGTCTCCGGAGTCGCATCCGGTAACAACTTTCGCAACGGACGGAAACTGGACACGTTTCGTAAGTTGATTTCTTAGTTGTTAAAATTTATGGAGCCTGAAGCGCATGGAGGGGATCGGATCCCTAGATCCGTGCCCGTAGCTAAGGGGTGGTGCAAGGGGCTCAGCCACCACTGGCACAATCCACCCTAGAAAATTTTCAACATTGCTTGTAAGTCAACGAATGCCGTTGTATGATCCCTCCTGAAAATTTTGTAGCCCAGTCCTAGCAAGGTGCGCTGGTTACACGCCTGCCTAAATACCCCCGTGGATTCGTCCTTGCGGATCCGTAGCCTGGGGGATTCGAGTGGTCAAATCCTCTGCTAAATTTTCATTTACAATCAATGGTCAGTAATGTGAAATCCTTACACGGCGCTCCAAAAACGGTTTTTAGTGCCCTAAGAGTTATAAGTTTGGCAGGGACCTGAGTCATCCCAAATCCTGAACCAGTGGCTGATTCAGGAGTTTGCATAAGGGGGGTGCGCGCGAGGTATAATAGTAGAAAATTGGCGACACAAAAGCCAGCTACAAACTCAACGCCATTTTAGTGCTAAACCTTAATACAAAAATTTGGCTTGTGCCCCCCAAATAGACTCGGGTTAACAGTAAACAATCTTGAATTACAGGTGTAGGCAGATCCCCAAATTGTTCACTGCCTCCAAATATAATTGTCTGTGGACGCCTCTGGCGAACGGAAGTCAAAGTAACCAGTTTCTTAATGATGTATACACCATTTTACAGGCGTTTATGGGTTTAGAGGTGACAACGGTGCATCCCTGACGCATCCCGGTCCACGCGTGCTTGGTAGCAGGTACATCGTGGATTCGCGCCCTACCGAAACCACAGTTAAATTTTTTGGTGAAGGACCGAAGGGGCATTTGGTTCGGCTTTTCTTAGAATTGCTTATGCGTAAATTTCCGCTTCAAAGCTTAAAGTTCATGCCTATCATTTTTGCCAATTTCTATAAAATGCGTCTAATCTGAACAGCCGTTGAACCAATCTGCTGGTTTTGAAGAATTCGGTTAACAATTTCAACTGCTATTAAACCATGTTCTTACCAAAATGAAATCATTAACCATAGATTAAAACTGACAGCTACTAAGTGAAACGTACTTTCAGAATAATTTTCACCCCCATCCCAGCAAGGTTAGCTGGCTATGGACCTGGTACAAGAGATCCTGTTTTCGATTATGTATTCACTGGCATCGCCTAAACCCATTAGCCCATCCAGAAAGATGAAGAAGGTGGGGCGTACACCCTCCGTCAGAAACTTTTTTTGTGATAAAATGGTAATCTTGCAATTTTTCCTCACAAAATTGGCACGTATATAGCATGCTGCAAAAATAGCGTTTCATAACTTTTGCCAGCCCCCCATTTGTCAAAAATTTCTAGATCGGCCGCTGCTTAAGCCAGATTATTGTATTAAATCAACTCAGACAATCCACTGCTTCGCTCCGATGCTACAACAATTGCTCAAACTGGTCTGTGAACTGCATTCTGCAAGTGAAATTGCACAAATTGCAGTCAGTAATTTCTTCGATACAGTAGTAACATATCAATTACAAGTACTCTCTTCATCAAGCGCTGTATTTCCCCTTAAAATTAGAAAATTTTCAAAGGAAACCACCTATATTTTAATGCTTAATATCGGTAACAGTTACGAAAGTTTGAAAATTTGAGTAGACTTTTAGCTATGTAATTTCCAATCTGATTCACAATACGCAGCGTTCAACAGCTTCAAGACTAAAGCTTACATTTTTTGATATCTGTCAGTGCCCACGTTACTTTATGGGGCGTCCAGGTTTCTGGTGGGTCCACAAAAGAGTAGGTTTAGATTCTAGATTACATTTTTTTGTTTAGGCTTAGGCTTAGGAACACATGTTTGCAACGCGTAGGCTTAGGCTTAGGAATACGCTTAATCTACTGTTACGCCCCTAAAAGTAATATTGGCCTCTATCAGGATGGTCTTCCGAATTACCTGTTGCTTGTTGCATTCAGGATCACAGTTTTTGCCAACATTTGTATTTTTAATTAACTTTTTGAATTTTATACGTTCTGTTGAGTTGTCACAAGCAGCAATCATCACTTAGTAATATTCAAACTCACTAACGATTGCAGTTGTTGTACGTGCCAAATTTTGAGCCTGAGCATTCACTGGTTCGAGTGTTACGAGACCTACACTGTAAATTCCAATGGGTTGATTAATAAATTCAGCTAGCGATTTGATTATTTCTGAATTAATATCAGTAAACATTAACTACAAAAGGTCCCCCCCAAAAACTGATAATAGGAGCTATACACATTTGAGAACACGGGCCCATGGTATGCAACCAGAAATCGTTACAAAACGGATCAGTAAGATTTGTAAAGGTGACAAGAAATTTTTTGATACATTTTTCGTCCATAAAGGTCGAAGATGTCTGGGGTAATGTATAGAACACTGCCGTACCAGTAGTATAAGCATATTCCTAAGCCTAAGCGTAAGTATTAGTTTACACCTGGGTCCGTATTCTCAAATGTGTGTAGTACCTATCACCAGTTGTTGATACGAGCTATAATTTTCGAACCAGTGCATGCTGACGCTCAAAATTAGCACACGATTCGCATTGCTCTACTCCTGTAAAAATTTTGAGTTCAACAACTGCAATAATTACCGAGTTTGAAAACCTACTAACTGATGATAGTTGCTATATACACATTTGAGAATATGGGTCCTAAGCCTAAACCTAACCAAAAAAACGTTAGTCTAAAGCTTACTCTATTGTATAGTCCCGTAGTATAACGTTCCGCTCCTGATCTTTACATGGGCCGGTGTCAATACGGGGCTGCTCCCCCCGTCCTAGTTTCGTCCCTGCTGCCAAATAGCCAAATTTTCTCAAAAAAATGTATTTTTATTGATCAGAAAATATATTAATTGTCACAATAATTCTCAACCAATTTAATATATTTGTGGTCTGAATATTTTTTGCGTGATTCAAGCCATTTTAAACAACCTGACGCTACGTTTGCCAGTTTGGTTTGTTGCTTTTTGGTTTACGCTTTACGTACGGTTTTGGTTGATGCGCTGTTTGCATGTAATATTATATAAACCAGATGGGTATATGTACATATATATGTACATACATATTGAAATTTTTTCAAACTAAACCGCTACGTTTTATAGTATGGGCTTATTGACATTTCAAAAATTTCACTATTTTATTGATTTAAAGGTTTTTGATTCACCAGAGCCAGCGAGATCAACTCACAGATGTTGAACCTAATCATGACCGCCGGCATTGAAACCTGTAGCCAGAGGCGCACCGGGGGAATTCATTTTTTCTGGCAAACATTTTGAATCCCTGTGGAAAATATCATCCACGCTTGTGTTAAGTGATGTCAAATCTTTGCATGCCACTCTTGAAATTTTAAGCTGGTTCTTGATATGTTGAATTGGCTACGGGTGTATCGGAAACCAAAATATGTCTTACATCTTCTATGCATCCAAAAATTAAGTTTCTAGACCCCTTCAAGTTTGTCCGTGTGCCCCCTTTAGTTAGCCGGGACGCTTTGCAATGCAAGCGAGAAACGCACCATGATTGTAGATGCTAAATCCTAATACAAAATTTTGGTTATGATCTTCGTTGCTACGGCCGATTCTTGGGTCGTCTCAGTTTGCAACCGCCAGTGACACCGGGCCCTTTTGGTCCGCGTTCCCTTGTAAATTTTCAACCTTGCTTGTCAGTCATCGAAAACCGTTGTATGCCCCTCTTGAAAAATGTTTTGGCGCACGCTTGCAAGGTGACCTGGCTACCAGCCTGTGCTGTTCAAATTTAAAAATTATATTTCAATTTTTTTCAACTATGAAATTTGATATGTAAAAATTCACATATTTAAAACATCTGTCATTTAAGTGGCTGTCTAGCAACTTCTGTTATGACCGGGTAGAATGTACCAATAGTGAAGTACGGGTTAATGGAATCACGACTAAAAGCATCTAACAGGCTCTTGTACGCTTTTCGTCTCATATTCAAGGTTAAGCCTTAGGCTCCAGGGATAACTTAGGCAAAACCTTAAAGGAAACGGCCGTTTTTAGCTAAAATAGCGACGGTAATTGATTTTACCCCACGGGGCGAATCAGCTGGGGTGTGGGCAAAGCTACTTCACTTATAAGGTTTGTTTCGGTGTACTATGTTGCGACCATGCTTATGTGCCCCGCATTTTGAGCGTCAGCTTTGCTCCTGCTTGAGCTTGGGCCTACTTTGAACCTCAATATTGGCTTCGCCATGTCGTATGGATTAAACAATCGACACTAAGTAACTGAATAGATTCATAACAGAATCATTAAGATTTTTGGTTAATTCTAATTTTCAGAGACTGTGTAACATACCCAACTGCGCCTAAACACCTCAAGGTCTCTTAATTGACATATATAGCTTAGACCAGATACTATTGAGTTCCTAACCGGACCAGTAAAATTGTCACCTCGTACATCCGCCGTATCGACTCCTGAAGTTTTCAGCAGTCCCGACAATTTGAGATGCAGTCGCGTAGTCAGCTCACGTTGCTAACGGGGCTAAAAAAATTATTTTCGGGATGGGTATACAGCGGTTTTCGTTAACTTTACAAGCAAGGTTGAAAATTTTCTAGAGAACGCAATATTTTTACAGGGGGCTGAGTTCCCCTGTTCCCCCACGTCATGATGTCGGGTGCTGGTTTGTGTACAAAGATGAAATTGGCTTATAAACGATGTTTACATAACGAATTATGGTTTGTTTGCTTAACGCTTCACAGACAAAGATAATAAATTATTGCTTTAAATCGCTCTTGTCAACTTGCCGCGTAGGTATAAACATGTGGGCGCGAGCCGGTAACCAAGAAATAGTCAGGGGACAAAGTATCCCTGAGCCCCCGGCAAAACATTTGCCACCTCTTTGAAAATTTGGAACCTTGCATGTAAACCAGCGAAAACCCTTGTATGTCCATCCTGAAAATTTTCTAACTCTCTCCCCAGCAACGTGAGCTAGCTACGGAATTGCGTAGGTGTCTAAATACAAACTGCTTCGAAATTTTGTAGCATTTTCAAATTTTTTGACAGAGTATTGTCAACTTAGGCAGGGTTTAATCGGGATATGCCAAATGTTTCTTTATGAAATAGCGGCGTTCTGATCACTTAGCGGACGCACTATCATTAGGACACGCAGTCCGCATCGTCACCTGCTTCTAACGTCGACTTTAAATGTAGCCACGTATTCTGCCGGTAAGCACACATTAAAAGTGTTTTTAGTGATTTAAAACAATCTTCGATATTAATATATTTTCCGGTTCAAATAACATTATTTAAACCTAAAACTTAAAATTAGCCAATTCTTAGACTTAAAGGTGTAATAATTAATGAATTAATTAATATTTCAAACAAAATGGAATCGTCTTACGTCGAAATGGAACGCTATTTAAAGTTAGCTGAGGTAAGCAAATACATACTGTCGTTTTGGGCCAATGTTACTTTTAGGGCCGTAACAGTAAATTAAGTGTATTCCTAAGCCTATGCTTAAGCGTTGCAAAAAACCCTAAGCCTAAGCAAAAAAGTGTAGTCTAGAATGTAAGCCTACTCTTTTACAGACCCACTAGAAACCGGGACGGCCCTAAAAGTAACATGGACCTCACCTTGAATGGGCTACCCACAAGGAACGGACCAAGGGGGGGTATTGGGTGCCCGTGAACCCCCTTTGTATAAAAAATTTGTCAAATATAAATTCGAAATCTGTTTCGAGTCTGCATGGCATCTTGGCGACAAGTCCCCTCTGGCGATTCAAAATGCCGTTGTGTTTCACATAGTTTGGCCCTTTTGGTGCTTATCATTGGCATTTGTTTACGTTTTTCGGTTATTTCATTTTTTATTTAGTGGTCACTTAACCAAACCTGTGTGGATCCCTTTCTAATTTTTTTCTGGTTCCGTCCGTAAGCCAAGCCAGCAGCCCCAGCTCACCGTCCTAGAGAGACTAAGTATTGTTCAGGAGCAACATACAACAGTTTTCGATGACTTGCAACAAGTAAGATTGATAATTTTTTAGGGGTGCCAAAATCTGTTCCAGCGGGGCTGAGCATAAAAATTAGTCTATTTTTCACAAGTATTCCGAAAATTTTACTGGATCAATCCGAGTAGTGAAGCGTCGCCGACAGGGTGAGCCACTCACAGGGGGTAGGAGGGTTGCAAGTATACATATACATATATATAAATATATATATGCAATTAGCAATAAAATTATATATATATAATTTATTGCTAATTGCATTCTAACTTGCAATGCTTCCTGAAACGCAGTGCAATTATACACACTTTAGCTTTACGTTTTTTCTTGCCGGCAGAAGCGTAACAAGAGGGTGTTCCTAGGCCCTCCAATCGTATTCATTCTTTCCAACTAAACAAATTCCCATATTTGGACCAATCGTTGACGACTTTGCCAGTTCTATCTTAAGGATCAATATTTTAATCGTGTTTTCCGGCTGGCGACTCCCAGGAATGAAAATTTCTCTGTCATCGACGTCTCGGCAGTGGATGCTGTCAGTAACGTTTAACAGGGGTGTGATATATTATAGTGAACAAAAAGCTCGCGTGTAACGCATCCGAGAAGCCAAACGCAACTTCATTCCTTTAATTTGGTTTTGATCCCTATTGGAGGTAGACATCCCTGCGCTGGTTGGGATCCTCGGTGATCCGGCACATGATTGGTGGCCTTGTTTATAAACTACTTGAACTTTTCTGTACGGCTTCTATGAAGATTATATATTATTGAACAGAGCAGCAACTAAGCAAGAGTCATTTTGAATGGTTTTTCAAGTTTTACGTAGCTTATGCAGAAGAAAATATTTGCATCTGTACGCAATGTATTCCTCTGTCGATTACAGTCGAAAGAACGCAAAAAGATTGTTTCAGCAAGATTGGAAATCTCCTAAGAGGGGCCAAAAATTTTCCAGGGGGGCTGAGCCCCCTGGTTCCCACTTGGCTACGGGTCCGATCGGCGAAGGCTATAGAATAAGCTGTTGAATAGAAATATGCTCCTATATTACATAATTCTTAGCTAAGGATAGTTGCGTTGCGCAATTTGGACTAAATATTAAGATAAATGTTCAACACATGTTCGTAGCCAACTCACCTTGCTAGGCGGCTGACAATTTTTCAGGAGGGACATATAAGTTTCTAGGGGCAAATTCTTTCAACGGGCTGATCACTGTAAATTTCAGTGAGTTAATTTTAACTCAGAATGAGTTGAATCACTCAGACTGAGTTAGGACTATCAGAACTCTGAATTTTCAGTTGAGTCAATTCACTCTGAGTTAATCAATCAACTCACCCAGAGTCAACTCAACTCAGAGTGATAATCAACTCGACTCAGAGTGAGTTAAAGTTTACTGTTATTAACTCAGAAATCAACTCGCTAGTTGAATTGATTAATCAACTCATTGGAATTTACAGTGACCCTTCCTCTGGCTAACAGCCAGTACAACTTTGCTATATATCATTATTCGAAGGACTAAACCTGGCTTCTCCCGAACTGTACAACGCTGGATCGGGCCGTCTGCAGGCGCGTAGCCAGACCTTGTTTTCGGGGGCTAAACATTTTTTCAGGTTGGGAATACAAGGGTTTTTGTCGATCTATCAGCAAGGTGAGAATTTACTAGGGGCGCCAAACTTTTTCCTGTGGGAGCTGAGCACCCCCTGGCCGATCCTTGCCTACAGGCCCGGCCGTCTGCAGTCCGGACCGAATAATTATGGCATTGGCGGACCATCAGTCCGATCCGGAAGGTAACCAACACTCTCACTAATAATCGCTTCATTGAAATTGCTGACCGATTTGCGTAATTTTAGCACCGTTCATCATCATACGGTATCGAACATGAGGCACGATAGTCATCAAAGATATACCGAACCGTTGTCAATTTCACGTCGGGTTTGGTATAGCACCCCTAGTATACCACCCGCCCCCCAATACCCCGGCTACAAATTGCAAAGACGCCAGCTGGTCAATGTCGATAGACACCCCTGTCTAATCGGGCCAGTAGCCAAGAGTGGGGTGAAAGGACTCAGCCGCCCGAGAAAAATACCCCACCGAAAATTTTCAACCTTGCTTGTAAGTCAACAAAAATTCATGTATGTCCTTTCGGAAAAATTTGTTCGCTCCCTTCCCAGCAAGGCGAGCTGGCTACTGGGTCTGTGTCTCATACTTCGCACTAGCGAATTATACCGCAATCGGTGTGTTTTAATGCATATAAAATATCGTCGTAATAAATGTAAATATTTCATTTTTTGAATTATATTATCGAGTATTTCGTTGTTTGAGGTTGTATAAAAGTTTAAAAGTTGCAAAAAATCTATTTTTTTTGCTAAAGCGAGGTACACAATGGTAACTCAAATAATTTTTTACAACGTCTATTCACTGAGTCAATATTGCCGTTGCAAAACTTGTCAACAATATCTTTAAGATACGTTTATGGAACAACTGGAGTGCGCCGATTCATCGGCATCGGTAATAATCGGCACTTTTCGTGAGTATCGACATTGGTGTATTTTGTAAATAAATATCGGTGTCGGCATCGGCAACAATTTTGGTATCGGCACATCCCTAGTAACAGTAGATTTAGCACCAACTATATACTTTTTTCTGTAGAAAAACTATTTTAGAGAGGCACTCAGGATGTGTAAACGGATAGTAAAAATAACGGAAACGGATAGCAATTAAAATAATGGGAACGGAAAACGGGTACTGAAGTAAAGTGTCAAAGATATATTATTTTTGTGCCAACACAATTGTGGCGTGTAAATATTCAAGGGGCTTTCTAAAATCTTAAAGACAAAATAGAGAATCCATCGAAATTTTTAAGATTTTGGATGAATTTCGTAATTTTTATTTCATTTCGAACAATTACAGCATGTCTGTAGATGTTTATGAGGTGCTTATAGTCTTCCGCTTCAAATTTAGGCTTAGTCTTGAAAAACGGCTTACCTATGCCTAAGCCTTTGTTTAAGCTTTTACCTACGCTTAAGATATAAAATTTGGAGGAAGCATTAAACCCGTATCCAGCTCATCCTGCTAGGATGGGGTTTAAATATTTTTCAGTAGGGGCATACAATGATTTTTTAATAATTTCTATATCCAATTACATTTTGCTTAGTTAATACGAAATGTTTCGCGGATATATATAGAATACGACGGGATTTCATAGAACGTACGTAATATATACCTTTCCGAAATTTCTGAATAGTTAAAATATTACTTTTTATATTTTTATTTTTCGGTGATAACCAAAAATTGACCGAGACGGAGACTTTTCTTTGCTGGTCTCAGTATTCCGCTGTCGGTGTCGGTTTTTAACCGCGAGACTGCCCATCCCTACCCTCCCAATCTCATAATTTGCACATGGCTGCGATATCGCTGTGTTTGCACTTTTCCTTGCGTGCAGACTGCACTGCACGTTGTTTCGCAGCGTTGCGTAATTCGAACAGTTTTTGCAACTCCTTTGCAATATCTCAAAAAAATTGCAAAATATTTTTATGTTTGAGAAATGTTACAATTTAGAAAATACATTTTTCTTCTTAAATATTGTAAACATGCAGATAAATAAACTGTTTGCAGCGGATTAGCCACGAAGAGAGTATAACTTTTAACTGAACGCTTGTTCGAATTCAAATTATTTTTTTTTTCAATTTTTAGAAAATTACGTTCAGTTGAGTTACCAAATTTGACAAAAATTCACCAATTTTAAACGTATTTTTATAAATTTTGAGATATATTTCAAATGTGTAACCCTTCGTACGCGTTGATTATTTATATTTTCAATTTTAGAATTTCAGATTTCATTTTCAGAAATTATTGTTCTAGTTTTACAAACTGTTGGAGGGACGATGTGTAGAAATAGTGCTGCAGATCAATAGCAGATTGTCGGCGAGATTAAGAGACACAATTTCAAAATGTTTACTGATTAATCGGGATAAACTTACTTTAATTTTTTTACTTGTTTTCACTATTTTTAAATTTGACAAAAATGGGAAATAAACCAGAATTTAGAAAAATGGATACTAAAAACGAGTGATTTAGAGTGGGTGGGGTAGGCAAACAGTGAGAGTAAGTAGAGATCAAACCGGTAGCTGACGTCAATGAGCGGGGTTCCGTTTATTCGCCCGACTCCAAAAACATAATCTTTAGACTATTCTTGTTTACTTTAGGCTTAGGCCTAGGCTTAGGTTTAGGTTTATCCTTACGCTGAAGCTTAGGCTCAGGAATATGTTTATAGTACTGGTTCATTTGTGAAAGTAACATTAGCATAGGGACCGCTGCCAATGGCTTATATATAGCATACAGTAAAAAATTTTGTTTCATAACAAGTGCCAGCTAGCCCCCACCTGTCAGAAATTTCGGCCAATGTTACTTTTAGGAGCATAACAGTAGATTAAGCGTATTCCTAAACCTAAGCGTAAGCGTTGCAAAAATGTGTTCCTAAGCATAATTAATTCTAAGCCTAAGCGTAAGCAAAAAAATCTAATCTAGAATCTGAACCTACTGTTTTATAGATCCACCAAAAACCTGGCCGCCCCTTAAAGTAACATGGGCCGAAATTTCTAGATCCGCCGCTACTCAGCTCCACAACCGGTGTCAAACGAATTTAAATCTTTGAAATATAAAAACAAACTCTGTTTTCAAAAGGACGTAAGACATTCAAAAACAAATTTTGAATATATTCGCTTTACGTTTATTATAGAACAATCCCAGGAGGAATTGGAAAGCTTAAATTTGTACAAAAATTTTCAAAATCAGACCATTTTTCTGGCAAACGCCGGCTAGAATATACTGCGACAGCGCCTAAATGCTACCAATCAAAACAGCGATTACCAGGCACTGCCGACAAGTTTATTTTTAACAATTTTAAATTGTGTTACTTGTGTTTTTAAAACCTTTTCTATGAAATTGCAAATTTTAGCTTAATGTACGCTATTACCTGCTTGATAGATAAGAGACTATGGCGCTCAAATCGTAGAGATTAAGTTTTATTAACTGCGCATTAGCTTACAAAAGTATTGTTTACTGTAATTTCCGTAGGTTAAGGTAGTTGATTTTCAAAATAATCGACACTACGAGAAGTACAGGACTTGTACGGTGTTGTGTCGGCCCGAGGTGACTTTCAAGTCTTGTGGAGATTTTGTACTGTGCATATGCGTAATAATGTTTAAATAGTGCACTGTGTGTTATTTTGCATACGCAGTTAGTGCAGCTGTTGCTTCGTCGAGTAGTATATATGTCGTAGCCCAAGTCGTTATTCAGCCTAATTCCAAATTGGGCCAGTCCAATGCGCAATTACGACTTGGGCTTACGCTAGGTGGATTCATGTCTGGAAAAGCTGTGCATTTTTTTGATTGATTACTTGATATCGGCAAGTTTGTTTAGTAAAACAAACGCAGTCAACACGTATTTAACGATTACTTTGCCAAATAGAAAACAGTATTCGCATCAGCTAATCGTATTTGAATACGACATTAAGATGGTAACCAATCACAAGGCGTGCACTTGTAGCAGAGAAAGAATTACACTGTGGGCTAGCCAAAATCGTTATTCGGGCCCGTAACCAAGGGGGGGCAGGGGAAGCCCAGTCCAGCCTGAAATTTTTTTTGGCCCTTCTAGAAGATTTTCAGTCTTGCTTGTAAGTCACTGAAAACCCTTGAATGTCCCTCCTTAAAATTTTTACCCCCCCCCCCCCCCCCCTCCAGCAAGGTGAGCTGGCGACGGCCCTGTCGTTATTCCGTGCTTGACCAGCCCAATTCGGAATTGGGCTCAATTAAAGCTTGGGTTGCGTTAAAATTTTGATGAAAAATTCAAGACCGTACGTACCGAATCAAAGTCATGCATCCGATTACACTACGCTATTCTGTCCCACTATTCGTTACGCTCATCGTGTGACCCATGAAACATGGTAGCTAGGGTTAACAGCCAAAACATTTTCGTTTTATTTACTAGTAAAATTATTGTGAACGGCGCATTATATCGTTTCTCATTTTTTTTTGTTTATTTTCAGCAAGAAATACATCAGCAATTTAAACGGCAACAACGCGTATCGCTTACGACGTTGAACACAATCCGTGTTCCTTGTGCCGATATTCAAAGCTCACCTGATTCGAACAGCCACCATTCGCCCCCTCTGTTTGTTCCACAACGTTTTACATGGGCAGTACCACCTGACACAGAAACGATAACGAACAACAGAGTGCATGACCGTTTGCAAATGGCTCAAAATGTGCCTTTAACAATGGCTAACGCAGCCAGTTACAATCAACAAGATCAGGTAACCAATCAAAATAAAGACGATCGATTAGCCAATCAGAATCAAACTGTTCGATTAATTAATCACCGTGACAGTGATCGATTAACCAATGAGATTCGAGATGGTCAATTAGCTACTAGTCAGAATCAAGTAGATCAATTAACCAATCAGAACTTAGGTAATCGATCAGCCGCCATTGAGAAGCAAGAACATCAGTTTAATAATCGCAGCCCAAACGATCAATTGAGCAATCAAAATCAAGGCGTCCGATTGAATAATCGCAGTGGAACGGATAAATTAGCCAATCAGATTCCACGTGACCAAACAGCCAATCAGAGTAAAGATAACTCGTTCTACAAACAGTATCAACTCAATAGTGAACCAAAATTAGCCAATCACAATGTGGAAAACGTTCCGAACGGCAAACGCCGAGTCCGCAAGTCTTCACGGCAACGTAGTGCAGAGTTTGCGAGACATGCATCCGAAAGTTCGCTGAGCAATTTGAAAGGCCGGCCTCCTCAAATTGGCACTGGATTCGCCGTCACAGGTACATCTAGTCAATATTTGATTGGTTCTTGCCGCGGGAAGTTTGCATCGGATTCTTCGGATGGTGACGGTATTCAGAATGAAAATCTGTACGAAGGGGGCTCACAAACGGCGCTGACACCCCATACAGCTTCTCCAGCTCGAAAACGATTTGCGAACAATAAAATTCTAAGGCGACATAGTAGTAATAAACAACGAATTACCAACGAGTTTGTTCCTATCTCTAACATTTCTCATGAGCCTAAATTTGGGACAGCAACAAATAATGTAAAGGTACAATTAAACCAACCTATGGGTCAAGATTTTCTTGGCCCTACTCAGAAGGATTCCGGCGTAACTGTTCGGAAGCCCCAAATTCCAAAATCAAACGCTGATCTTTATCTTGAAGTCCGCAACAGCGGAGTCGATTTAACAAGCGTTGACGCCATAATTCAATGGACCAATCAGATTAAAGACGATTTCGATACAAGTATCACATTAGCGAATAAAAATCGGTGCATTAGCAATGTACCCGAAACCCTTCAGTCGCGTAATCATGGCGCTGAAGCCACCCGTGCCCGTGAAGATTCCAGAGCTAATCATAATGATGTAAACTACAAATCGATCAATAGCGAAACAATTTCGGCCAATAAAATTGAAGATGACCAGGGACGCGATCCTGGACGGAACTCTACTGATTTCTCATTGGACAATCAACACAAAACCTTGACCTGCGGAACGAATAGGGAACGTTTAGTCACCACGAAAAATATTAAAACCAATCAGCGTTGTAAAACCGTGCAAGAAATTCATTTAACGACAAACTTCAAACCGAGGTTATCGCCAGCTTTTTCATCCTTGGAAACCGAATGTCACAATATCCACTTACCTCATAGATCTTGTGCCCGTCAAGTATCTTCCAAGCACCCAAGTTTAAATGTAGATGAAAATCCACAATTGATATCATCGAGATACAGCTCAATCAAGTCATCAAGACACCAACAGCAGCCTACGGAGTCACCCCGTCACTCAAAACGTTCCGTTTCCCAGCCTCGATGTGCTCGATCCCCTCTTGCTAAGTCTCATTCTACCCAGGCAGAGCTCAAGCACATCAACTCTCGACCTAGCTACCGAACAAAAACGAATTTTGTACTAAATAAATCTCTTAGCGACATAGCTAGTGGCTTTTCAAACCAAATGGCGGGAACTACTCAAATCAACGATATTTCACGCTCAGACGCATCGTTGAAATCAATTCAAGACTCGCTTGATGCCGCAATTCAAGATTTGCTCAGTATTGGCAGTTTACTATCAATGCCGGACGCTAAGGACCGCGCCTTACCGGCCGACGGCGGCCATTCGCTAATGACACAATCTATGAGCGAATTTGACAGCGGTGAGCTGCGAAACTCACAAACGTCGCTAAAAAGTTTAGAATCACGGCGTTTACTGAAACAATTAGAAACCAAATATTCAGACTCAAACTCGGCGAGCAATCCTCGAAGAGTGGCTAGCTACGCAATTAGCGCGGACAATCTAAACGTTGGCTTTGAGCGTAGCTTACGCGACACTGCTTGCAGTTTAAGTCTGGCTGAAAAACAACAAATTACTCAACAATCATCACTAAGAGCCGCTGAACACAATTCAGATATGGATAATTTTGACTTAGACTCAGAAATAGACGCGTTGCTTGGGAACAAGCAGCCCTTGCAGCAAAACGGTTGTCCTACCGAAGATAACTGGCTACCCCTAGGTAAACAAGGTCTCTCCCAGGACTCTCATCATTCCTCAAATGGAACTCTGAACGGAGGACCTCGGTCTGATCCCCCAACGCCAACCAATAATCAACCTGCCGATTTGCAATGCAGCAAAACTGCAATTTCTGCAATTAGCAATTGTGCCGTTCAATCTGAAAGCCAGGTCCGGTTACGTAGCAAGCCATCAGATTGCTCACCCTCCGCTGATAGTCGAGATTGTAAATCAGCGTTTACCCCGTATGCTGAACAGCAAATTCCAATCGCTTCCAGAAGCACAAATGCCGATGAAGATGAAAAAACCAAACGGTTTGCAGTGATCCGAACCGATTCAGATAATTTAGAGGTAAGTCAATCCGGTATTTGTTCGATATTTCGATACATTTATCACCAGTCAGTGATATGATTTGAAACAAACTGTTACAATTATTGCTAAAACGATTCTGACGAAGCGTTTAATACTTCATCGACTTTGAATGTTACACAAGATCGATCAGCAACTGGTTTACAGGATGCAGTTGCGATTCAAGATCGCAGGCCATGGCATACGAATTTCTCAAGCGTCACCAGAGCCAGAACCAAACTGAGATGTTTTGCCTAATGATGTTGAATTTGCTAATTTTAAATGCAATTCCTGCACGACATTCCGCAACAAGCCCGTAGCCAGATGCCCTTGCTAGGAGCCAGCTCCTTACAGAGGGCTAAATTTTTTTCTGGAAGGGCATACAAGGGTATTCAATGCCTTTCAAGCAACGTTGAAAATTTTTAGGGGGGGGCTCAAAATTTTAGGGGTACGCTGAGCCCCCCTGGTTATCCTTTGGCTACGGACCGTTTTGCAACGAAGCTCTACATCTTTACTAGTTCGTATGGTGAAGAATTAATTACTAACTGGTGATAGGTGCTATATAACACATTGGCTTCGCATCCATACGCTTGCCTCACGTCATTTAAGTCCTTTTTGAAACTTTATTTAACAAAGATGAATTTGAGAACTAATTTTTTCGTTCTGGTATAAAATGGAAATTTGGCCAGCGAGAAATTTTATTTTTAATACCAATGGCTTAAAGGCGGCAGCCTGGTGAGTTAACATCAGCGTCGCCGAATGTTACTTAAAAAGTTCGGGAGTCACACCAAGGGTGTCGTAGCCAGAGCCAGGACTGCGATGGCTTTTCTGATTTTGGCCCATTTTACTTAAAGGCGCGTCCACGTTTCGCGTGAGTGTATAGAAAAGTAGGTTTAGATTCTAGATTACAGTTTTTGCTTAGGATTAGGCTTAGGAACTCATTTTTGCAACACTTAGGATTAGGCTTAGGAACTCATTTTTGCAACACTTAGGCTTAGGCTTAGGAACTCATTTTTGCAACATTTAGGCTTAGGCTTAGGAACTTATTTTTGCAACACTTAGGCTTAGGCTTAGGAACTCATTTTTGCAACACTTAGGCTTAGGCTTAGGAACTCATTTTTGCAACACTTAGGCTTAGGCTTAGGAACTCATTTTTGCAACACTTAGGCTTAGGCTTAGGAACTCATTTTTGCAACACTTAGGCTTAGGCTTAGGAACTCATCTTTGCAACACTTAGGCTTAGGCTTAGGAACTCATTTTTGCAACACTTAGGCTTAGACTTAGGAACTCATTTTTGCAACACTTAGGCTTAGACTTAGGAACTCATTTTTGCAACACTTAGGCTTAGACTTAGGAACTCATTTTTGCAACACTTAGGCTTAGGCTTAGGAACTCATTTTTGCAACACTTAGGCTTAGGCTTAGGAACAGTCAATTGACCAAAAATTGTTTTACTGCACTCCATTTATCTCTTGATAAGATAACTGTAATACAGCCAGACAATACCACATTCTTAGAATTAAACCTAAATCGTTCGCTGTTTTGATTTGAAGTCATGCTCGCAACCAGAAATTATCACGAGACGGAGTAGGGATATTAACAGAGGAATTAATGTAATTTTTTTCTCAGCGTAAAACTCTTTTAATGCTGTCGAATGAATTTTTCGACCAGGAGTGGTGGAGAAGATGTTAGCTGAAATGAGGCATGCGTCCTTGATCCTACCTGGTTTCACTACTCGAAGCCTGTAGCCGCTTGAAAATCTATGACCTTGCTTTTGGGTAAATTCTAAGTGGTTCCTATGCCATATTCTGTTTAGCTCTACTCACAAATTTAGGCGTATAACCTGATTTTTCTATGTCCACCCACAAATTTAGGCTTATAACCTGATATCTTCTATGTCCACCCACAAATCTAGGCTAATAACCTGATTTTTTCTATGTCCACCCACAAATCTAGGCTTATAACCTGATTTTTCTATGTCCACCCACAAATTTAGGCTTATAACCTGATTTTTCTATGTCCACCCACAAATCTAGGCTTATAACCTGATTTTTCTATGCCCACCCACAAATTTAGGTTTATAACCTGGTTTTGCTGTAGCGGCATAGTTTAGTACATTTTTCTGAACTGAACAACTTTTCCTAAACAACAACAGTTTTCAATCGAATGAACCAGTTGAACTTTTTTGAAACCTAAATTTGTTCTCTGGTTCATAGCAAAATATGGCCGCATGGGGGGACTAAGTCCGTTTTTGTACCCCCTCAGGAAATTTTTAGGCCTTGAATGTGTGAAATCACGAACATGCCCCCCTTCATTTTTGGGTCCCATCTAACATGGGCGTCACCTAGATTGTGGTTAGCTTATTTGACTCTGCTAGGATTTAGGTATTAATAGTACTAAATTTGTCTGACTTATTCGAGGGGGCCATATCTGTCTGCCACCCCCATGTGGCTGCGTCCCAACTGTCTCACATCTTGGTTCAGTTAAGGGCCTAATTTCTGGCCCGATTCTTTGAAAGTGTTGTTCTCAGAACAACGCTTTAGGTGTCTTCTAAACGTCTTCTGGTAATGACACACTGGAACAGTTTCAAAATAAGGAACGGAGGGGGGGCAGGTGCACCCCTTTTAGAAATTGTTAAAAAATGATAAGGTCTCTACTTTACAATTTTTTTACTTTTGTGATACTAAAATTGCGTTTGGCTTCCGATTTACAATATATATATTGCACACTCTGGTCGATAAAATTTCGGATTTCTCAGCTGGTGGAAGAAACACTTATACAAAGTTGTGTTGTTTTTGGAAGAGCAACGGTTTCTATTTCTTGTCTGTTTTCGAAACCTGTGTCAAGTTTGATTGGAACCGAAAAATTGGCTTTTTCTAAGTGTGCTTTCATTGGCTACCGGTTTAGAATTTAAACGAGCAACTGTATATTTTTCGGACGAAACTACTATTCTAACTATTCAAGTTAAAAATGTTTCCTGATCAGACGCGTAGCCAGCTCGCCTTGATACGGGGAGGGGGGGCTAAAAAATTTTCGGGTGCGGCACAGAAGGTTTTTCAGTGATATGCAAGAAAGGTTGAAAAATTTCGCGGGCTCGAGCCAGAAGGGAGTTACGGGGGCTCAGCCCCCCTGGAAGAATTTTGCCGTCAGAAAAGTTTCAACCTTGCTTGTAAAGCGTCAACAAACCAAGAATGCCCGTACTGTAAAATTTTTAGCCACCTCAGCAAGGTGAGCTGGTTACGCGCTTGCTTTGAGGGATCCGGAAAATTTTCAGAGATGTCATATTTGTGAACCAATTTTGTATTTGCCGGGCCTAAACTTCAGCCTGGGTATGGAATATTTTGCCAGAAGTGAATTTACACTCTCATCAAGTTTATCTTGGCTCCTGGGCCCCACGACTCTAAGCCACCGTAATCCCATTAAATTTAACGATTATTTTTCACTGGGGAGTTCACTATGCCCCTACTAGTGTATTTTTCCAACTTTACCAGGTCGTGGCAGTCATATGACTTTGGTCCATTCAGGCCCGTAGCCAGCTCACCTTGCTAGAGGGAACCAATAAATCGTCAGAAGGGGCATTCAAGGGTTTTCAATGACTTATAAGCAAGGTTGAAATTTTTCTAGGGGGAGCCAAAATTTTTCCAGTGGGAGCTGAGCCCGCCCCGCCCCTTGGCTACGAACCCGAGTCCATTTACTATTTTAAAAATTTTAATTCCTTCTTCGACATCGAATACACTTCAATATATCAATTTCCTGAAAAAGGGAAATGTATTTTATTCTTCGAAGTACACCAGTTTATTGGTTAGGCCAACAATCGGGCTGACAATTCTGGTTAAGTTCCTTCGGCTCAACTTTTGATATCGTTTGAAGAAAAATAGATCGAGTTGGCCAAATTTTGTAAATGGGTTAAAGGAAACTCTGGCAAAGTTAGAGTCATTTTCACAAATTTTTGAGTAGAATTTTTAATTTTTTTAATTCAAATTGTATATTTGAAACAATTTTTGAACAATAAACAAGAGATATATTATTTTATCTCGTGGTCATATCAAGAGAGACGACAAATCCTTTAGATTTGCCGGGGTTTTGGATCCGGTTGAAACAGTGCTTTACTGAATAACCGTTTCATTTATGCCGATTTACGCTTTAAGGACCACTAGTTTAACGGAATCTACGGCAATTCGTCGCCCGATAACTTGTCGTCCACGGGTGTCCTCAAGCCAATAAATAAATCTTACCATATACCTATTGGTAATCTAAGCCTAAGCCTAAGTATAATCATGGGCGACAAATTGTCGAGTCGATGAAATTTCGGATTACAAGTTGTCGGTCGACGAGTTGTCGGTCTATGAGTTGTCTGTCGACGAGTTGTCGGTCGATCAGTTCTCGGTCGACGAATTATCGCGATACCAGTTTATTCTTTTCAAGCAAGAATAAATTTTTCAATTATTCGAAATCTGTGGCTAGAGAGAGGTATTAAGCATACACAAGTTTATCTTTAATTTTGATACGCTTAAACCAGGGTACAACCGAAGTTCTACCTCCGGTTCCGGCCAAAAATAGACCTCCGGTTTTGGCAGAATTTCTGTCAGTGGTTCCGGCAATTTCTGCAGCGAAATTGTGAATAGTTTTACTAGGCTTGTTTGTTTAGTACGTTTAGGTTTTACTAGTTTTGGTACAATTTGAGGAAAAAGAATCGCTGAGATTTGGTAAATATAATTGTTAAAATTAGCAAATTAAGCATCATTTTAACTGCCTAATTTCGCCTCAGGTACCTATTCATCTCTGGCTTCAGTAAATTTTGTTGACTTCCGGCCCTGGCAAATTTGGTTGATCTCCGGGCTCGGGCAATTTTTATAGACCTTCGGGCTTCGGTAAATTTTGTTGACCTTCCGGCTCCGGTATTTTACACCTTAGATTACTCCTTGGCTTAAACTAAAACTCACTACCACGTCAAACTCAAAGTTTCTATTTCATTTTTGCGTAAATCTTAAGCTGTTTTTGTGGCGTTTTTGCTGAGTCATAATTCTTAAAGTAAAGGAGATGCGACAGGTTCAATTCAATGACGGATCCAGAAATGCGAGCCAGAAGCCAAACGCAATTTTAGTTCTAAATTTTAAACACAGTATTTTGGTTTTGATAGCTGTTTTGGGGGGAGCTTAGTCGTGGGTGGCCGCCCCCTTGCGCCCGCTAGTGGTTACATTAGAAATGATACGATGGGATGACGTGTTTTAAGTGATCCAAAACGAAAGTAAACATCATTGAGTGAAACTATTTTTTAAATTCTAGTTTTTGAGTAAGAAGATGTAAGTGAATACGTCCCTGCGTTTATTTTTACGATGAGTAGTAATCACTAGCGGGTCAAGAGGGTGGCGTATGCCCCCCGGCCCTGTCAGGATTTTTTTGTGATAAAGTGGTAACGTTCCTATCTTACAATTTTCTCCCTCAGAAAATTTTTTTAAATAACGCAATTTTTACGCTCAGAAATGTTTTTTGTGATAAAACCTTACATTTTCGTCGTTAGAAAATTTTTTGGTGATAAAATGATAAGGTTCCTACGTTACAATTTTTGCGTTTCATAAAACTTGCCAGCGCGCCCCTGCCGCCGTCAGAAATTGTTGGATCCGCCTTTGGGGTAGTAATCCTAGTTTTTTTAAAGCCGCCAAAATTTTTGCGGATTGTTGAGCCGAGCGGACCAGAAACTCGATCGTAAGAGGGCGCCGAATCCTAAATTTGAGACCGAATTTGAATCCATTGCTAATTTGCCGTGCCTGAACTTTTGGGTTTAGTAAACTTAAAATACAAAATTCAGTTGGGTTTAACTTCGGTACAGCGATCTTGGGTCCAAGATACATCCATGGATTGGCTAAAAAATGTTCATTTTGAGTGGACGAAGTGAGCGATAAGATAGACGCATTCATTTTTTTGCATTCAAACTTCCATGATAAAAACTTTACTTTAAAATTAAGAGCGGAGTTGTGAAATTACTCCAGAAACACGGACCTTTTTTCAGTCGTTCCCACACAACTGTGGGCTCTTTGGGCTGGGGCGCCCAACACAGCTTGGCAGTTTGAAGAAAAATTCATTGGCGGATATTAAGCCATGTAGCCGTTGTACAGTTATTGCCCTACACTGGATTGATGCTACTGCTTGTTAAGATATACGTTTAAGCTGCTCAAATATTGACCCTGGGATGGGCCGTGCAAAACAGATAAGGGGGTATGTACTTGTTTCATTCCCCCACGCCGGTGTTAATTTGCTATAAGGCGAAAGTTTTCACATTTCATACGCCGAGCCTTGTGAAATTTGGTGCAAAAGTCAACTTGGGCCGGCTTCAGATAACATCAATGTTTAGGCTTTCTACGCTTGGTAATTTTTACTCAGGATCTGCTCTGTACTCGGCCGTTTTGAAATTTTGCCGTCAAATGCGTTCCTGGCTCCGGTCCAAATATTGCAATATCGTCAATTATACTTGCATGCAATATTGCAGGTCCTGACACACGTTGACGTTTTGATAAGTAGCGATTTGAAATTGTAATGTCAGTAATAATTTAGATAATAAATGTCAAAAATATTTGAGAAACAGTTTCAAATTTGATAAAATCTGTCTTCAATGGCGACCGTGACCGATGATTGCCAACAGATTCTGTGGGGGGGCGGCCTAAGGGTCGGGTTCGGCAAACAGCGCTGAAGGGTTCAAGGTTTGATTTTAAAAGTATTGCTATGTCTTTGTGCTTTTTTAGCTAATCAATTCGTTAATGCAACAATTATTCCCCCCTCAACTGTCTGTAATATTAACGTTGACCGTGGTCGATTGTAGCCACAGATCCTGGGGACGGGCTCGACATGGAAGGCCTTAAGGGTGGGGATGGGTCAATTCGTGGGTGACGGTAAAGTGTTCCCAGTTGGATTTTATTATTTTTTACTATTTTTTGTTTATATTTGTGGTTTTTCGCTTAAAACAATTCATTAGTACAGTTATGTTTCGCCCTCATTCCAAAACTCGTTTCTATAAACGGCTGAGACATGTTACAAGTATTAAAGTTTAATTTCAACTATAATTCGAGTAGATTTGAACGGCGTTGCTCGAGTTAATTGGATTTTTTTGTAGTTGAGTTATACTAACGTTTTTGCTCCTCGAGTAATAATCGAGTCGTTAATTGATATCATGAGGAATGGTGTTTTTGAACTCGAGTTGAATATTGACACATAGTTTTCAACTATTTAGCTACAACGTAGGTTTTGAGTTTTAGCTCAACAGCCCTATTGAGTAGACACTTCACCTTGGGTCGTACGCTGTTTCAATGAGAGACAGTGTGTGACCGGATATTAATTTACCCGATACCGGATCTTGAGATAGAATTTTTTATTCAACTATTTAGCTACAACGTAGGTTTTGAGTTTTAGCTCAACAGCCCTATTGAGTAGACACTTCACCTTGGGTCGCACGCTGATTCAATGAGAGACAGTGTGTGACCGGATATTAATTTACCCGATACCGGATCTTGAGATAGAATTTTTTACCGGAGCCGGATATTAACCGGACGTAGCACGCAAAATCTTGAGCACTGTCGAAAGTAATCAAATCGTACAAAAGTATACGTTTACTGAAATGAAAGTCAGTTGTTCGCTTGTATTTTTGAGTTTATTTCAGTGAGTCAAAAACTTACTCTATTAGCTTGACCGGAAAAATAAACGCACCAAAATGTTAAATATATTCATTTGTCAAAAGCCAAATATCCGCTAAGTTTATACCGGATATCGGTTTCCGCCGAATATGAAACCGGAACCAGATATCCGATCACAAACGGCATATGGAGCTAATTGGTTAGATCTCTGGTAGGTTTATGAGTTAACAAAAGTTATGCTATAGTAGACGATTCCCGCTAAGGTGTCCCTTATGTGTCTATCACGTGAAAATATGGTCCGCTGCACTGTTTTTCAAACATGTCAATGTCCTAGGCAGTGTCACTGTAATTGGATCTTTTTGTGTGCCTTTGTTTTGAAGAGTCCTTTTTGATTGCTACCCCAGCCCAAGCTTTTCTGGCGCAATGGTGTCCCCCTACATTTTGGGCATTGGGGTGCCGTGCCCCACAAAATTGGCTTGTACCCACCAAGGTCTAAAACTAAACAATTTTGAATTGTAATCAAAGCGCCCCCCCAAAATTTTATTCAGTGCCCACTAAATATAATTTTCTACGGACGCCTCTGCTCTAGCACCTTTGTCTTAGCTTCAGTATTTATATAACTTTTTGTGCAATTTTAGAACATTTTGTTGTTATTTTCATTTTGACACCGTTCCAATTTGCTAAACGAATCCGAATTTCTATTTCTTATGCGTTTCAGTAAATATGACGTTTCGTCTGTGAAGCGTATGTGTTGACAGTTGAGACAGTTACGCGTAAATGAGAATGGACCATGGCTGTTATGGGGTCAAGCCGACTGGAGGACAGACGCCGAAACTTAGAGACTGGGAGACGTATACGTAGGATTAGGCTTATGTTCAGGTTTAGGCTTGGGATTTGTAGACAGGTCACTATAATTAACGTGGGTCGATACTTAAGATTAGGCTTATATATGTTTAGGTTTAGGAGTTGGGATTTGTAGACAGGTCACTATAATTAACGTGGGCCGATACTTAGGATCAGGCTTATATATGTTTAGGTTTAGGCTTGGGATTTGTGGACAGGTCACTATAATTAACGTGGGCCGATAATTAGGATTAGGCTTATATATGTTTAGGTTTAGGCTTGGGATTTGTAGACAGGTCACTATAATTAACGTGGGCCGATACTTAGGATTAGGCTTATATATGTTTAGGTTTAGGCTTGGGATTTGTGGACAGGTCACTATAATTAACGTGGGCCGATACTTAGGATTAGGCTTATATATGTTTAGGTCTAGGCTTGGGATTTGTGGACAGGTCACTATAATTAACGTGGGCCGATACTTAAGATTAGGCTTATATATGTTTAGGTTTAGGCTTGGGATTTGTGGACAGGTCACTATAATTAACGTGGGCCGATACTTAGGATTAGGCTTATATATGTTTAGGTTTAGGCTTGGGATTTGTGGACAGGTCACTATAATTAACGTGGGCCGATACTTAGGATTAGGCTTATATATGTTTGGGTTTAGGAGTTGGGATTTGTGGACAGGTCACTATAATTAACGTGGGCCGATACTTAGGATTAGGCTTATATATGTTTAGGTTTAGGCTTGGGATTTGTGGACAGGTCACTATAATTAACGTGGGCCGATACTTAGGATTAGGCTTATATATGTTTAGGTTTAGGAGTTGGGATTTGTGGACAGGTCACTATAATTAACGTGGGCCGATACTTACG
The DNA here is from genome assembly GCA_030248215.1 of Enoplolaimus lenunculus. Taxonomy (NCBI): domain Eukaryota; kingdom Metazoa; phylum Nematoda; class Enoplea; order Enoplida; family Thoracostomopsidae; genus Enoplolaimus; species Enoplolaimus lenunculus. The sequence continues at coordinate 129,075 of JASANG010001128.1, forward strand.
ATTAGGCTTATATATGTTTAGGTTTAGGGGTTGGGATTTGTGGACAGCTCACTATAATTAACGTGGGTCGATACTTTGGATTAGGCTTATATATGTTTAGGTTTAGGGGTTGGGATTTGTGGACAGCTCACTATAATTAACGTGGGACGATACTTTGGATTAGGCTTATATATGTTTAGGTTTAGGGGTTGGGATTTGTGGACAGCTCACTATAATTAACGTGGGACGATACTTTGGATTAGGCTTATATATGTTTAGGTTTAGGGGTTGGGATTTGTAGACAGGTCACTATAATTAACGTGGGTCGATACTTACGATTAGGCTTATATATGTTTAGGTTTAGGGGTTGGGATTTGTGGACAGCTCACTATAATTAACGTGGGTCGATACTTTGGATTAGGCTTATATATGTTTAGGTTTAGGGGTTGGGATTTGTAGACAGGTCACTATAATTAACGTGGGTCGATACTTACGATTAGGCTTATATATGTTTAGGTTTAGGAGTTGGGATTTGTGGACAGGTCACTATAATTAACGTGGGCCGATACTTACGATTAGGCTTATATATGTTTAGGTTTAGGGGTTGGGATTTGTGGACAGCTCACTATAATTAACGTGGGTCGATACTTTGGATTAGGCTTATATATGTTTAGGTTTAGGGGTTGGGATTTGTAGACAGGTCACTATAATTAACGTGGGTCGATACTTACGATTAGGCTTATATATGTTTAGGTTTAGGGGTTGGGATTTGTGGACGGGCCACTATAATTAACGTGGGACGATCGAGAAACGGTGGGTTCTAAGCTGTGACTAGAATTAGAAAACATCGGGCACCTGGGTAAAAAATATACTAGAAACAGAGTTGAGTTTGCATCCTGTGATTGGAAAGACTTTAGAATAAGAATATTCACCATATTTTTGAGGTCAACAAAATTGTCTCGCTTGCTATATTCGATTTAAAAATAAAATACCTTTACTTGGATTATGCCATTTCGAATCCGAACCCTGGCCACAAGCCTCTGCCCTGAAGGCTTGAACTGGTTGCGCCTCGATAGTCGAGGGGGGGCCTAAAATATTCCTGGCTGGCTTTTCGTAATATTTTGTTATTTTTCAAGAGTAAAAAAATTGCAGTTTTGCGTTTGCATAACAACAACGTATGCAGGCTGTGACGCACTGTTACCAGTCGTGGATCCAAAAAAATTTCTGACGGGGGTCGCAAGTGGCAAACGTTATGAAACGCAAAAATTGTAAGCTAAGAACTTTATCGTTTTATCAGCAAATAATTTTGTGAGGGCGAAATATTGTAAGGTAGCGAGGGACATTACCATTTTAACACAAAAATATTTCTGTTGCGGGGGGGGTGTAGACGCCTCCCTCTGGTTTCGCTAGTGACTGTTGCTGTATTTAAAACTTCACATTAATTAATCGTAATCGACTTTAGCAGTGTTTAGTTTAAAATTTTTTAGTTTTTCGCCTAAACAACAGTGTATTTTGCTTCAAATGTATGGGCGTAGCCAGGGTTTTTCTGCCAAGGTTACCGGTCGCATGCTAGGCAGCATGCGTAGTCAGCATTTTTGGTTTGTGGGGTCGCACAAATCCTTTAAATATATATAGTAGGTTTATACCGGATACCGGACTCGGATGCGGGTTTTTGGCGGATAGTAAACAGGAGCCGGATATGCGGTCGCACCATTGTGTGTTAGAGTGAGAAAATAAAATTTAGCACATATATCACTATTGCAATGTCGGTTCAGTTAAGCGAAAAGCACGAACAACTAGTGTGTGGCAATGAAACGCATAGGAGATTATAGTTTCAATTTGTTCAAAAATGAAATTTTTCCAAGAACATTTTGAGGGGTATGGGCACCCTTTGGCCCCCACCTGGCTACGCCCCTGCGCCCAACAGTGTCCTAAAGCCTATGGATACATCGAAGCAGAATCCTAATTGCAATCCTAAGCCTAATCATAATAAAAGGCGACGAATTGTCGAGTCGATGAAATTTCGAATTACAGGATGCCGGGTAACGAGTTGTCGGGTGGACTAAACTGTTGTGATACCTTATGTGCCCTTAGGCTAAACTGCTATTCAGGTCAATTACTGATTGGCGCAGGCCAATTTGGTCAGTAAAATTTCATAGTGCCTTGAGTTCGTTTGTCTGTAAACGCCCCTGTCTTGGTGTTCATAGAACGTGATTTTTAGTAAATTGGCCTACTCTAAGTGCCCTTCAAATCCAGTGACTGCCCCTGAGTGTTCCGAAAACAATAATATAGGGCGTTTTGAGTCATTTGTCACAGCGTTCTGTAAAAGTTTTGCCGATTCGCTAAATTTTTGCGGCCTTAAACCGCCGGCCTGAATAAAAATGCAAATGCTGAATGCAATGTAAACAGCGGTGGATCTAAAAATTTCTAATCGGCTGCAGGCTGGCAAATGTTATGAAACGCAATTTTTACTGTATGCTCTATATGTCACGGGCAGGGAAAAATTGTAAGGTAGAAACCTTATCATTTTATCACAAACAATTTCCAATGGGAAAAACTGTGTTTATTTTATAAAAAAATTCCCAGCGGAAAAATGGTAAAACAGAGATGACTTGACCATTTTCACAAAAACATTTCTGACGGGGAACGTACGCCCTCTGCCCCACTGTGGATTCGCTAGTGACAGTAAAGTTAAAAAAAGCGTATAGCAAACTCAGTATTCGAAGTAATAAAATTTGATAGTTTTTAAATTGAAACAAAACACTTTTTGAATTCAAAAATTGCCGAATTCAATTTTAAAATATTTAGGTTTATGAATCGTAAACGCATGGCTGGACGTTGCGTTAAGACACGAGAACATCGTTACCGGAAGCGAAGTTTTGAACTCATAAAATGGTTTTGAAAATTATTAGCAATAGTTAATGCTAGTCAATGTTGTTGCAAATTTGTAACCCTAAAATATTCCTTATAGAACTTTATCAGAATACGTTTCATATGCGCCGGAAATGGGGGGTGCATTTGTCCCCAAATGAGATTGAGGGGGCACAGCCCCCCACCAGTGATTATTGATTTCTTTCAACAATTTGCTCCTACTGGGTAATTAAACGAATGTAACTCAGGCGTAGGTCAAACTCAGAGTGTTCGTGAAGGCAACTGCAATTTTCAAAATCAGAACAGTTTGATGTGTCAGGCTGAAAACTAAATTTGACCAATTCAGTTTGAGTGGTGATGAAAAACGAAAAACGCTTTCGCGTTACTGCAGAGTTAAAGTGAATACTTCATTTTACTGCAACATTTTGCCTGTCACATTTTTTCACAAAACAATGTGATTTTGGCAAAATAACACTGTAGTAGAATTCGACCATTTTAGATACCTGTACCATCGTTTGCCCTGATACGTTGTAATTTTCATATTTCGCTCGTGGGATCGTTTTTAAAATTCTAATTGTATACCATTTTTTGGCAAAATATTTCCAAAACTGTTATCAGTTTTATGTTTTGTTGCGATTTCCTGCATATCTGAAAAATCCTTTCACTTGTGGCGCAGCGATTTCATCTTCTTACAAACGTAAAATTATAAGCGGCACCTTAGGTGCTCTATTTTCATCAATAGCATATGTCCACTCCGGACTCGTAGTCAAGGGGGGCAGGGGGGCTCTGCGTCCTGCTAAAAAATTGTGGCCCCTTGGTAGAAAATTTTCAATTTTTCTTCTGAGTGTATGAATTGGGTCTCCTTGCAAGGTGATCTGGCTACGAGCCTGACCCCCTACCATCACTAATTCATGGATCCGTCACTTGTGGCTACGGGTCTATAAATAGGTTTTACTAAGCCTAAGGTTCAAATGGTCTAAGATCAAGCATATATACTCGAATGAAATTAAAATAAGTAAAACCATCAGCAATTACAGGGTCAACGCCAAATTTGATTGGCGGCAATACCGGCGAATGAACGCGCTCTTGACAAATCTCGGGTTCAACTTCAAATTTTGATTGGCGGCAATAGCAGCCACTTGACTAATCTCAAGGTCCACACCAAATCTGATTGGTGGCAACAGTAGCCAGACAATGAGCGCGCTCGTTGCCGTAGCTTCATCTACTCTTGCACTCGTACAGCACCAAATGAAATTCCGCTGGCTTAAAAAATCCAAACTTACACTTTAATCTGTGATAGACTGGATTACAGCGAATTTTACGTTGTTGTTTGCTTGAATTATATTTCAACTAGCAAGCGTATAAACTTTCCTATTTTTCTGTAGCTTTATTTTAGTACACTATAGCTGAAATATTTTAAGCCCAAACATAGCTGTAGGTGCGATGGGAGGGATGATAGGTCACACCCTGCCATCAATTTGTTCCCAGGGCAGAGATTTTTAGACTCAAAGAATTCGTTGCAAAAGTTCGTTTGACTTTCTGTTTTGGATACAGTTTACTAGCGTTAGCTTTGGCGGCCAATGTAAATAACAGGGTCGTAACAGTAGTATAGGCATATTCCGAAGCCTAAGCGTACGGATAAGCCTATACCTATGCCCAAGCCAAAGCAAAAAATTAGTCTAAAGCTTAAGCTTACTCAATTGCAGTTCTGTAGAGAAACGTTCCACCTTTGATCTATACATGGGCCGCTTTGGCGTACGGTGGATATTGTGATGTTTAGTTTTATAAAACATACTGTTCCCTGGGGCAACGATCACGATTAGAAAGAGGAAGGCTTTCAAAGAGCCGATGCTAATTTCTACAACCTTAAGATACGGCTTCAGGCTTTTGATGTTTACGTTGCTCTACAAAAATAAACACAGTCGGCATTAAGACTACTGGTTAAGTATTGTTGGCTCTTGTACACTTTACCGTACGGCATCATGACAATTCGTCGCCCGACAACTTGTAATTCGAAATTTCATCGCGTCGACAATTGGTCGAAAATCAATATTCGGTTTTGGCTCAGACTTAGGATTACGCATAGGATTATGCTTAGATTTATTCATAGGCTTTAGGACACTGGTATGCGAATAACTTGTCGAGCGACGAATTGTAGTAGATATTTGCGCCCAAGGCTCCGGCTCACGCTTAATAAAGGCTTAGGCTTGGTAAGCTTTCAAACCTAAGCCCAAGCCTAAACCTAAATGTAGGGCAACTGTTGAACAGCTGTGTTGTTTCTTGTGAGGCTCTGATAGGGCAAATTCTACCCGTTCTCTTATTGGTTACTTCCGACAGAGCACGCTGTTATGCTTACGCATTCATCACGTTTCTGTAGACCACCTTGCTAGCCAATTAGATGCTTGCTGTTATTTTAGTTTAATCTCAACTTCAGGATACTAATTCGTCAACTATGATACGACGTACAAACCGTCGATCTAACAATCCTTACCAACCTGGCACTGTCGACCATACTTATATGGCAAAGTTCCCAAAAATTGGCCCCAATCAATCCCAACGATCGAGAAGATGCCTTAACGATGGTCACGGACCAAAATCCAGCTTTGAACCAGACCACATTTTTCCTGCGCTCAGCCAGCCAGCGTCTGGGTCGCAGTTAAAGGAAGTTACTAACGGCATTGCAACTTACTGCTACCCCCAGAGCTGTAAGGCTACCGACGACCCTGTATTAGGGATCAATTCAGATCCAACATACAAATCGGGACCTGACCAGGGACATGGATCGAAACTATCCGTATTTTCAAGAAGTCCAAAAATTTTGAGAAGTCATCGAAAAACAGCTGAGCCGATTTACAAAGCTATAGCGCCGATTTCGCGTAGCTCCAGTTTTACTTGGGTGCCTGAAAATGATGGACGTGTTTCGAACGCTGAAACGTTTGATTTCGAACAAAATGACAGTAATTCTCACAGGCAACGAGGAAATGTCTCAAACGCTCGTTTGGTCGAGTATATGGTCGACGAGAATCCGGCTAGCGACGCAACAGCGAATCAGAATCGATCCATTGACTCAACAGAAGATGACAGTCAATTTAGGATTTCGACATCCAATCAGAATCGTTTCCTCAATTCAACAGCCAATCAGAATAAATTTAGTAAGTCAACAGTCAATCAGAATCGAGTCAACAACGACGCATCCAATCAGAATCGATTTAGTAACAACTCGAAAGCCAATCAGAAAGGATTTCGCGACTATTCCACAACCAATGAGAAACCTGAGCGCCGCTACTCGCCAGAAACCAACAACCATTCAGAATCACGTTCATCGGAGCTAAGTGATCGTAGCTATGGCAACGATAATGTTGACGAGCAAAACAGTACATTTTGTTCCCTGTCGTATTCTTACGAAGAGCAATTTTCAAGCACCGCCAACGAACGATCACAAGACGCCAGAACGGGAAATATGCTGATGGAACAAAAGCAAAATACCAACGACGATGAGTTAAACGCAATGGATACAACAAGCGATATGAGTTTGGAAAGTTCGGCTAATGTATCACCACAATTTGAGTTCAATTCAAAGGCCCAAGAAGATGCCCTATCGAGCATTAAATATTTGAATCTTCAGCGAAATTCAGGCCAAAACCAGGACAAGAATCGGGCAAATTTTGGTCAGGAAGAATGTTTCACGAATTCAAAATGGACCAGGACCCCTCGTATTAGAATGGGTTGCGCTGCAGTTCAAAGTTCGAAAAAATACACACCTTCAGTTACAGGAAATAATCCTTGTTTCAAGCCGAATATTGAATACCAGGAAACGTGTTTGACTACTGCCGCCGCCGCGATGCCGTCCAGTTTCAAAGGACAGCGCGGCGAATTTTTTGGACTTGATAATTTGTCTACAAAGTCTGAAAAATGTGTTAAATGTACTCTTTACGATGAGCCAACAATGACAGAATCAGCAACCATTGTGCCTAGAAATAAATCTTTGCGTCAATCTTACGATAAACCAACCTCCGAAGCAGGTAATCTGCCAATGAACGTCAAGCATTCTGAGGTGAACACAAAGTATCCAATCAAAATCGTTGAGGTGAACCCAAAATATAACCAATCAGATGCGAATGATGCATGTGGATGCGACAACAAAATTTCATTGGGCGATAAAAAGATTGCTGAATTGATATATGATAATGTAGCAAATCACAGTATTGCACCACAAAAGGCAGCACCAGTTGTGGCCGACGACTATAAAGTTCGCTTGAACGCTGAAGAGGTACGGATTAATGCTGAACAAAAGCAAATTCCTTCAAAACCAAACCAAAATTATGGCTTCGGTTTAGAATCGTCTGGCGAAACAGTTCAAAATTTTGGTTCAAATCTCCAAGAAATTCGTCAATCCGTTCGTTTATCTAATTCTTCTACTGGGCATGCCTCAAAACCGTCAGGTTTTAGCCGAGCACCGTTATCAGCATTTCAACCAATTGGAAAAGCGCAAATTCGAAACGTTATTTCAATAACGAATCATCAAATCACGAGCGGTCGCGGTGGACTGTCAACAGCCCATCAGAATTCAGAATTCACAAACCCAAATTGCCAAGCACAACTGGGATTAACCAATCAAATTACATCTCGAACACAATCAGCCAATCAGCGTTCAGCGTTCAAAAATGACCGTTGCCAACCTCAACGGGAATCAACCAATGAGAATCCATCAAACCAGCCCACGCTTCAACCATTGGTCACTCGCCCGGCAAAGCCTGTGAGATCATCAAAACGTCCTACTCCTCCTATTGGTCCCTCGCTTGCAACTGCAACGGCGTTGTTTTCAACAAGCTCGATTGTTCAAGAAGATTCTACCCACGCGCGATGTGTTTGCACAAATTGCATACAAGCAACGCTGGATAATTTCGCTCGCCCTGCTGACTGTTGCTGTTCGCCAGATTCGTTTGTGGCAGCACCGGATTGTTGTTTACGGTTCAGTGAACACCAAGATCACCACCGACATCATAATCATCATCATCAACAAAAACAACAACATCATCAACAGCAAATAAAACACCAGCAACGTAAAGAACAACAGCAACAAGTCTCTCGAGACGCTTCGCTGACATCTGGGATTTTAGCCGACAGCGAGCGAATCCAATCTCAGATGACGTCATCGTCAAAGACCTCAACATCAATGACATCATCGTCGATGACGTCATCGTGTAACTGTCATAGACGTCATTCGGCGCATAGACGTGCGATAGAGAAGACCCATGAGTGTTCGCAAGTGTTTGCAAAATCCTTTGATCCCAAATCGAGTGATGCAAGTGATGATAGCACTAGCGCAAGCTTTGATGTACGTTGCGAAGAAATTGTGTTGAAAAAGGTAAGTTCACTGCTTGGCTTTGTACAATATTGGCTGATGTTTTGTTTAGGCACGAGGCCTGTAGCCAGCTCACCTTACTAAGGGAGTTAAAAATTATTCAACAACGGCATACAAGGGTTTTCGTTGACTTGCAAGCAAGGTTGAAAATTTACTAGTGATAAAAATAATTCCAGACGGTCTGTACCCGCTCCTTGGATACGGGTCCGTTATGCAACTTTCACAGTAGCTTGCGTAGAGACTAGAATTGCGAAACAATTTGTATTGCACCCGTAACAAGCTTGCATTTTTGATTTGATTTCGCTGGCAGTTATTAAATAATTTATTTCTGTTTTTTAAAACAATTCCTTCATTAAAGTTTGTTAGTAATGAACTATTGACCAGATATACGCGCTATATATGTCATGTCTCAAACACATGTTTGTCCAAGTTGGCAACATTAACATCCCAAACACCATTTTTATATTTAGAGCAGCGCAAAACAACTACTGGAATGCAAACTGGTTTTGATTGCGACAAAAGCAACATTAAACTTGCTCGTCAGTTAAGTCCAAAAGCCACATAGTGGGTTCTGTATTTAACTGTATACATTTCGCAAAAGTTGTCTTTACTTTTAGGACTTAGACATCTTACCGCAACGACAAATACGTCAACCTGAAGCGTTCCAACAGTACATCCGGGCCGGACCGGAACCAGATCCCGTGGTTATAAGCCGGAACTCAAATCGTGGTCTGCCATTTCCGGTAGCTCTTGCCCAGCTCAACGACCTCCAGTCACCTGCCCCTCGAGCTTCTGGAGGCGGTGGCTCACTGCAAGATTTGTTGGCGACACCGGAAAACGATGATGACGACGATGTTTTTGGTGAAGCTGACAGCCAAGTGGTAAGTGACTACATCACCACATTAATTTTTAGGGGGACAGCTTGCCCTGGAAAAATTTTGCCCCCCCCCCCCCGGAAAAGTTTCAACCTTGCTTGTAAATAAGTCAACGATGTTCGGAAAAATAGAATCTAACAGCATAACAGTTAAGCTATGCTCTATAGTGCCGCTAGAAGCTAACAGCATAACAGTTAAGCTATGCTCTATAGTGCCGCTAGAAGCTAACAGCATAACAGTTAAGCCACGCTCTATAGTGCCGCTAGAAGCTAACAGCATAACAGTTAAGCTATGCTCTATAGTGCCGCTAGAAGCTAACAGCATAACAGTTAAGCTATGCTCTATAGTGCCGCTAGAAGCTAACAGCATAACAGTTAAGCCACGCTCTATAGTGCCGCTAGAAGCTAACAGCATAACAGTTAAGCTATGCTCTATAGTGCCGCTAGAAGCTAACAGCATAACAGTTAAGCTATGCTCTATAGTGCCGCTAGAAGCTAACAGCATAACAGTTAAGCTATGCTCTATAGTGCCGCTAGAAGCTAACAGCATAACAGTTAAGCTATGCTCTATAGTGCCGCTAGAAGCTAACAGCATAACAGTTAAGCCACGCTCTATAGTGCCGCTAGAAGCTAACAGCATAACAGTTAAGCTATGCTCTATAGTGCCGCTAGAAGCTAACAGCATAACAGTTAAGCCACGCTCTATAGTGCCGCTAGAAGCTAACAGCATAACAGTTAAGCTATGCTCTATAGTGCCGCTAGAAGCTAACAGCATAACAGTTAAGCTATGCTCTATAGTGCCGCTAGAAGCTAACAGCATAACAGTTAAGCTATGCTCTATAGTGCCGCTAGAAGCTAACAGCATAACAGTTAAGCTATGCTCTATAGTGCCGCTAGAAGCTAACAGCATAACAGTTAAGCTATGCTCTATAGTGCCGCTAGAAGCTAACAGCATAACAGTTAAGCCACGCTCTATAGTGCCGCTAGAAGCTAACAGCATAACAGTTAAGCTATGCTCTATAGTGCCGCTAGAAGCTAACAGCATAACAGTTAAGCTATGCTCTATAGTGCCGCTGTCCGTCTTCTTACAAATATCACGACAATTAGTCGCCTGACCAAACTCGTCGACTGACGTTTTTTAATTAAAACTCGCCAACTCGACAATTTGTCGTTAACCATTATGCCTTGGCTTAGGCTTATCATTATGCTTAGGATTATGCTTAGGCTTAAGCCCAGGACACTGTTGTGCGACGAGTTGTCGGGCAACGAGCTGCAGATTCCTTCGTACGCCAATGCATGCAGATGAAAGCACAACAGCTTGCTGTGGCACGTGCAGGCGCGCAGTATTATGGTTGATGCGAATACTTTTTTCTGATTGGCTAAGTCATCGCCATCTATTGGCTGCCTACTGGTTTGTTTTAATGAGCAAAGCGGAATCAAGCAGGATTACGACTATCGAGTAACCATCCAATCAGAAAACACAGATTTGTCTGACATGATTCCGCCTTTGGCTAGCCCAAGTCGTAATTCCGCATTGGACTAGCCCAAATCGGAATTGGGCTGAAGTACGACTTGGGCTACGGCATACATACGACAAAATTATTTTGTTGAGGTTGTTTATTCTGTATATTCCGAAGATAAATATTTCATATATTTCTATTTTAGAAACGACGAAGCAACAAGAAATTGACCAGAAGACAAACACTTAATGGTAAGTATGAATTTAACATTGAAAGGGTATAATGGGTGCAACCAGATATTAGTGTACCGGAACCGACCAGGTACTTATATTGAATTTTTTACCGAAGCAGGAACCGGATACTGGATATGTTGAAATAATTTATTTTTTCGCTGTACTTCTAGCGTGCTCAAGGTTTTCGTCTGTTATAAAATTGATAATTGCTGCTGTTAAATTGAAATTATACAAAAATGTGTTTAACTCTCGTTCGCTTAAGTTAAAAATAGTTAAAACGTATCACAACTTGAATTTCTTGACTTGCCCAGAAATGTAATCTCAGCCAGATATTATAAACGCTTACTTGTAAAAAGCAATTTTATGATATTTGGTACCACAACTGTAAATATCCGGTATGCGGTTGGAGGCTGCCACCAGCAAGCAAGCTAGATCTTAATCTGATCCGGGGTTGAAACCTTGGGCCCATGTTACTTTTAGGTTCATCCAGGTTTCTAGTTGGTCTGTAAAAGACTAAATTTAGATTCTAGATTGCATTTTTTGTTTAGGCTTAGGCTTACGAACACACTTGTGCAACGCTTAGGCTTAGGCTTAGGTAGAAGAATACACGCTTAATCTACTGTTACGCCCTTAAAAGTAACATTGGCCAGAAGTTGTATATTTCGTAGAAACCTCATTAAAATCGAGGAACGTCTATATTTCTGTATTTTGCGTCTAGACATTGTTTAATTGTTATATTTTATATCTGTAAACACAACTGAACAGGGCTGCCAACTATCAATATTGAACTAATTTTGACCGACATTCTTATACGCCTTGCCTGAAAAAGCTTTATGATCAATACGAGGCAGGAGGGTGCCTAAGAAAGGGCGCCACCCTCGTACCTTAGTCCCACCCATAGGTCAAAAATATCTAGAGTTGAAAGAAATCGATTTTGCGTAAATTTTGTTCTGCCCTCGCGATACATTTTCCTGCCACCTTTCACTATTAAATTCCTGGTACCTGGACTGGCAAAGCTAAGCGGTTTCAATCACCTAAAATAGCCAAAGATAGCGAACTGTGTTGAATAAATGAAATGGTTCAAAACCAAAATATATTTTAATTAATATACATGTATAAACTGGATTGCTATAATCAAGAGTGTCCACAAAAAATCATATTTAGGGGCTGCCGAATGGGAACCCCTACAATGGCAATTCAAGATTGTTTACTTATAGACCGAGTCGATTTGAGGGACACCAGTAGAATTTGGAAGGACACGGCCCTCCAATGCGCCGTGTAGTGACGCCCTTGGCTATAATTCAAAATATAGCCGTAAAATCGGTACCTCAAAGAAAACTTGTGTTAGCCTCTTGCTAGTAAGCCTACATACACGTGTGATATGAAGCATATATTCCCTAAAACAACAGGAAAGGCATGGACCTTTTAACCTTCTGGATCTTAGAGGTCAAAGGTGTGTCCTCGATTACTACGCTTGTTCTCAGAATACGTTTATCTAAAGTTATACTATGCCGAGATTAAACCTTGACTACACGCTTGTCTCACTAGTATTTTAGACGAAATATTTGGTCGAAACAGGATTGTTCTGTTTTACCAGAGAAAATTTGCAGCTGTCCCAATTTTCCTGGTGACGTGCCCCCATGACCTAAATGATGACTGCCAATGTATAAAATAAGTTCGTAACAGTAGTATAAGCATATTCCTAAGTCGAAGCCTAAGCGGATCTACGTCAATTAGCTAAAATGTTTAGAAATTGTTATTGAAAAATATAGTCAATTGCGGTAAATAACATTTTTCGACTACTCGTTTCTTTGTGCCACGTCATCAATGTGACCCACCAATCAAAATGATTTATTTTTGAATTAAATGTGTAGCACCTGCCAGTTACGAAGGTCAGCGGGGGTTACTGGGTAAAATTCGAAATTTGGTTGAAATTTTCGTGGTCATTTTATTGTTGGTTTGAATTTAACATTATCATGGTAGCGTCAGAGGTGGATCTAAAAATTTTTGACGTTGGCAAATTTTATGAAACGCAAAAATTGTAACGTGGGGACCTTATCATTTTATCACCAAAAAATTTTCTGAGAGCAAAGAATTGTAAGGTAGGAGGGATATTACCATTTTAAACAATTCTGTGGGAAAAATTGATTTTTACAAAAAATTTTCTGAGGAGAAAAATTGTAAGGTAGGGAGGGACCTTACTATTTTAACACAAAAAATGTTAAGATGGGCCGGATTTTTGGAAAAGGGAAAGATTTTGTATTTTAAGTTGGAAAGAAACGATTTCCACCGGGGAAAAGTAATATTTTCGCGGGGGGTTTGGTTCGAGGTCTGACAACTGGTATCGGAACATACAGGCTACAACTATTTTTGCTTCAAATATTTAATCTATTGGGAGTGGATCCTATCGGGAGTGGAACCACGATTTTATTTCGCAAGGGTTATACATTTTAGACAAATTGATGATTAAGCTTAGCAAACGAGGAAATTTTATTAATGACAAGTATGCGATATTGGTTAATTTTAAAACCTGTAAAAGTGCCCGTTTTCTATTAAGTTTTCCGCTTCTGTATACACAGCAAAAATGGTGAGACAAATTGACTCTCTCCGAAATAGGTTTTTCCGGACTGCACAAATTGAGTCAAAATTCGACTCCGCCAGAGTCAAATTCGACTAACCAAGCGACACAGTCGAATTTGACTCTGGCGGAGTCAAATTTTGACTCAGTAGTCCGGAAAAGCCTATTTCGGCGACAATTAATATTTGACTTACCATTTTTGGAGTGTATATTCTGTGACTATAATCTATTGTATACACGTAAGCCACCTGCCTTAATAGAATTTTATTTTGTTGCAAACTTCCGTTTTGAATTCCCATAGAATGTTCAGCCATCTGTGACAAACAAACCCGAACAACAGCTCATCTTTGCCAGTTGAAGCTAAGTATTTTTCAGGAGCGGCATACAAGACTTTCGATGACTTACAAGCAAGGTTGAAAATGTTCTTGAGGGAGCCAAATTTCTTCCTCCTAGGGAAGCTGAGCACTCGCGGGCCCCCTACTGGCTACACGGCCGGTGGCCATCCTATTTTCACCACTCTGACGAATTTTTTGACACACACAGCGTTAGTCAGTTCTATCTGACAATTGTGATAAGTGTTATACACAGTTGAGAATACGTCACGGACCTTTGATAAAAGCGACAATTATGCGTTTACCGCTGCTATCTGCAATGCTTATAAATCTTTAGGCTTGCAATTAAATTTCTTTAACCGGGTTGTTTACACGTCTTTGCCGAGCACATAACATCTGTCGACAACTAATTCTAATAAGATATTTCTATTTATTGGCCAAACCTGAACTATCACGTATAAATATATGTAAATATCGGGCCTGTAGCTAACGGGGCAGAGGGGGAGGGTTCTGGGGCCCCGTATAAAAAATTTGCCCCCCCCCCCTGTGAAAATTTTCAACCTTGCTTGTAAGTCATCGAAAACCCTTGTATGCCCCTTCAGGAAATTTTTTAGCCCCCCTAGCAAGGTAAGCTGGCTGCTGTCCTGGTGAAGATATATGTCAACCTTCGAGTCGTATTTAATTCAATTAATTAAACTCGAAGGAGTTTAGTTTGAAATCCGACGGTTAAATTTAGGCACCGTTAGGTTATAAACAAGGTTTTAGAAGTCTGAATCAGTTTTTGGCTTCTTAGACCGTCATACCAAGAGTAATTTAGGTCGAATGTACCATTGCCCGACAATTTGTCTCATGACAACAACTATCAGTCTGAAATCTGATCGACTCGACAATTTGTCCACTGTGCTGCTTAAGATTTAGGTTTAAGCTTTAAATGCTTAGGCTTAGGTTTACAATGCTATCGGGCGACAAAATTTTCGTAGATTTCCGTACGGTTTATGAACATTTCGTAGCGAGAAAACGTATTTTTTAGTGTTTGTTTTTGAAGATTTCAAAATTGTAAAGTTCAACTTTCGAGATGTGTAAAAATCTGTCTGTTCAAGCTCAAGCTAATATATTCACATATCAGTCCGTAAATCCAAAAAATGTATGCGATTCAGAATTTTTTAAGAAACAAATTAGGTTGCGCTAGTGACCCGAATGAGAAGAGGGTCCCCATTTTGAGTCCCAATCAGTAGGAGTCCGAATCCTTAAAAAGAGTACGTACGCGGATAGAGTCCTTAAACCCTAATTAGAGTCCATAAATGTCAATTATCCCTAATTATAGCGCATAAATGACTACAGGACGAAATAAAGTTAAGTTCGAATAAGTTTTGAAAGCACTTGCATTATTGCTCAAGCTATTGACACAAGACAAATAAACGTTTAATTCGACGGACAGTTACAATACCGGATATATATCTGTAACGAAGGGCGGCGGAGGGCTGGTTGGAAATAAATAACATCCGTAACCGAATAACAAGGGGGGTACCCTCTGGAAAGGCCAAATAAATATCAGTTCCCGTCCCTCTCTTATTCGGGTCACTACAGTAGGCTTTAAGGGCTGTGGTTCGAAAAGAATTTTTTTAATATTCCAATTCCGATTCCGATATAATCCAGATCCGCTTTGTGCTCTGCTACAATATTCACATTTCCCAATTTCAGCAAACATTGTGTTTTTTTCTAAATTCTGAAAATAGTTTTCAAACTGTTTTTAACAAAATATTTTACAGCAAATTTTGGTTAAGTTTGAGTTTCGCTTCAGGCAACGATTATTATATATGGAGGTTATCGAATCTCAATGATTTGCAAGACTAATTTGTATCGAAAGTCTTTGTTTACATTAAAGTTTTTAAATTTAGTTGCTATCATGAGCGAATGCCAGTAATGCAAACAACTTACAACAGATTCTGAACAAACTCCAATTGTAATGAGCCGAATAAGACGGGGTTAATGAGACAGGGGTCCCTATTTTGACCCCAATCAATAAGAGTCCGTATCCCTAATAACAGTCTGTAAGCGGATAGAGTCCTTAAACCCTAATTAGAGTCCATAAATGTCAATTATTCCTAATTGTAGCGCATAAATGACTCCAGGACCAAATAGTTTGAGTTAGAAACTTTAAAGCATACTTAAGTTTTGAAGGAACATTTGTAAGTATAACCTTGCATTATTGTTCAAGCTATTGTCACGACAAATAACCGTTTAATTCAACGGATAGTTGCAACGCCGTAGATATCAGTATACCAAAATGCGACATAGGGCGATAGGGCGGGTTAAAAATAATTGACGGTCTGTAACCGAATAATAAAGGGTGTGGTAACCTCAGGAGAGGTCAAATAAATATCAGTCCACCCATCTTATTCGGGTCACTACAGTAGGCTGTTTGGTGGTCGCTTAGCTTTAGGTTTATCCATCAATGTAGACTTATTGATGTTTTGTCGCTTCCGCTTAACCTAAAGACATGCCCGTAGACAGTTCACCTTGCTAGTGGCGCAGAAAAATGTTTCAGGAGGGGCATACAAGGCTTTTCGTAAGTCTTACAAGGAAGGCTGAAAGCGTTGTAAGGGGTGCAAAAGTGTTTCTAGGTGACGACTTGTTCCGGTATCTATTCGATACATCGGCTAAATGGTCTAAACTCGTTCGATGTTTAGAACATTCATTGATTCCATTGTAAAAATATGGACACCAATCCGTGATCCCTCGGTCTATCTGATATCGGTAGCAAAATTCAAGTTACCCCCTCTCTCTGTGCCTTTCAAGTTTTACCCTCAGGGTCCCTAAAAATATTGCCTCAAACGTCGCCGCATACAAACAAAAGGTTGATTTTAGCAAAAAAATGTAAATTTTAAAAATTTTACGACGTTTTGTGAATGCGAAATTTTCGTAACTTCATCAGTCTGCAATTTTATGAAACTGAGGTAGGCCCGTGCTACTTTAAGGGGCGTCCAGGTTTATGGTGGGTCTGTAAAAGAGTAGGTTTAGATTCGAGAACACATTTTTTTGCTTAGGCTTAGGCTTAGGAACACATTTTAGTAATGCTTAGGCTTCAGGGTTAGGAATACGCTTAATTTACTGTTACGCCCCTTAAAGTTACATTGGCCACTGAGGTTATAAACTTGTACTGAGACTGCGATGCAAGCAACGTACTGTTTAACGTTTTGGACGGCTGAGGCCGAAACGAACGAAATCAGGATGACAGACACAATAGCCACCAGAATATTCGGCCGGGGTGCGCAGGTTGAGCTTAAGTTATATAGAATGACAGTGTCACGCCGTTGGGTAATATTTTTGGCTTTTCATGACTACATACAGGGCCGGAGTAGGCTAGGGTGGCGTCCCATAAAATTCCAGGGTGGTGGTTTCTTGCGATGATCAAAATATTTTTCAAATATTTTGTTTAAAGTCTTATTAGGGTGGGGGCCTTTTGGGGTGGACCCCCGTAAATAGCGGTGGAAGGTAACTGCTCCGGCCCTGCATGCATATTTAAAAATTACTTCGATATCCAGAGGGAAAGGCTGGATCAGCGGCACCCTTTCCTTTACATTGGAATCACCTGTAATTGCAGGCGCCCTGTCTGCAAGCCGAGTAGTAAAATTTGACTCAAACTTATACAGACAGCATTGTTCAAAGTTGTAGTTCATTTTGCTTTGTGCAAAAATCATTTTTGAATTTAAATTTATCAGAAAAATTGTATTTTCAGTCTATTTACTGTACGATGTGCGTCGGCAGTAAATTCGACGGTCGCGAGGCAGGGTCGCTTCGGTTTATTTTCCACCCAGCTCGCATTCGATGAGAAATAATTGGATTTTGAAAATATTTGCATATTTCAGCTTTTCATAACTTTCAATACAAAGACGTCCGCAGGAAATTATATATGACGGGCACCGAATAATCTTGGGGCGGGGGGGGGGGGGTCCTTGTTGAAATTTTTAAGAAAACTCGGAATGGATCGAAAAATCTATCACAATGTCTGGCCGAGTCTATTTGGGGAGCGCTAGCTGAATTTGGCGAGCGTGGCCCTGAATCTCCCCGTGGGGCCTTTGTGTTTTAAAGCTACAAAATTTTTGGAATATTACTTTATACCAAGAGTGGATGATGCATACTAACAAGAATATGCAACTGGGTACATTCTGTGTAGAAAACAATGTATCCGGCACGTGTTGCGTTTTTACCCAACCCCCTTTATTTAGAGGGAAGGTACAACCTGTGCGAACCATGATACTTTACGTATGCGGTGTCAAACACGCTCCTGTTGCAGTTTAATTTACGGTTATTGCATGTGACAGCGATTCCCGTCTAAACAAGGGAGGGTCGGCCAAAAACGCAACGCCCGGTGGTACATTGTGTTCCATGCGAAATCCAAAGGGTTGCACACTCTTGTATCATGCACTCTTGTTTACACGCAGGTTAACGTGAGCAGGTGATCTGAAATGCAGAGTTTAAGTTATTAATTATTATGGTTGCCAAAATTATATTGAAGATAGCTGATTGCTTGTTACCTTTATGTTCAAATCGCTTTGGGCACAGTGTGAAGTTATGTGAAATAATTTGTAACATCAGCCCATGTAAAGATCAGCGGCGGAACGTTTTTCTGTGGGACTGCAATAGAGTATGCTAACGTTCTTTCGACTATTTTTCTTGTTCAGACTACGGCTTAGGTATAAGCTTATTTTTAAGTTTAGGCTAAGGCTTAGGTTTAAGCTCATTTTTACGCTTAGGCTTAGGTATAACCTTATTTCTAAGTTTAGGCTAAGGCTTAGGTTTAAGCTCATTCTTACGCTTAGGCTTAGGTATAACCTTATTTCTAAGTTTAGGCTTAGGCTTAAGCGTACGCTCATTCTTACAATAGGCTTAGGCATATGCTTATACTTCTGTAACGACCCTGTCCTATACATTGACCGTATGTTCTATGTGAAATGCAGGTACGTCTCTAGAGGGTTTCAGGGCTCCCGTATTCTTGAAATATTTCACCCTTTTGTGAGTTATATACCGGTATTTAATTCGTTGAAAATTTCCGAATGTCAATTATTAGTCCCCTGCGCCTGGGAATACGGACCAACAAGCCTGTAGCCAGCTCAACTTACCGTAGGGCTGCAATATGATTCAGAAGGCGCATACAAGTATTTTCGATGACTTTCAAGCAAGGTTGAAAACTTTCTAAGGCGGATGCAAAACTATTGCATGAGATAGGCTGAGCACCCTGACACCCCTCTGGCTACGGGACCGCGTCGCCTATATAACACGCTGATATCCAAGTTTGGTTCTATCAAATTTGAAACCAGAACCAAATGACAAGTTTGTAGCTGTTATAACATTTACTTACTCATGCCAAAGTAATAAATTTTTTACCTGGTGTGTAATATTTATTGAACCATTTTGAGCCACGGCAGGAAGGACATTCCTGCGTCACCCTGCGGCAAAGTTTGACAAACCAAATGGCTTCGGCTGTGATTGTAGTAAATGAAGCGTATAATACCGCATGGCGACATAGCTAATAATCTATGACAAATTATTTAGAATATCGAATATATTTTATTCACGC
This sequence comes from Enoplolaimus lenunculus, assembly GCA_030248215.1. Classification (NCBI taxonomy): domain Eukaryota; kingdom Metazoa; phylum Nematoda; class Enoplea; order Enoplida; family Thoracostomopsidae; genus Enoplolaimus; species Enoplolaimus lenunculus. The sequence goes on from JASANG010001128.1 coordinate 148,348, forward strand.
TAGCTTTGTTAGACTGTGAAGTCTTCGACTAGTGACAGGGTTTGTAATCAGCAGCGTAACCATGATTTCATTTCGGCAGTACACAGATAACTTCCTGATTTAAAAGGTTACTGCTAGCAAACTAGCAAGAATATTTTTTCGACTGTAGGATAGAAGATTCTTCGATTACCGTCCCGAGCCGGCTGTTTGTCCAAAAATGGCCAGATTTCCAAAATTTTGAGCATATTTGGGCTTTCCATGCCCTCCCCGTAGCAGCGTCTGCCTAAATTGGAATTTTTGAAACACCCAAAGAAAAGTTTTGACAAAAATACACAAATTCTGTGTAATTAGCTTGCGAAACTGAGTCGAATTAATTTTTTTGTCCATCAGACGATTGGCTAACGAGTTACAGTTAGATATCTGATTTGGCGTCGTCCCACTTGGTTGGCAGCGTGCCAAATCACTTATTTTACCATGAGGACCTTGGGTTCTTAAAAGTAGAATTTTTGAAAAATTTCAATTTAGGCGTGGAATGATCACGCGAGGCCATGAAAAGCTCGAATTTATCCAAATTGCAGAAACCCGGCCACTGTTTAAAAACTTAAAGTTAAATTATAGCTTAACTAAACTTGAATATTAGTTTAAAGTAAAACTTAAATGGCTGGACGGACGAACTAAACTACAATTTTAAAGTTTACTTAAACTGTTTTTAAGTTTAACACGAGTTTAAGTAAACTTATTTTTAGTTTAAGTGACAAGTGCAGCACAGAAATTATGTGAATCTAAGAGTTCATTAAGTTTAGCTTAAACTGAAAATAAGTAGTATTTTAAATGAGTTTTAACGTAAACCTACCAGTTAGTTTAGTTATTCTAGAAAGTTAGTTTAATATTGCTGGATTACCTTAAGCTTAAATCAAGTTAGTTGAAGGTTTTAAAGAGCATTTTTACGCAAATGCCGACTGGGAGCATAGCCACAAAAACCTAGTCTGCTATATTTAAGCATCCAGCTGGTCCGTTCTGTTCCATTTCCAAATTTCAAAGAACAACTTGGATTGCTATCCTGAATCTGTACAACCTTAAGACGCGATCCTTAAAATAACTCTTTTTCTCGCGGACGTCAACGTTTCAGCGTTTTTAAATTTAAAATTTGTCGAACAACTTTAAGTTCATAGGAATATTTTATAATATATTTAAATCTTAAACTCCTGTCTACCATATAAACGGGCTGTATTTTCGTACTTTTTGTTCGAAACGTTTTCGTATTTTGAAAATATTTAAGTATAGAAACAAACAAAAAGCAAGTCAACTTTGAAATAAAGAAGAATATAAACAGAATCGTTGCTAGAATTTCATTGTAGACGGGTATAACTTAAAGTACATCTTTTTGGCGAACAAACGTAGAAAATTAGTTTTCGTCAAGATAGCAGTAGGTCAAAGCCTGTAAAACAATCTATTTCTGACATACCTCCTGTAATTTTGAACGTCATACGTTGTAGCCCAAGCCGTACAGTGACCATCAATCAGAAAACACGCAGCTTTATGAGACATAATTCCGCCTTACGCCGCTAACTGGGATTTTTCACACAGACGATGCAACGCAGCTGTACAATACTAACGTGTTGGACGTCTGTTACTAGCGCTAGTCAATCTAGCGTTGACGGATCCAATGGATGGTGTGGGCATCCACTCCATGGTCCCGTCAACAATTATTGCCGTAAACCAAAATGTTGTACGTATCTTTAAGATTTATTGCACAAATTGCGTTTAACTTCTCGCTCTCTTCGTTCTCGAAAGTATTTTCACAATTATATATCGTGTGTCCCCCCCAGTCTCTACACGGATCCTCAACGTGTCCTATTGTCTAAAATTTGACTCAATATTTTTCAACGTATGTACACGTGTACTGAGTTTTAAATTGCCGTATTCTGAGTTTAGCGAAAAAAAGTTTTCAAGTCTTCATTTTCTAAGTCGAAAACTTAAATTTGAATTTTCGTCAAATCTTTTTTCTACCATGTACTCGGCAGGCCTGTAGCCAACTCACCTTGCCGGGGGGGGGGGGCTAAAAACGGTTCAGGAACGGCATACAACGGTTTTCGATGACTTACAAGCAAGGTTGAAATTTTTCTGAGAGGTGCAAAATGCTTCCAGGGCCCCTCTGGATATGGAGCCGGCATCCAAAGAGTTGGTTTTAAGGTGCAATTTTCGTAGGATTAAGCTGGCCATTATAAACCTGCAGCACCCAGTGTCTTGTGGACCAACTGGTATTCGGGTCATTCAACAAAATGTAAAAATCTTGGATATTATTTTTTGACCCAGTCAGAAGTGATCTGGTTGATATCAAAATGCCATGGCCCGTTTTTAGGTACGAGTCCAGCTCTGAACCAATGAGCGTTGCTGTGGAACTTTGTGTATTATCTTCTACTACGAAAATATCTTGTACCTGTACATTCTGTCTATAATTAAAATTTAAGCCTAATCCTAAGCGTATAAGTGCGCCGCAAGTTGAGTCAAGTTTTGTGAAACGACAAAACCCATAAATCACCAGTTAGCAATACGTTTTCAAACTGTTTCCGTCCGGAAAAAAACGGTGCCCACAGACAACCATCATAAAATCTTTCGTCATTTCCGGTACCGGTCCCGGTCTTCCCAAAATGTCTCAATCCGCCTGCTGTTTGATAGACCCAAAAGGGCCAATGTTAGTTTTAGGGGCGTAACAGTAGATTAAGCGTATTCGTAAGCCTAAGCCTAAGCGTTGCCAAAATGTGTTCTTGAGCCTAAGTCTAAGCCTAAGCGTAAGAAAAAAAGTTCCTAAGCCTATGCCTAAGCAAAAAACGTAATCTAGAATCTAAGCCTACTCTTTTATAGACCCACCAGAAACCTGGACGTCCCATAAAGTAACATGGGCCGACAAAAGAAACAACCCATTAATTTTGACCAGGACGGCGCCATCGAAAATAATGTTTCAAAAAGTTACACATTTTACGTTGTGCGTACTGTGTAAGACTGCAACTTAATACAATTGCAACTAATTGCATAGTTTTCTTTATGACCGCGCCGTTCGTGGATCCGACGGGGGCACTCAAGCCTACTCCCCCTTAACTGGGTTCAAATTGTATAAAATTTTGTTGTAAATATTTATTCAACACAAAAACTTTGTTGTTTGGCTTCTCGATCGCTTCGCTCGCGAGTTTTTTTCACTATTATATATCAAAACGACGTGACTGTCGCAAATTTCTGGGTCCGACATTTGCATGCGAACGGGATGAAGATTATTAGAAATTTTTGAAAAAATACACTATGCAATTTGTAGTCATGAACGTGTATTTAATGTTATTATTATTATTACTATTATTATTATGTTTTTTGTTGTTTTATCGTATAGCGACAATCATGACCGCAATCTGAATGGGACCCAGTGCCGGAGCAGACAGGGGAGGTGCCTGCCCCCAATCTTCAGGGTGAGGCCCCCAATCTCGCGAGCGAAACGAGCAGAAGCCAGACACATTTTAAAAATTCAGCGGTTTAGTTTCAACCAACTGGCTAGGGTGCAGGACTATATTTCAGTTGGTTGTGCCGATTAAAATGAATCAATTAAGGTCAATTATCAAAGTTGGCAAAGCGGGCTATGGGGGGTGGCTGCGCCGGCCCTGATGTGACCGACGAGGAAGAACGGTGGGTCGAGCCGGACTATTCTGTCCCCACCGAAATTTGTTTCAAATTACGTTTTCTTTATTACTAAAAATACCACGTTTTACGGATCCACAGCCGCATTCTGCAGATTATACTTTGCGTTAATCTTGACAATGTTTTTGTTGCTATGTCATATAATTGCAATTATGTCCTTAGTATTGTAATTATTGGTGGGGGGGGGTTGGGAGCTCCATCCGCTACAAATTAATTTTTTATTTTATTTTCTAGGTCTTTTAAATTTTAGCCGATCTATCTTTGAGTAAACTTATAATTAATATATTTTATTATTTATACTAAGATTGCAATTATGTAAGAATTTTTTTGAGTTTAAGCGATGGTATAATTTTTGAGGTCAGAATAGGTGTATTGCGTAGTTTACACGAAATGTTTGCCATTAATTGACCGGATTGTAGCAGACGGAAAAGTTCTTGTATGGTTAGGTGATAATTAAACTTGCCTCAGCCAACGAACGGGCCCGTAGCCAGAGAGGCCCGGAGGAGATTCAGAGCAAAGGCACATTGGCTATATCTTACAGACGTGTAAAAATGCTCTCATACAGCGTTGTAAAATACTAAAGTACTCTATCTACGCCTGCGTAACCAGCTGACCTTGCTAGTTGGGGCTAAACATTTTCAAGATGGGGCATACAAAGGTTTTCGATGACGTACAAGCAAGGTTGAAACCTTTCTAGTGGTGCCAAAATTCTTACTCGGGGAAGCTGAGTACTCGCGACCCATCGCTGGCTACAGACCCGGCGTCCATCTTTTTTGTTTCAGCAGTCTGACGAATTTGTGACACACACAGAGCGTTAGTCAGTTTGGGGCCCCCGTCCCGGCTACGGACCTGGCTGGATTCAAGAGTGGGCATAAAAATATTTCTCGATCGTAGAAAAACCCATAATTGGAGGTTTATTCCGTCGTCCCGAAATACAATTCTGGCTACGATTCTGTTACTTTGCGTCGTTTTATTTGCCCTCTGTGCATTATGAGTTTTTTGCCAGTATTATCACATTTATTACGAAATCTATTATTAATCTGTGATAAATAATGCAAGATATTTGACGTTTTAAATGCGCAAATAAAGCCGCTAGGATGGCTTGGTGTGTTGTATATATATATATATATATATATATATATATATATATATATATATATATATATATATATATATATATATATATGTATAGTTATTTATTTATATATTTATTATATATTTATGCATATATTAGCATATATATTGTTATTTATTTATTTATTTGTATTTTTGTTTGTTTATTCATTTATTTATTTATTTATTTTATTTTATTTATTTATTTATTATTTATATATTTGATATATATTTATGCATATATATATATGACAAATATCAATTATTCGTCGTAATTAGATGCAAATTAATTGTACAGCCTGTAAAATGTCATTAGAGTAAAAATAATATACGTATGCTATAACAATTAAATTTAGATTGACGCAATGATTGTGCTATTATTGTCTTGTGATATGCCGTTCGGTACGTCTTATTCGCGTATAATACCGCACGGTACCGAAAGTATTAGGCTTCAAGCTTGCTTGAATTATTCCCACAGTATCGAGCAAAGACGTAGAATTAGCGATATTTTTTTTATTATTTTATAACCAACCTAAGTATGTTGCTTGTGAAATCAGTATTTTCCTTCGAACAAGCCAAGCACACCTGCACGTTATCCCACATAGTTACCTTGGCTAAGGTCTTCTATTTCGCAGACAGAGTCGCAATATCATGATTAATAACTGAATTGGCCCGTGTAAAAATCAGGGGCAGAACGTTTGTCTGTGAGACTAGAAAAGAGTAAACTTGCGCTTTAAACTAAAATTTTTTGCTTGGCTTAGGATTTAGGCTAGGTTTAGGAATAAACTCATTCTTACGCTTAGGCTTAGACTTAGGCTTAGGCTCAGGCTTAGGAATATGCTTACAATATTGCTCCGCCCTTGTTCTTTACATTGGCCCCTAAATTTATCGCTAATTTTAACTAAAAGCAAACATATAGAAATGAAAAAATACACGGTCGTGGTATAATACTCAGTTTAAGCTTAGTAGAAAATATTTATTCAACATACAAATTCACATTATAAATAGGAAAAATTTAAACGTAAAAAATTTGCTATTTTAAATTTTAGTTTTTTAAAATGACAGTTTACTTTGGTGTTTATAGGAAAGGTGTTGGTAATACACAGGGTCCCGGTGTCTTTAGGTATGGACAGTTTAATTTTGAAATTTACACAATATTTGCTAATACGTGCTGGAAATTTTTGTAAAATTTCAAAACCCAAAAAGTATCCTACGACACTGGATAATCCTGGATCCGCCTTTGGTTAGAGCTCAAATTTCCCTGGTTGTGTGACACCTTTGGGACCCGGGGCTCTTGCGAATCAGTGAGGGTACGTACCCCCTTCCGGCGAAATATATTTAGCGATTAAACGGCAGTGTCCCCCCTGGTAACTAATTTATAGTTTAGTATTTTCACAATAATTATATACATATGTAAGTATATATCTGACGTTAGTATTATGTCTCTATATGCATGGTTGTTATAGTAGGACTTTAATCAGACCCGTAGGTGAGACATCTTTTCGGTAGGGGGCACATGTCAATATACCCCTCGCAACCGAGCTTAGCGAATGGGAAATTATTTTGATCGTTAGGGAAAAGGCAGAAAAAATTCCGAGGGTACACGCACATCCTACCGTGTGCATTTGAAAAACCCTTGAACAAGTCGATGATTTTCAGGGCTGCAAACTACGAAAGAGAGCGAGGGGGGTGGGGATTTTGCCCCACTACGGACAGCTTTGACCAGCCCTGGCCGATTTTTTTCAACTGCATTAAAATAATTTTATGTCAGGAAATGTTTTCTGGCCCCCACCCTTGGAATTCTTCTTACTCACAATTCCTTGCAAAAGGAAGCGACAGGGGCGTCGACCTTCTACGAACAGCTTAGTAAACTTCGATTCAGCCAATGAAATTCAACGCATTTGTTGCATTTGATTGGTGCTCTACTTGTGAGCCAATTTTGATTTCCGCAGCTGCGTCAGCTCGATTGGTTGAAAACGTACTGCTAACTGGTGATAGGTGCTAACCGTACTGGTGGTAGATGATATTACTCGTATGGGAATATGAGCCATACCTACAGGTGCCTGTAATCTGCCAAAACATAAGGCATCCAAAAACGTTTCATGGAAGCAGGGATGAGCGGTCTCGGTTAAAAACCGAGACAGAGGCCGCAACCGGAAGTTGACTACTGAAACCGGCCAAGAAAAGTCCCGGTGCCGGTCAATTTTTAGTCGTCAGCGAAAAAATTAAACTTTTCAAAATAAATTTTTTCTAATACTTTTTTCGTAGTTGTTTTTTTGCGTTTTTATAGTTTTTTTTGTATTTTTTCATAGCTGTTTTGTGTTTCTTCACAATATCTGCTCGTAATTATTGCGTTACTATGAAATTTCATAATTTCACATAAAAATTTTATTCATCAGCCATCGTTTACTTTAACAATACAGTCATACATTTGCTAAATCATCGACTTCTGGTCGAGATTCAAAAAAAGCGAGTCCGAGACCGGAGACCTGGCAAATACGAAGATTTGCCGAAACCGAAACCACGACCGAGGCTCCCATACCTGCATGGAACAATATGTGATGATTTCGACTTTACATACGTAGCCAAATCTTTATACAGGGGGCCCAAAATCGAACGGTGTGACCCTCTAAAAGTCAAAAAATCTTCCACTGTTGCCCCACCTAAAAAACTATCGTCCATTCTTAGACGACGCGACCACTTTTTTTTTAAAAAATGATTATGATTGAAATTTTCTCAAGGGAAAACAATAACATGAGAAAATGAGTTTGAAATTTTGAAAAATTTTGAAATAAAAAATTCAGTTTTAATATAAAAACAATAGCGTCTCGTGATTTTTTAACTATTTTTAGTCATGAATGTTGCCTGGGCTTCAATTTTGGAAATGGATTTTTTGTGCCCTATACAATACCAGGCCTGTAGCCTACTTAACCGGTTAAAAGGGTCAAAAAGTTTTAGGAGGGGCATGTCGTTGAAATAACAAGCTTACAAGCGGGGTTAAAACTTGTCAAAGAAGGGTGAGTTTAGAATTTGTTAAGGGAAGCTGAACAACCCAGGCAGTCCTGCGCTGTCCGTCACCATGCGTTACAGTGCGGTATCGTACACGAATACTCACGTACGATACCATGTGGTGCCTCACGGTGCACGACTGCCTGGGTTGTTCAGCTTCCCTTTGTGACGGACGGCGTAGGACGCCGGCGTACGGGTGACCAACGGTGCCGTACAAATGACGAACACCGCCGGACGGATGACGGACGGTGACGGACGGCGCCGTACGACAATTATAGCACAATCGTTACGAACCTGGACCCATGCACCCAAAATAATATTTCTGATATTTAAGAAACAATTTCTTACACTTGAGAAATATGCTTAGCAAGGTGCACTTGAAAAGTATTTCTGTTACAACAGAAATGTTTTCAAAAAACGTTCTGAAATAAAGTCTGAAAATAAACGTTTTCCAGTTATTTTTAGAAAAATTGTCTTAAATATCAGCAAGACTTTTCAGATTTGCCACAGAAAACACTTTTCTGAATAAATTCAGAAATACTTTTTTGTGTGTTACTTTAAAGGGCGTCCAGATTTCTGGTGGGTCCATAAAAGAGTAGGTTTAGATTCTAGATTACATTTTTTGCTTAGGCTTAGGAACACATTTTTGCAACGCTTAAGTTTAGGCTCAGGCTTAGGAATACGCTTAATCTACTGTTACGCCCCAAAAAGTAACATTGGCCCGAACCTGCATGACTGTGGTATTTAACTTGATGATGGGTTTATAAATTTTGAACAATATGTATGGATTTTGTTTATAAATTTTCAAATTTTTTTCAAAACATTTTGTTCTATGTTTTATTCAATTTGAGGGTACTGAATGTACACAAATTTTGTATTGAAAATAAATTTTCGTACACTGGCCGATCATAAGGGGGCGCACCCAGGCTTGCAGGGCTCAAAATCAAAATTTTGCATTAAAATTTATCACTAAAATTGCGTTTGGCTTCTTGCTTCCTTCGCTCGTGAGATTTGTTTCAGTTCCATATTGCACGCGGCCGCCCCAAAGAGAAATTTCTAGGGATCTGCCGCTGTTTTCGTTTCAAATAAGCGCCGCTGTGTTTTAGACTTCCAGGTAGTAAGGGGGATCTATTGCTTTTGACTAAACCTAAGTTTAAATCTAAGTGCAAGTCTAGGGGGGGCAGGGGGTGCTCAGCCACCCCTTATAAAATTTTGGCCCCCTATAAAATTTTCAACCTTGTTTGTAAGTCATTGAAAACCATTGTATGCCCCTCCTGAAAATTTTTTAGCTCCCCCAGCAAGGTGAGCTGGCTACGGGCCTACTAAATCTATACTGCAAAAAAATGGTGAGTCAAATTTACTCTCTCCGAAATAGGCTCTATGGGACTACACAAAGTGATTGAAATTCGACTCCGCCAGAGTCAAATTTGACACATTGAGTCGCACGTTTGACTCTGGCGGAGTCGAATTTCACTCAGTTTGTGTAATCACGTAGACACGATTTCGGAGAGAGTCAATTTGACTCACAATTTTTTGTAGTGATACGCATCAACCTCAAGTTTGGGGGCAGCGTACAAGAGCGCCAGTACAGCAGAACTTTGGATAGGGACCGTCGAGCGAAACAAATCTTAACTCGAAGCTACTCAAAACTACAAAGTGCTTATTATAAAATTTCATGTAAAATTTTAACTTTGTTCAAGTGGGATTCATTTGATTAAACATTTTTTGCTATTTTTGAAATTAAAATAAATTTAAAATTTTGGCTTCTCAGTCTATTTTTAAACAATTGACGTTTTCAAAGAATCCTACCTCAGCAAAAGCTAAACCAACAGAGTATGCCATGAATTTTAGATTTTCGCTAAGGATGTAAGGGTTTCGTGTCATTAAAAGCTGCCGATATGAAGGATACGGATTTCCGAGAAACGAAACGAAATCCTATTCGCTTCGTTTACTCGCTATTGCTGTTATCTGAAATTAACATTTGCGAATTGCAGCTGCAAGGTTTTAAAAGTTTCAAATTTCAATTAGAGTTTGAATCTGAGTTTATAACAAATTATATTCAGTGAATTTACAGTTTTCGCTCTGGGTTTTAAAGTTTGGCATGATTTTGATTTGCAATAATGTTTTTTGGTATTACAGGAAACAGTTTTGATATTTGCCTGTATTCTCAAAAAGTATGTAGCAGCTATCACCAGTAAGCAATAGGTTTTCAATCTAATTGGAAGTACGACATTAAAACATGGCACACAAGCGCGGCAGTTCAAATGCGAAAAATGTGCTGAATTTTGAATCTCATCACTCAACGGTTCGAACGCTATAAACCCTAGCAACAACCGGGCCATTATGTTGAATTAAGAGGCATCTTTGCTAATTTTTTAAGAAATTCCGCTAATACCACAGATACAAGACACAGATTCAGCTATAGATAGCGATAGGCGCTACACAAATTTGAGAATACTAACGCTGTTATTGTGAAGCGTTTTTAATATTTAAACAATATTTATAGGTTTCAATTGTTAGCCACTTTACTAATTAGGACCAATGTAAAGAACAGGGGCGAAACAGTATTGTAAGCGCATTCCTAAGCCTAAGCCTAAGCGTAAGAATGAGTTTATTCCTAAGTCTAAGCCAAGCAAAAAAATTAGTCTAAAGCTTAAGCTTACTTTGTTGCAGTCCCATAGAAAAACGTTCCGCTCCTGATCTGTACATTGGCCCAAATTAGGCACAAATTAATGCAAAATTGTACCAGCCACTAATGAGACAACTTTATGGCTTAATGCTTAGATAGAATTCTTACCCAAAACAGATGGCTTAATTTAAAATTGTTTTGAGGGGAACTTAGAACTAATTTCAAATTCTTTAAAAATTGTGTTATTCAAAACGAAAATGTTTCATAATTCCATGAAAAAAAATTTGAAATCAAATTCCGTACGGTTCTTGTGAGTATTTCGGCAGACTTCAAAACCAGGAGCCGTGGACCCTAAATTCGCTGTTAAGGGTAAAACTTGTTCGATAGTTAATGAGCGAAAATTCTGAGCCAAAATCCAAAATTTATCGTTTGAATTCAAACTAATTTGATCTAATTGCATTGAAAACCGAATCGATGTCTAAGCGATTTATTAGCAGTGTCTTAGACCTTGAAAAAGTAGCATACGCTCGAGCGAGAATGCCAAAACGCAATTTTAGTACTGTTGTGACCCGAATAAGAGTGGGGTAATAAGGGGGGTCTCGATTTTGAGTCCCAATCAATAAGAGTCCGTGTTCCTAATAAGAGTCCGTAAGCGGATAGTCACTGAACTGTAACTAGAGTCAATAAACTTGGATAGGTACCCTCTGGAGTGGACAAAAATATGAGCCCCCTCTTATTCGGGTCACTACAGTACTAAATTTGAATTTTTTGGTTTTGAGTCCTGTTGGGGGCCATCGGTTAGGTATCCCATATTGGATCCGCCGGTGTAAGTCAAGTTATGCCCCCCACCCAATAAGTTGCAATATTTTTAGCTGATATTTTATATAAGAGCACGCTAGACAAGGATGTCCCCTCGGTCGGCAATTGGGGGCGGAGCCCCCCAAATATATAGACTCAATCTAAAAGTAAACAATCTTGATTTGCAAATGTAAGGGCACCCAAAATTAGTCGGTGCTCCCCCAAATATAATTTTGGTCAAACACCGCTGACCGCTAGAGAGAATTTAGCTTTTTTTAGTTGCCGACACATGTAAACAAATTCTAATTAGTTTCATGCGTAGAAAGCGGTTTTAGCGCATGCTATGGCTTAAAATAGAGCGAGTCAGTTAATGCTGAAAGCCAGTCTAATTGAATTTAGCCGTTACTGGGGTTCTGAGAGCACAAATCTGCCGCTTACAACGTGGATTGATTCACAACGCTGACTGTTTTTTCGTTGTATTTGCATATTTTGCCAGAAAAAATATAGGGCCGGGTGCCAGAGACGTAACTGTTGTTAGAGATTTTCAAAGTGAAGTTGTAGTTTTATGCTTAAGTTTTGTAGCTTTGACTAAAGCCCTATTCACACGTACAAGTTACTCTGCAGGGTGACTGACTGCTTCCAAAGTCATGGGGTAACGGAGGTCAGACGTATTTTAATATCTGTAACTCGTTTTGGAAAATGTATAGAACAGGGCCGTAAGCGTATTCCTAAGCCTATGGCTAAACGTGATAATGAGCTAATACCTAAAACCCTATTCATACGTGCAAGTTTGTGCTGCAAGATCATGCAGCTGCAACGTGCACTTGCAAGTGTTGTCCAAAATCCCGTTCGAAAAACTTGCAGCTACAAATAAAATTCATTGAAAACAGGAATTTAGTTCACGTGGGTGAATAACCATGCAAGTTCACTAAAATTATTGCAGCCACTTTGCCATTGGTTGATAAAAAAATGTAACTTCTGCGTGCAATTTGCAGCTGCAAGTTCTCGCAGCAAAAACTTGCACGTGTGAATAGGGCTTTAGGTTTTTAAATAGAATGTCGAACTGGCGCATCTTGCGTAAAAATCTATTTCATTTGAAGCTTTCTATCCGTACGCTGAGGCTTAGGCCTAGGCGTAGGGATATGCTTATACAAAGCCAGCTCACCTTACTGGGGGGTGGGCTAAAAAATTTTCAGGAGGGGCGTTCAAGGGTTTTCAATGATTTACAAGCCGGGTTGAAGATTTTCTAGGAGGCCGAAAATTTTCCAGTGGGACTGAGCCTCCCCTGCCCCCTCTTGGCTACGGGCCCGTATTGGTTAATACACATGGCCGGCGTTAGAAAAGTCGGCCTACAAACAGGTCCGAGGGGGGCCTTCAATACAATGTTTCACAGCTACATAACTTCGTGATCGGCGAGAAAATTTTGAGTTGGTCAAAATGGAGTCGCGCATGGATCAAGGACCCTTTTGAGGGAAAGCTTCTGCCGACACTGGTTATACATATTTCTGGCAAACTATGGTTTTTTGGTCTCTGGAGAATTTTCCCGAATTAAAAGTGACGTAGATTCTACTTTCAAATTTAGGCTTTGCACTTTGATTTTTTAAAATTGATCGAGTTTTTATGATTTTAATAGATTCCTTGGGGTTTATTGGCACAGCCGGTCTGGTAACCAGAATTAGTCCTTCATTGCTGAGACCTCGTGTGTAGGACTAGGTACAGTACAATCAACGTAGCTAGCTAACCTTGCTAGGGGCCTAAAACTGTCCCTCCCTACCTTTTCATAACATTGGCCAGCCCGTCCGCCCCGCCCCCCGTCAAAAATTTTAGGATCCGCCTCTGGCTACAACCATATTGCACGTATTGCAAGTACCTAATTCAATGTTTATAGGCTTAAAATGTGGTATACGAATTGTTTTTTGAGTAATAATAGCAAGATTAATAGTTGCATTTGTAGCTAAAACACTCGCAAGCTTGCAATATGCTTCCAACATGGGTGCATTCCAGGGTCGTAGCCATAGGCGGATCCACGATTTTCCCTTGGCAGACGACGCGTTTTGTGTGCGTTTTTGGCAATTTTTTTGTTTAAAAATTACTAACGGCCCAAAGGCCGAATTGAAATTAATGACTGTCACATCGGCATATGCTTTATCTTTCTCTGGATCCGCCACTAGGCGCAGCCACGATTTTATTTCCAGAATACATACCTTAATTTAAAGGATTTTTGGCCTATGTAAAGATATCACGGGTGGAACGTTTTTCTGTAAGAACTAGAGTAAGCTTAAGATTTAGACTAATTTTTTGCCTTAACTTACGCTTAGGCTTAGGGTTAGGAATAAACTCATTCTTACGCTTAGGCTTAGGTTTAGGAATAAACTCATTCTTACGCTTAGGTTTAGGTTTAAGAATAAACTCATTCTTACGCTTAGGCTTAGGTTTAGGAATAAACTCATTCTTACGCTTAGGCTTAGGTTTAGGAATAAACTCATTCTTACGCTTAGACTTAGGTTTAGGAATAAGCTTATAATATTGTTCCGCTCCTGTTCCTTACATTGGCCGGATTTTTTACAAACGACGGTAAAAATTGTTTAGTTTCTTTGAACTCAACAGTCTATTCTAAAGCTTGTAAAATTGACTTTCTCATCTGTACAATGACACTCTTTTCAACGAAAATAAAATCATGCCTACCCCCTTCCTGGTGTGCAATAGAACTCTGATCGTGTAACGTTTAAGTAGTACCACTATTATATTAGGGCTGTTCTTATAAGGGTTGCGCTATAATTTGCCGCGCGGCGCCGCGCGTCATGGCAAAAAATAATTTTTAAGACACATTTAAATTTTATTTTTAGCTATGACACGCGGTATTGCACGGCAATGATAACTATAGCGCAACCCTTAAGATTTCTCAGGACCCTTTCGAGAACCAAACTGAGGGTCGTTGAGTAGCAGTGGCTGGCTCCAACGTTTTATCAAAGGGATATCCGAGACCAAGGTTGACCAATCCTTCCGCTACCCGCGTTGGTTAATTTTTTCTCACCAACGTTGACAATTATGCCAAGTTATCCTCGATGTAGGCCTTTGTTGACGGAAATATCGCGAGCGAAACGAACGAGAAGCTAGAAACACTATTGTCTAAACGCGTTTGCCAAACTTCAGTTTGGAGTGTGTCTGCGGAAACCGAATACAAAAATAACAAGCATATGTGTTAGCAGCCAAGGTTAAAAAATAAAGCATAGCGGTGGGACGAAAACCCTGTGATCGAAGCGAGCGAGAAACCAGACGCAATTTTAGCTACAGGAATAGGTTTAGTATTGCTTGTTGGTTCCATCTGGGAGGTTCATTTTGTCGTCATAGTACCGTAAAAGTGAAAAAACTCCCACGCGGCAAGCTATCGGCAGGTTTTGAATTAAAAAGCCTCAAAAAATTTTCTTTTGATGTTTAGCGCCATGCCTTTTTTGAGCCGGAAGCTTCTTCAGAGAGAGGCGTTTCGGAGGGGGGGGGCGAATAGCATCGCTCTGACAACAATACTTGATTTAAATATAAAATAGAACAAACTCAATTCGTATACAAATACTCTGTTTATGTTTGTCTATTTCTGATCCTTATGGCATCTTCTGCCACAACTTTGTAAATTTAAGTATATTTTTTTCAGCAACATTCATAGTTCTATTAGCTAAGTAATTTTGCAACGAAAAAATAACGCGTTACTAGCTAAGTAATTTCTGAATGAAAACGTATTAAGACTACAGGATGTTTGATCATAAACGTCCGTCAACGTCGCCGTTATCCGGAATACCTCAGTGTACTAAGCTAATTCTTAATGCTTCTACTCTACGACGGTCTATAGGGGGTTCATTTCGACGTATGGGTAACCGATCACCCCAGATATGTCACGCCAGAAGGCGTCTTTCTGATGAATTTTCGTCTGGTGTTTATCGGCGTGACTCCAATGGAGCGTCAGAAACTGGTTGGTTGACTGACCGCGGCAGTCGCCGAACGCCAAATGATGCTAACAACAACAACAACAACAACAACAACAATAATAATAATAATAATAATAGTAATAATAATAATAATAATAATAATAATAATAATAATGATAGTAATAGTAATAATAATAAGAAGAAAAACCGTAAGAACACTAAAAATAGTGTTGACACTAGCTGTAGCAAACATAGTAATGCTAGCAACTGCAGTTGCAGTGTTGATCGCCCAAGCGTTGATGCTAGCGATAACTCCTGCGACAGTAATGTGTTTAATTCAAACAATAATGAAAATATAGCACAAAATAATAACAACAATAATAACAACAACAACAACAATAATAATAATAATAATAACACAGATCAGCAACTTATGCGCAACTGCAAACGCAACAGTTGTGGTTGCATCACCGAAACAGCAACAACAACACCAACTGCACGTAGTTGCACAATTGCACGTGCAGATATTGCACTAAGTCGTAGTGCATCAACGCGTCGGCGTTCAACACGCAACAATCGCAATAGCATACGAGTTAAAGATATCACTATTAACTCGCGTGCAGCTGCGATTGCTGCGTTTTCAAGCGAAATTGCCGCTTGGAAACTGTGGCGTGACAAAACGTTTCGTCGATCACAGTATTGGCTTGAAAAAGGTAGCCTTTGCTGACCTATGACAAAACTTGGCTGTTCACGCGACATTTTGCCTATTGACACTTTATATGAGTGTCATACGATATTTTGCCTATTTTTACCGTATTTAGTACCATGTGGAACGCCAAGAGTTGCATACTCTTATATATCATGCGCTGTTGAATTTAGTAAATTTAGTTAATTTTCGTTTTGTTTCAGAATATGAAGCGAAAGAATGTTGTCGATGGCTGTGTGACGCTGGTTTTCCTCAATATGCGAAAATGTACGAAGGTAAGTTGCAAACAAATATTTGCAAAATTTTTTAAAAAATTTGCTCGAATGTTCAAATGTTTTCAGTGACAAATATGTTTTCCTTATTAATACAATGATTTTCAGACTATATTTCATAACTTTTTTCGGTAATCTTTCTGGTTTAACAGAAATACTTTTCAAGTGCTCCTGATTAATCATATTTCTTAAATGTAAGAAATTTCTCTTTAAATATCAGAAATATTATTTTGCGTGTACTTTGTTTTATTTACAATATATACTCAATAACTATTAATTTCGACGTAGTATTAATCCCCTCTTATGATCTATAAGCTACTGTTTCTGTGAAACGGCAATTTTTGGGTTTTCAACGGCAGGAATCCTGGAACCCGACCCGCAGCCAAAACGGACCAGGACCCGACCCCCATAACATTTTGAACCTTGTTTGTAACTCATCGAAAACTATTACATACCGTTTCTGAAAAATGTTTAGCCTCCCTAGCAAGGTGACCTGGCTATAAGCCTGCCTGGAATACATAAACGTCAGCTCTAGCCGGAGCTTAAGTGACTTATTTCACTTTTAGATAACAATTCTTAATGCTAAATTAGAACATAAAATATTTAGTATATTTTTGGTCGATAAGGTTATCCACTGTGATTATCATAGAAATAGTTATCTTGGTTTTGAGTAAGGAAGTTAGTGTACCCACCGTGAAATAACTTAATCTATATTCATGAAGATAAACGCTGAGACAGTCTTTTGAGTTTGAATATTACCGCGTAAACTAGAATTTTAAGTTTTACTTAAACTGACATGTTTTTAAGGTTAACACGAGTTTAAGTAAACATATTTTTAGTTTAAGTGACAAGGGCAGCACAGAAATTATGTGAATCTAAGAAATCATTAATTTTACCTTAAACTGAAAATATATAAGATTTAAATGAATTTAAGCGTAAACCTATCCGTTAGTTTAGTTAATCTAGAAATTTAAGTTTAATACTGCTAGATTACCTTAAACTTAAATGAATTTAGTTTAAACATTTAAAAGTATGTAAAAGCCTTAGCGTAAGGAAACAGTTTAAGACGAAGCGCCTAAGCCTCAGCAAAAACATTAAGTCTACACAGAATTTACCCAGTTGTATACTCTTATATCATGCACTCTTGCTTATAATAACTTAAAATCTTAATCTGAATGCTAATTAATCGGTACTGTTTTGAATGTTGGTTACGTAAGGCATCTGAGTTCAGCATTCATACCCATTTGCTGAAAATTTTTCGACATCAATAAAAGAACCGCTAGCAACGGAATCTACGACAGCTCGACGCCTGACAACTTGTAACCCAAGAGTAGCCTAAAGTCAATGAATAAACCTAATCCTAAGCCTGAACCTAAGCCTAATGATGAGCGACAAATTGTCGAATCGATGAAATTTCAGATTACAAGTTGTCTGGTGACGAATTGTTGCGTGATACCGTTAGAAATAATTACTATCCCGTCTGGTTAGTATCACTTAACTCCTTGTCAGGTCCGTAGCCAGTTACCCTGCTAGGAGGGAGACGTAAAATTTCTACGATTTTCGAAGACTTATAATCAAGGTTAACAATTTTTAAACGGGTCAAAATTGTTCTACACTGCAAAAAATGGTGAGTCAAATTGACTCTCTTCGAAACAGGCTCTACGGGACTGCACAAACTGAGTCAAATTCGACTCCGCCAGAGTCAAACGTGCGACTCAGTGAATCGAATTTGACTCTGGAGGAGTCGAATTTTGACTCAATTTGTGTAGTCCCGTAAAGCCTATTTCGGGGAGAGTCAATTTGACTCACCTTTTTTGCAGTGTAGTAGCGGCTGTGCCCACCTAGCCGCCTTTTGGCTACTGGCTTACTGCTTGTCCCTGGGGGTAGAAACCAAAACTCTCAAGTGTCAAATATTCAAACGGATCCGGAAATTATTTCGCACCACTTAGCACCAGACTATTAAACTCGTGGTCAAACAAGAAACTCACCCATGCTGTGAGAGAGGCTTCTGTTTTCAGTCTGCAGGATCCATAATAGACCGACTTGGGTCGTTGAGACCTCATACAGCGAGGGTATGTCGTATCCGATAAGTATCGAAACGTGAAACATTTAATTGAAAATTTATTCCAATTTTCAAATTTGAATGCTAATTTCCTGCTCATACAGTTGAAATAACGCGAGCGCATTGCATGCGCTCTTGATGCCAATACTAGCGTTTTGATATTCTAGGTCTCAAGGCTGGAACCAGACCGGTTCTGCAGGAGCAGGCTAGTGTGCCCCCCAAAATTCCTGCGATGATCAAAATGTTTTTCAAATATTTTGATTTAAAATCGTGTTAGGGTGTGGCCTCCCAAATGGGGGGTACGCGGGTAGCTGCTCAGGCCCTGTCGGATTCGGTGGGTTCGTAATATATACAGCGACAGAAGACTCGCGAGCGAAGAGATCGAAAAGCCAAATGCAATTTGAACGAATGCAAAATTTGGTTTGTCTCAGTCTCGCAAGCGATCCGATTCATCGGATTCCTTAGATGTACCCCGTTTGTGCCCAAGTACAGCCTGGGTACGCGAGCCTTGGCTGCGACCGGTTGCATCCCTGATAGTTTTAGGTTTCGGTTTCCACATAGTTTTAAAATTGTTTCACTAGGGGGTGATGTTTTAGTTTAGTGGTGTCCAAATTAATTCGATTCTGCTCTCTTGCCAAAACGGGTCAATTGACTCTGATTGTAAGTATTTGAAGTACTCCGCACGTTGCACCCGATGATATTTTGAAGTTTGCTGTAAAATATTATACGATATCACGATAATTCGTCGCCAGACAACTCGTCGACTGACAACTTGTAAACACTAGCGAATCCAGAGGGGGGACGTACGCTCCCCCCCCCGTCAGAAATTTTTTTCATGCTAAAATGGTAAGGTCCCACTGCACAACAATTTTTGAGTTTTATAACATTTGCCAGCCCGCACCCCCGTCAAAATGTTTTAGAATTATGCCTAGATTGATTAATATGCTTTATGACACTGCTGGGCAACAAGTTGTCGGGCGGCGAATTATCGTAGATTTATACTTTACACTGAGATGCGTCCGTACGCCAAGCTGTAAAAAAATTCATTATACTAAGCTTATTCAGTAATACTTCCGCCTTCTTACACTAAATAATACCGGTCTAACGGTCTTATATTAAACTAGTCAGCGCGGTTGCAATATTTGGCTTAGACTTAGGCTTAAGCTTAGGCTTAGGCTTAAGCTTAGGCTTAAACTTAGGCTTAGGCTTAGGCTTAGGCTTAAGCATACGTTTACGCTTAGGCTTAGGATTAGGCATATGTTTTGGGTTTATAATTAAACCTGAACCGAGGAGGGTTATTTTAATTTGATTATATTAATGTCATCAGAATTGACATAAACCAGGGTTTTTATTAAATTAATATTTTTTTAAAAGGTCAAACGAAATTTTTGCCTGTTTGTTTCGTAGTCGCTAAAAATAGAGAAAAAAATCACAAATTTGGCTTGGGTTTGTTTGTTTTTAGCCAATTTAAGTGATGTCGGTATTCTCAAATGATTGTAGCATGCATCTATTATCAGTGTGATTTGGCCGTTAATAATGTTTCATGATATTCTCAAATGTGTATAGCACCTATTATCAGTTGATGTTGGTTTTCGTAAACCATGCGAGTTTCGAAATTGAGCACATTTATTATTACAAATTTCACTCAACACTCAATTTCAAATGTGGCCATCGACGTAGTCCAGGCACGTACTCAGTATTTTAGACTATACAGTGTAATGCTGGAAAGTTGCCCGAAACACGTATGTGAGACATTTCACCTTTTATTATATAAATGTAAAGTTTAAGCAAGTCAACTGCTTAATTGTTTGAAATTAACAATTGACAACAGCTAAAATGGGTCTTAGAAATTACCAAATTACGATAACGAAAACTATGTATTAGATAGAATTCAAGGCTACGCCCATGTGTCCGTTAGAAGATTTTTGGGGGGAATTTGTCTATGAGAGGAATTTCGGCGTGAAGGGTGTAACATGCGGATGCATAGGACAAGTACTAACCTCATGCTAATGCTGCACATCGGTAAAAATCACAGCTGCATATGTAGTGCCTTCATTTGCAACAGCAGTAAATACATTGAAGAACCAAGATACATTTGTATAATGTTGAAGTTCTTATAAGGCATAAAAACAGAAAAAACTCTACAGTTGATTGTGAGGCGGCGTGGCTCAGTGGCTAGCGCGCTGGACTGATTGAGTTCGAAACCTCCTGAGAACGTCCCTCATTTTCAGCTGCTAACTGAGAACTAAAAACTGTCGTACCCTAGCCTACCTAACTTATCACAAAGCGCGGTGGAGAATAATATCTGATTAGCTGTAAGCTTTTGTCATTGGAAAATTTTCGCTGGGATAAGTTAACTAGTGGTTGTTAACCCTAAGCTACGAGACACATTTTGTGGGTCGGCCAAAGTTTTATAATATGAACGGAGTACTACTGAATTCAACTCCTGTACTGAACTTTTATGTGTACTCATAGCGAAACGTTTTTAATTCTGTTCGCATTTTGTGTGTTATTTTCCGGAATTGTTGCAACCACAGTGGTAGTAAATTACAGTCTTATTTATATACTAAATTTTACAAACTGCAGTTGATTTTCGTAATTTCAAATGGGGGTGGTATCGCGACCCCCACTGCCGTTCTTATTTTAATACTGACACATTTTCTAGGGATCAAATCGTGTCCCCATTGGAACTATAATAGGAAACGGTCACAGTTTAAGTTAGCAGGTTAAAACATCCCTATTAAGGTCCACCGTCAGTTATGTGGGTATAGTTGTTTTATCACCAAAATGCCCTAAATTTAAAATTTAGTTGTATTCGATTATATAGGTGCATACCCAGAGGTTTTAAATTCTGGGGACGGGCATCGAAAAACGACTAAAATATTAAGTTAAAATAGTTGGCAAACTCTTAACGACCGTTCATTGGATCAATGCCTTTACCTGACACGATTCAATACGGCAGGGGACACGGTTCTTGCCCCTCCCCCCCCCGATCGATGCGCTCCAGTTAAATTTGAGCCGGAGATAGGAGAAGTTTGGCGGGGGGGGGGGCAGCTGAAAGCGCATGGTTGTGAAACATTTTTACTACGCTGAAAGGGTGATTGTTTTGACGTAATTGAAATATATACAGTTTGTTGACGATTTTAGTATATGTTACACGCCCGTGTTGTTACTTTAGACTAAATTCAAAGTTGTTTCACAATTTTACACGTAAATTAATTTTATAATAAGCTTAAAAGCTCACAATTTTGCCGATATATACGTATATATATGTCGTCGTCCAAGTCGTAATTCAGCTCAGTTCCGAATTGGGCTTGCCCAGCGCGGAATTACAATTTGGGCTGGCCGACGATGTAATTGTTTCTCGGCTACAAGTGCACGCGTTGTGATTGGTTACTACTTTAATGCCGTACTCAAATACGATTCTTTGGATAAACTGTGTATTTAGCGGCCGCGTCGTTGAACAAGAGTTGAATAGCGTTAACATTGGGAATGAGCATCTGATACGGTTGTGATTTTCGCTATATCGCAAAACTTCATTACAGCGCAAATCAGCGAATTACCAGCGATTTTTAAATACCGGTTTGAGTTCAGCCGAGGTAAAAGGTGGGTCGCGAATAAACCTTTTTTGCGCGAGCATACCCGCGGGTAAAAATCTTTAGTTTACGTGGTTAAATCGCGGGTCGGGTAAAAAATCCTTACCCACTTCCCACTCTGGTGTGGCAGAACAGCCCACCCTTCTCGCAAGCTCAAAATTCCTAAAAATTTACTGTGAGACTTGACCAGGATTTTAAAAACGGGGGCTTACTTTCTATTAAAAATTCAAATTACACGGCTATTTCCGCTAACCAATGAGAAAGTGCTTAAATACCTGTTGATCAAAATTTCAAATGCCGGATTTTACTGTTACATATCACTCCCCTTCTACGGCCACGAATACGTCTACTGTTACTATCATTCCCATTGAAAATTCACCTTGCTCCAGGGGGCGGTAAAATATTTTCAGTAACAGCATACAAGGATTTTCGTTGACTTACAAACAAAGTTGAAAATTTTCTACATTTCTAAGGGGAGGTAAAATTTTTCCAGGGTAGTGTGTGCCCCCCCATTGACTACGGGTCCGTTTACTAAATGTAACTGGTAATAGGTGCTACACACATTTTATAGTACAGCTTAAAGCGGCTTAATAATGAATTTAGTAAAACGCTTCAGCTTACAAGTAATGTAGACAAAAAAATCCTGTGGTTTTAGATGAATAGCTTTTGACGATGATTTTGCTGTCAGTGGTAGACTGGTAAAATCGAGCACACACTCTTGTGTCTAAAATCAGTGTTCATCTAAATTTGGATACCTGATTTTGCTGGGTGCAATTTCAAATTAGACAATGTGCCGAAAGGGCTATTAGTGATCCCGATTTCAACCCGTCCGTGCCCGTAGAAGAGGGGAGGGAGCAGTGCGGATCAGCTCCCCCCGGAAAATCATTTCCTCCTAGAGAATTTTCAATTTTGCTTGTAACTCAACGAAAACCCTTGTATGCCCTTCCTGAAAAAATTTTAGCCTCCGCTAGTCAGGTGAGCTGGCTACTGGCCTGAATCCGTCTCTGTCTAAGGGTCGAGTATTTTGCCTATAGGCAGGTTGCTTATTGTGTTTTGAAATCTCGTAAACATTCCTAATCCTTCGATACATACAGAAATTCGCTGCGTGGGTTCTACTGTTCTGATTATTCCGTTGCTATTATTTTAGACAGATTCAAATAGCGTTTAGTTTGAATCAAATGGTATAAATAAATAAGATGTGGTTAATATTTTACCGAAATCAATGAATAATTTCAAATTAATGTACGTTAACCTAACGAATTTCGAGTTTTACCGAACCTTCTCAGAGCCGATGTTTGCTCAAAAATGGTTGGGTTTTTAAATTTTTTTGTATATTTGAGCTTCTCATGACCTCCGCTGATCATTCTACGTTCAAATTTGAATTTTTGAAAAATTGTAAGCTGCTAAGCAATACAAAACTCAGGTACTATTTATTGGTTGGTTGTATAATTCATACCTTTAGGCTCTACTACTGGGTATGCGAGAAGTATAATACCAATGCGTAGCAAAGTCTTCGAAACGACTTCTAATTAAACCAAGTGTAAACATTTACCAACTAGAAACAAAACTGGGGGTAATTGTCGTTTGGGAGGCTTGTGAGAGCTTTGCTCTTATTAAGCTTAGGTTTAGGTTTCGGCTGAATAGGTAGGTAGACCCCAATAGCTAACATTGACTATAAGTTTTAGAACCAAAGGCTTACTGAATAGCCTGTAGAAATATGATCAAAATATGTTTGTTGTTTTTGCATGCTACCACAGTTTAAATAACCGTTAAAATGAAACTTATTGCGACTTAGGCTTTAGGCTTAGGATTATTCAAAACGCCCGGCCTTCGAATCAGAAGGATTGGTCGAAACCAAATACAAATATGTGTTTTTTCGTTTCAGAACAACAGTTTCCATATTCAATGGATCGAGAAAGTGTTCGAAAAGACCATGAAGATATTCTGGAACCAGAAGCTTTGGAAACATTATACAAGTAAGCGATGCACCTATGCCCGGTACAAGGCCCGTAGCTAGCTCATCATGCTAGGGTGGCTAAAAAATTTTTTACGAGGGGCAATTCATGGGTTTTAGTGACTTGCAAGCAAGGTTGAAAATTTTCAATGGGGGCCAAAATTTTTCCCGAGGGGCTGAATCTCCCTCTTGGCTACGGGCCTGCCCGGTACTTGGTAGGGTCAAAAAACCTAAAATTATAATCTCTTAGGTGTAGTAAGTAGATGAAAAAGTGAGAGTGTTATTCTTCCCTATCCCAAGAAGGATGTGGAAGGTAAACTTTCATTTTTCGTCTACTGTTAATTCTAAATTTAGAGCATAATCG
The DNA here is from genome assembly GCA_030248215.1 of Enoplolaimus lenunculus. Taxonomy (NCBI): domain Eukaryota; kingdom Metazoa; phylum Nematoda; class Enoplea; order Enoplida; family Thoracostomopsidae; genus Enoplolaimus; species Enoplolaimus lenunculus. Next base: position 172,434 of record JASANG010001128.1, read on the forward strand.
TCTGTTTGATTAAATATTTTATATACAGCGGTCGTTTTATTTTTACCCCCCCCCCCTCAAAACGTGATATTAAAGGATGTTCTATACTCGACGTTCGCCGACGGTGGACACCACTGCGAGTCTGTTTTTAAACTGATTTTATTTCTAATTTGCAGTGCCGGACGGCAGCTCGCGGCACAGTAAAGCAGGCTCGTACCCTGCTCGCCTTGCTGGGGCTCACCTGGCAGGGGGCGGCTAACATTTTTCAGGTGGGGTATACAAGGGTTTTCTTTGCTCTATAAGCAATGTTGAAAATTTTCTAGGGGGGTGGCAAATTTTTTCTTGGGAGGATGACCCCCGGGCTCCCACTTGGCTACGGGCCCGCAGTAAAGTATAGCGCGACTTTTTACTTTGCTGGGAATTTTAGCAAGAAAGCTAAGCATGGCCGTAAATATACATTCTATAAAATTGCAAAAGGCGTTTGTTGTGTTGCAAACTGAAACCCGTATCTAAAAACCCCTTTACATATGCAAATTTTTTAAAAATTAATCTACTCTCTAAAAGCTTAAACTAACTTGATTTGAGCTTAACGTAATCCAGCAGTAATAAACTAACTTTTTAAATTAACTGAACTAACAGGTTGGTTTACGCTTTAGACTCATTTAAAATGTTACATATTTCCAGTTTAAGCTAAACTTAACGAACTCTTAGATACACATAATTTCTGGGCTGCACTTGTTACTTAAACTAAAAATCAGTTTACTACTAAAACTTGTGTTAAGCTTAAAACACGTTAGTTTAAATAAAACTCAAAATTGTAGTTTAGTTACTCCGTTCAGCCATTTTAGTTTCACTTAAACAAAGATTGAAATTTAGTCAACCTATAATTTAAATTTAAGTTTTCATATAGTAGGTGTTGTAACTCAAAGTTAATTTCTAAATGTTTAACACCGCTCCTTTGTCAGTTATAAGTAATCCTCCTATCTTTCTATTTTTGGTCTTTGTTTCAAAAAATTCGTCATGATAGACACTAGGGTTCCATCGGAATTCCGATTCCGGCTAAAACTCCGGCAAAATTTGACTTCCGATGTCGATTCCGACTGACTGCTGTCCCGATGCCGGAATTCTGATTTTTCGGTTATGGCTTTTAAAATGATTGGACTTAGAGTTTGGCTTGTCTCGTTTTGTTTCGTTCATTTGCAATTATTCTGTTGGTTTCTTCTTAGTAAATATTCCGAGTTGCTACGTGTACTCCGTCATTTATATAACAATTTTTACTGAAACTGTGAACAGTAACGGAATCACGCATACTGCAACAAAAGTTGAAAGTCATACACCTTTAACTTTTGAATAGAATTACTAAAATTTGATTTCGATTTCGGTTCCGACAGAAAAATTTGATTCCAACTCCGATTCCACTTCCGACAAAATCTTGTTTCGGTTGGAACCCTGACATACTCCAATGTTTATTGCCGCTGTGGAATCAGCTGGAACGATGCCCAAAATACGTATAGTCGGTGTTGTAGTTTTATTAATACGATTTAAAGTATACTTTGATTGATATGTGGGCGGCGTCAACGTTTCGGCTTGCGAGTGTTCACCAAGACTTATTTTAGGATTTTGAATAAATACCTTGTTATTATTTTTGTCATATTTGTCACAGATATAAAGATGTTATTCACCTGGGAATCTATTAAAATTCTAATTTAGGATTTGAAAATAAGTTTTATGATTAAAATTACTTAGCTAAACTGAGATTGGCGTTCTGTGTTTTATGAACGATGACAACATTGAGGCGAAAAAGTTTCATTACCCTCCTACGACGACTGCTTTCGTTCACATTTTTTGAAAGTTGTTTGTTTATTCGGCCCGTGTAAAGATCAGGGGCGGAACGTTTTTCTGTGGGACTACAATAACGTAAACTTAAGCTTTAGACTAATTTTTTACTTGGCGTAGGCTCAGGCTTAGGAATTAGGCTTAGGAATATGCTCATTCTTACGCTTAGGCTTAGGAATATGTTCATTCTTACGCTTAGGCTTAGAAATATGCTTATAATACTGTTGCGCCCCTGTTCTTTACATTGGCCTTGAATTCAGAGGCACGATTTTGTTTCAATAGAGTATAATCTCTCATGTAAATGTCAATACTTTCAACCGAGCTTATTGAGGCTTACGCGTTATTTTAACCTTTAGCATTCAATTTGTTATTCTAAAGTTTTCCAAATAAGGCGTTTTTTTGGCTGAATATATATTTTTCGGCCAACTGATAATTGTTTTTGGTAAACGTTAAGTGTCTGTTTAAGTAAAAATGGTTTAGCTTTCGGCAAAATAATCTTACGTACGTTTATATTCCCTGCTAGCTTACCTTGTATACCCTGTTGTTATTTGCGTTAGAATCAAAACAAATCCCACGTTGAATTCCAGTTTAATTTGCTAAGATGTTTCATAAGCATCGACACTTGAACTATAGTCCAAATACCGAACACGTTGTGTATGAAAAACACGCACCTGTTAAGCATGAGCGCAGCCAAAATATTCCGTATGGGTCCGGGGATGTAGCCCGGGCTCGTAGTCCGAGGGGGGGTGGCGGTCAGAAGGGCTCAGTCCCCCCTGGAAAAATTTAACTATTTACTAGAAAAGTTTTAAACTTGCTTGTAAATCATTGAAAACCCTTGTATGTCGCTCATTGTAAATTTTTCCAGGTTCCACCAGTAATATAAGTTGGCTACCGGTTTGGCGTGGGAAGGATTTTAGGTTCCGGATGGTCATGACCTCATGAAAAATTTGTTTTGACATTACATATTGAACCTGAGAAGGTTATTCGGCCCATATAAAGATCAAGGGCGGATCGTTTTTCTGTGGGACTGCAATAGAGTAAGCTTAAGCTTTAGACTAATTTTTTGCTTGGTTTAGGTTTAGGCTTAGGCTTAGGAATATACTCATTCTTACGATTACGCTTTTAGGCTTCGGCTTAGGAATATGCTTATAATGCTGTTCCGCCCCTGTTCTTTACATTTGCCGGTTATTCTAAAACCTGTTAAATGTGTTGTTTTGTATTGCAGTACGTTGTATGTATGCTAACCGGTAGCGTACGGTCTACATAGTCGACGATAAAAGCAGTCTATAGACGGGCGACGTGGCGCAGTGGTAGAGCGCTTGCATCGGAATCCTAAGTCCACTAGTTCGAGCCATTCCTGTATGCCTGCGTTTCCAGCTACTTAGTTAAAAACGTCTGAAGTCTTGATTCATCTCTTGTTGAATTAATTTACTATGGTCATTTTCTAACAACAATGCAACTTGTAAGAGTAGCAATTATTGCCGAGTTTCAGCTAATCAGAATATCGATATTTGCATATATCAAATAGCTATTTTTGTCTATCTGATGTTCATTGCCTCGGTTGACGCAAGGCGTAGTAGATCAAAGCTTAAATAACTTGCTGAAACATCATTGTCACGTAGACGACATGTCGCAATCTTCAAAGTTATTATTTTTAAAATCGACTAAGACTTGCTCTCGCAGGTCCGAAGCCAAGGCGACCAGTTCAGCTCCCTCCTGGAAAAATTTTACCCCCCTCTGCAAATTTTCAGCGTTGATGGTAAATCGTTGAAAACTCTTGTATGCCCCTCGTGTAAATTTTTTACCCCCCCTTCTAGCAAGGTGAGCTGGCTACAGACGTGGTCCCGTATTAAAGTCTTGCCTATGACCCTGAGCTTAGATGACCGTTGGTACGGTTACTGAATATGTATATCTTGAGTAGACATCAAGGGACTGTATAAGTTCAGGCATCGAGGGGATATGTCTCCACCTAAAATTTCTGTGGACCAGAAGAAATGTAGCTTTAACTGGCTTTAGCAGAAACGGTGCCATCGTAGAACTGGAAACCTTTTTATACGACGTTAATCGTCTCCCGAAATTATACCCCTTACGCTCCTGGTAATCCTGCAACTGGTTACCACTGATACAGTGACTCAAATATATCAAGAGGTCCAAAATATTGCATGACGGAGATGGTTAAAGTTAGCCTGGTTCATTAGTGGTCCCAAAATGTTTCAAGGTTGCCAAAATTTTTTTAGCACCAATACTTAGTTGTGCTTCTAGTTTTTAGTCTTGAGGCGTGAATTTGAGTTTTTTCGCCAAAATTTCAATAGTTTCGTTCAAAAATGTTGTATATTTTCAACTTGGAATGTTTCAATTGTGTTAAGCCCATAACACGGAACCTGGGGTTCGCTTTATTATCGTTTGGGACAACCGGAATTAAAACATTTATTTATACTGAATACTACTGTAAACATTTCATTAAAGTGTGATTGACGCGGGCTCGTAGCCAAGGGGGGCAGGGGAATCTCAGCCCCCCCTGGAAAAATTTTGGCCCTCCCTAGAACATTTTCAACCTTGCTTGTAAGTCGCTGAAAACCGTTAATTGCCCCTCCTGAAAAATTTTTTAGCCCCCTAGCAAGGTTGGCAGGCTACGGGCCTGGATTGACGTAAAGCTGTTTTTGCTACATTTATTGAACTTTAATATACGAGTTCGTAGTCAAGCAGTGGTTTCTTGAATAAATTGAATTGAAACTATGATCTCGTCTGCGTTTCATTCCCGCACTCTTGTTATTGATGCTTTTGCATTCTGAACCAACATTACTTAGTGGTATATGTACCAAAATTTATTTTCTCTCGCGTTGTTCTGTGTATAGTGACTGCTTTTGTACGATTAACACTATATTTTAAAGTTTTTATGTGCCACCCAAAGGAAACTCCTGGCTACGCCCATGATCCTTGCTTAAAAATAACGTGTTTACCCCAAAATGTTATTCCATCTTATACTTCGGGCCGTCTACAAACATGTTCACTAACGGATCCAGAGGGAATGCTTAGGGGATGGCGTACGCTCCCCGTCACAAAATTTTTATGGTACATTGATAATGTCCCTTTACCTTACAATTTTCTCCCTTAGAAAATTGGGCCCATGTAAAGATCAGGGGCGAAACGTGTATCTGTTGAACTAGAATAGAATAAGCTAAAGTTTTAGACTAGTTTTTGCTTGGCTTTAGGCTTAGGCTTAGGAATAAACTCATTCTTACGCTTAGGCTTAGGCTTAGACTTAGCAATAAACTCATTCTTACGCTTAGGCTTAGTGCTTAGGCTTAGAACTAAGCTTATAATACTGTTCCGCCCCTGTTTTTTACATTGGCCGAAAATTGGCACATATATAGCATACAGTGAACAAAATGCGTTTCATAACTTTTGCCAGCCGTTTGGTTCATATTTGTTCAAAGCAATTTTTACCAGGATTTGAACCATAAAATTCACGGAACCAAAAATATGAAAACAATATATTTAATAAACAAAGACGGCATTCTAAACGTTCAAAATTATTCATTTTTCTTCGAGTAATATTTCAAAATTACTTGGCATCTGTATTTCAATCTGCATTAGCGTCGATCGCTCAAAACACAATTTGAAGCTGTAAATTTTGTAATCAATTCATAGTCAAAATTGTTCATTTTCATATATAGGTTAACCCGATTTATGTTAAGACAACTGGCCCATGTAAAGATCAGGGGCGAAACATTTTTCTGTTCGACTAGAATAGAGCAAGCTTAAGTTTTACACTATTTTTTCCTTGGCTTAGGCTTAGGAATAAACTCATTCATAGGCTTAGGCTTTTTGCTTGGCTTAGGCTTTATCCCGCCCCCCCCAAAGCCCTCAAAACGCAAACAACCCCTCCCCAAAGGAATAAACTCATTCATAGGCTTAGGCTTAGGCTTGGGAATACGCTTATAATACTGTTCCGCCCCTGTTCTTTACATTGGCTACAAAGCATCCTCAAATAACAGCTATGAAACAAACCTATTCATTTAATCACTTTTCGATCTTTAAATCTGTGCCTGTTTGTGTAGATTTTTGCAGTTCAATACGCAAATCATAATTACAAGCGAAGTACAGGGTGGTTCTAAGGTCTTAAAGGTTCATTTGATTCAACGTCATGTTCACTGTACTCAACGAGAGTTCGTGATTTTTAAATTTTTAGTTCAACTGGATTGATATTTTAAAAAAGACACTGTAGCGAACCACAGAAGATCCCAAGGATTGCGCTATACTCAGCGCACGTCCTCTGGACTAAGCCACGATAAGGCGCACGGCATTATTGCACACCGCCAAATAGATTTTGCGTATATTTTTGTTAGCAACACACAACGTGCGGCGGACCTTACAAGCAAGGTTGAAAATTTTCTAAGGTAGGGCGAACATTCTTCCAGGAGGCTGATCCGTTTCACTTGGCAATCCTACTGGTTACGGGCCCGGTCTGAAACCAGAGACGCCGATGTCTGGTGCGCTAATGAAGGCTCACGAATTTTATGTTTATATTTTGGTTGTCGGTTTCAACTTTGGTCCGTATTCCCAAATATGCGCAGCATCCATTACCAGTTGGCGATAGGGTTTCAAACTGACGAACTCGTGCAATTATCGCACACAAAATTGGTACAGATATAACGCAAATCAAAGGCAAAAATGTGCTGAATTTAGAACGTCAACATTCGTTGGCTCGAAAGTTACAAAACCTATCAGAAACTGGTAATAGGCGCTACACACATTTGAGAATACAGGCCGCGGTCAAGATCTGTTCAATTTAATTTAAAATTGACGAATTTAAAAGTGTTTAGGTTCCTGTATAAATTTATGAAGGTGAAGTATGAAACTCGCAATTCAATAAGCAGTGAATTTTACGATAATATATATACACTTATGCAGCGTTCACAATAACGTTTCCCAGCTGTGCACCAAAGACGTCATATGATAGATGACGTTTTTGGTGCACACCTGGAATCATGTAAAGATCAGGGGCGGAACATCTTGGTGTGGGACTAGAAAAGAGTAAGCTTAAGTTTTACACTATTTTTTGCTTGCCTTAGGCATATGCTTAGGCTTAGTCTTAGGAATATGCTCATTGCTACGCTTAGCTTAGTCTTACGCTTAGGCTTCGGCTTAGGAATATGCTTATAATACTGTTACGCCCCTGTTCTTTACATTGGCCCACACCTGGAACCATATTCTTAAATGCGTACAGTATCTATCTTCAGTTAGCGATAAATTTTCAAACAGACGAACATTTGCGATTGCAGATTTTAAAATTGGTACACAAGTAGAGCAAATAAAACTCTAACACTATGCTGAGTTTCGAACCTCACCATGCGCTGGTTTCAAAGTTAAGATGACCTATGACCAATTGGTGATAGGTGCTACGCACATTTGAGAATACGGGTACTGGAAACTGTTATTGTCAACGCTGCATCATTACATACATTGTACGCGACTTTTAATATTTTTAATTTTTCACTAGAAATTGTATTTTAATTGGCTACTTTTTAATTGGCTACTTTGTAATTGGCTACTTTCTAATTGGCTACTTTTTCATTGGCTCCTTTTTTATTGGTTACTGTTTAATTGGCTACTTTGCTATGAAACTGGTAAATTTGGTTAAACGAAAATGGAGTTTGCTCAAATTTTGGTATGAATTCTGCTAATTTTTAAGTTTACAACTTTTAAATTTAAGCGACGTGGTTCGTGATAGCCGGCCGCGGTATGGCAGACTAAGGTGATATTAGATTAATAAGCAATTGCCGCTAAGGTGTTGTCGAAATTTTTGGCCCTTTTTTTGCTCGAGTTGGTAAAATGTTGACTTTGTATAAATCTCAGATTTATCATGAGTTCATTAATCGAAAAAATAATTTCGCTTGTGGTCGTAGGCTCTACCAGCTTAAGATTTCATTAAATGTTTGTGTAGGCTTAGTATACAGGACCAAGATCCTACATTTAGGTATATTATTAATTCTAGTATCGCCCTCAAAAGTTGTATGAACAGGCATACAATTCAGATTACCATCCAAAAAAGGTGGCTTTGTTGAATCAGCATCGGTTCGTTTCCACCGGTTCGTTTTTTAACTTAAATTTTAAATTTTATTAATTTTAAAGTATTTTGAACTGGAGTTTAATTTTGTAAAACTCATTTTTTGCTTTTTTATCTTTTCAGGCGACTAGAAACGTTGAAACAATGCGCGACGCTTAAACGGGAAAGTGGACTTCGAATGAAACAGGTAAAGTGTCAGAAGCAGTGACGAAGCAGGCTACAGTGCCCCCCCCCCAAAACAGTCCAGGGTAGGCCCCCTTGCGATGTTCAAAATATTTTTCAAATTTTGATTAATATTAACCGCTCTTTTTTGTTTATAATCTTGTTTGGGTGGAGGCCGTCGTTTTGGTGGACCAATCGAAATTGGGCGTAGGAGTGTGGTTGTTCCGGCCGGGGTAAAATTTTCGCTCCACGGCAAGCAGTTTCAACGTTTCGTGATAACATTTTTAAGCTTTAATTACCGTAATTCTTACTCAAATAGATTTTCATATTCTTCGTATTCTTCGTTTAAAAAATGTAAATTTTTGGCTGCCGACAATATTATGAGCATCGGTAAATGGTCTTGCAAATTTGGTATTTTAAACATTGCTAAATAACATTGCATATTTTTAATGTTTTTTGTAAAATACTTAGCTAATAATTGTTTGGCTTTCAGGTGGCGAAATCAGGCCGGCCGAATGATCACCATGGCAATGAAGCAGGCAGTGGTGGTAACTATGACAACGATGACGATGATGATGACGATGAAGACAGTGACGACATTGCGTTGAGCAGAAAATGGAAATTTCACCGGATGTCGCGAACGTGGAGCAGAGTGCTTGCTGAAGCGAATGAGAAAAATTATGAAAGGTAAGTTCTCTTTTTAAGTAATTCGATACTGACCTCATATTTGGCAAAGAGTTTATTAACTTTTGATATGTGTAAAAAGTTTACCTGTTCAAGCTATCACATATCGCTTCGTAAATCAAATCAAATATGTATACAATTTAGAATTTTTTAAGAAACAAGTTCGGTTGCGCTATACTGTAGTGACCTGAATAAGAAGGGGTTCCCATTTAGAGTTCTAATCAATAGGAATCCGTATCGCTAATATGAGTGCGTAAGCGGATAGAGTCGCTAAACCCTAATTGAAGTCCATAAATGTCAATTATCCCAAATTGTAGTGCATAAATCACTCAAGTACTAAATAAAGTTGAGTTCAAAATTTCAAGCATACTTAAGTTTAAAAATACATTCCTAACATTGCATTATCGCTCAACCTTTCGATACCAGACAAATAAACGTTTAATTCGACGGATATTTGCAATACCGAATATATAACTGTAACGAAGGGCGGCGACGGCCTGATTGAAAATAAATAACAGTTCGTAACCGAATAACAGAAGGGGGTACCCTTTGGAGAGGCCAAATAAATATCTGTCCCTTTCTTATTTGGGTAACTACAGTACTCGCCCGCGCTCCAAAGCGCGCCGACGGCAGAATAAAATTTATATTAAAATTTGATCACACTCCACCGTATCGAGTTTGTTTACATTTTTGTTAGCAACGAATGGCCCAGCGCGCGGCAGCGGTATCCAGCACAGTAAAGTATAACGCGACCCTAAGCGTTACAAATATTGCAACCACTTTGACTAGTATACTTAATTGAATAAGAAACTATAAAACTAATTGTTTTCGGCTTGTGACCGCCCACCTGTGTTAATTTTTGCATATAACACAGGCAAAACAATATACTTAATAGATATTTGCGTTTCTCAAATTGTTTGCTGCTGGGTGATTAATTTTGTAAATTTCAACCCATTTTTAACTATTTTAAAACAGGGGGCAAACTAATACGTTTTCGTGCTGCGGATCCCTTCTTTCCAAGTAATATTCCGTAAACATCATTTAAGAAATAGAAGTCTCAATATTTTTTAAAACTACGATTAGCGTAGGTACAGAAACGGATCCAGAAATTTCTGGCTCGCGAGGGTCGGTAGGCAAATGTTGTGAAACTCAATTTTTACTGTATGCTGTATATGTGATTGGTAGCAAACATTTGTAACGTAGGGACATTATCATTTTTGTTACAAAATATTTTCTGACAGGGGAAGCGGGCGCCCCCTGTTCCCACTCGGGATGCGCTAATGCAAGCATAGGTAATTTGTTTCAGCAGCCTGCAAAGTCCTGTTTATAGAGTAGTTTCGGACGTCAACGGCGAAAGTTTCGCTACTGCCCCTTCCCTGGTGGTTACACAACCACAACGAGGGTCGACTTATTGTAATCTGGCTCCACCAAGCGAACAGCAGCTACCGGTCCCGCCTGGTGGTATTCCAAACAGCATTGTGATCACCGAGTACTCGGACAAGGATGGAGGAGCTCGTAGAGACGAGTTGCTCTTGAGCTCAACCCCTCATACCGCTGCTCAGTCGCCCACAACTGCGCGAAGTAACCGTGTCGCGCTTTATGACGATCCTAACACGCGAAACTTTGACACTCGCAGAACAAGCCAGGAACCGAACGAAGCTGGAAATATTTATTCAGCACGCGACAACAACTGCAACCGTCTCGACACGAATCAGCAACAGACGTTGAGTGCTCGCGATTCAAGCAATGGCGAGTATCGAGAGCGGCAACGATTTTTGAGTCCTTCGGGGTTGAATTCAACCAGGAATGTAGGGACTGGAAAAGGATTGCAACGATCACAAAGTGAACGCATCAAAGACAACGTCAAACGACTGGTGAAGCGGATTGAATTTAAATCGGCTAAAACTACCGCAGCCGGCGAACAATGGACATGTGGCAAAGCTGGAATGGACCATGAAACTGCAACAACGGTGAATAACGAAGAAATCATTGCGAAAAGACGATTTTCAGCGAGGCGGCGAAAACCAAGCGAAAATAACCTGCCGGACAAGTGTCGAAGATCAATTCATGGGTGTAAGACAACCTCGGATCACAGAAGCGGATCGCAACTTTGTGTTGGATCACCACAGCTTGTATCGCATCAGTCAGCGTCGCCACCTGAAATGCAAATGTTGCCAAAAATCCAAACAATACAACAACACCACCACCAACAACAAGAGCAACAACAACAACAACAACAACATCATCATCATCATCATCAACAACAACAACAACAGCAGCAGCAGCAACAACAACAACAACAACAACAACATCATCATCATCATCATCAACAACAACAACAACAGCAGCAGCAGCAACAACAACAACAACAACAACAACAACAACAACAACAACAACAACAACAACAACAAGCACACGAAAACGACACAACTAAAACAGCCATCGAATCCGGATCGACACCAGAAACGACTCGCCACAAATTGCCAGAAGTAATATTTCGCGAAACCGTCAACAATAATTCCAAGCTGTCTCGTGAACATCATCAATTTTCATTGGGAGAAGTCGCCCAGCCTTGTTGTGATGGTGATGGCGTGGGAACTGGACCGAAGACGGGATGGAAGGCTGACGGACTGAAGGCAGGAGTTGCGGACTGTGCACCGAAAGGCCGACGCAAAACGCCGACACAAAGAGCATTTCGGGTCGGCGGATCAGCTCCGGATGTGCCGTCTACATTGTCGTATGCTATTGAATGGAACCGGATACAAACAACCGGAATTGTTGCAAGTCCTGTTTCGGCGACAGATGGTGAGTTTAAGCATAGGTAGATAGGAGTTGTACGCTTGGACGTAGCCAGAAATTCGGAACAGAGAAGGGTCACATTCTATACAAATTTGAATTGAAAATTCTTGTGTTACCAACTGAAAAAATTCCTAGACACTTAGATAACATTCACATTGTCACGGTTGATCCTAAACATCCAACCAGCTCCGCCCTTGATTATAAGTGGGTGAGACATAGGCACGACGAAACAAGGGGGGCGTCTGAAAAGCCGGTCGACCCCCTTAGAAAAATAAATGACCGTTGAAACTTTGATATGCTACTAATGATTAAATCCCTTATCGGATTTACCATGTGGTGAGGGATCAGCCTTAAGGTTGTTATGTACTATATTATATAGTCCCTAAACGTCCTAAAGCCATCTTGCTTGGTCATGGTCCAGAACCATGTTCAAATGTAGCGCTATGGACAGTAGTGAGTTCGATTGGAAAACAAATATTGGAGAGCTATGAACAAACGGGCAGCTTGTCATTCTAGCAGACATCTTAGACCTTTTCTGCTTTACTGTGATAAGCAATGGATACCCTATTTGTTGAAGTTAAACAAGCATCGCATGAGCTTAGGTATCAGAGCTCTGAGTGGGCATTGCTAGTTGAATTATCATTTGCATAATAAAATGGCAACAACCAATCAATGTTCTTTATGTCATAATGAGGTAAATACAGTAATCTGTTTCCTTTTGAGGTGCATGAAATATTCGGCTTTACGGGAAACTGTCTTTATGGCGACGGGTCTTCAGAAGAATAGGGCTTCGCAGCTGGATATTAGGAAAAGTATTCGCTTTTTAGTACAATCCAAACAAGAATTTTAGGTCTGATCTGCCGTAGGAGATTGAACAAGAGATGGTGTTGTAAAGGACCTTTTACACTGTCTCTTGCCTCATCAATCTATCTATTTTCCTAGTAGCCAGCTTATCAGGGTAGGGGTGAAACGAACTTTCGAGATTTCATGAAGTTATTTTCAATGATACAAGCTTGTTTATCAAACGACCCTTAGTGCAAAATATTTTTTCTGACCGGGGACTGACCCACTATCCCGTATCCGGATATGAACCCCTGTATCCGGATATGGACCGGACTTCAGAAAAATAGAACGTATCCGGTCATCGACCCGAGTAAATATGAAATTAGGAACGTTTTTCTGCGGGACTGCAATAAAGTAACCTTAAGCTTTAGACGATTTTTTGCTTAGGCTTGAACTTGCGTATAAGCTCATTATTATACGTTGGCTTTAGGTTCAGGTTTAGGAATATGCTTATACTACTGTTACGGCCCTGTCCTATACATTTGCCCGTACATCTATAACGTACATAAAGAGGTTTAACACGATTTTGAACTTGAAATATGTATGATCCTCAAGAGTTATTTCACATTTTCACATTTTTGTGACTTAAAACTTTTTAGTTTATAAATATTTCATTTTTTAATGTTTTCATTTCTATGAGCAGGTCTTACAAAATGGGAATTGCACTGATACTTGCGATGGGAAATTTTAGGCGACACGACACTGAGGCACTTTTACAAGCTTTGTGGGAAATTTTAGGCGACACGACACTGAGGCACTCTTACAAGCTTTGTGGGAAATTTTAGGCGACACGACACTGAGGCACTCTTACAAGCTTTGTGGGAAATTTTAGGCGACACGACACTGAGGCACTCTTACAAGCTTTGTGGGAAATTTTAGGCGACACGACACTGAGGCACTCTTACAAGCTTTGTGGGAAATTTTAGGCGACACGACACTGAGGCACTCTTACAAGCTTTGTGGGAAATTTTAGGCGACACGACACTGAGGCAAGTTTACAAGCTTTGTGGAAAATTATAGGCGACACGACACTGAGGCACTTTTACAAGCTTTGTGGGAAATTTTAGGCGACACGACACTGAGGCACTTTTACAAGCTTTGTGGGAAATTTTAGGCGACACGACACTGAGGCACTTTTACAAGCTTTGTGGGAAATTTTAGGCGACACGACACTGAGGCACTTTTTTACGGCAACCTGCTTGTTGATTGAGTCCTACAAAATTTATCCCGTTCGCTATGATCGGTCGCAAACGAGGTTGTACTCTTTCGAAATGAATTATTAACCATACTCCTGTTATTGAGTATTTTTACTAATAACGTGTCAATTTTATTACTTTCTTTAATAATATGTACATTTTTTCCGTCGTTTTTCAGCGGCGATAAGGGGGATACACGACTGAAATTTGTAGAAAAACCAGAAAAATGCTACGATTAAATGTTTTTAGAAACTAAAATAACCTGATGGAACCTAGGCCAATGTCACAAAAGGCCTTGTTTGATCGTTAGGCTCGATCACAAACAACTCTGCGTAATGTTATACCCGTCCGACACAGGATCGTAGCCAGCTCACCTTGCTAGTGGAAGCTAAAAAATTACAGGAGGGTCATACATAGGTTTTTAATGACTTACAAGCAAGGTTACAAAAATTCGGGGGGTGGGGCAAAATTTTGCCAGGGGGGGGGCTGAGCCCCTTCTTGGTTTCGGGCCTGGTCCGAAATAATATCCTGCCTGCAGTTTTACGTCTGAGTGTTTGAACGATGTCAATTCCATTACTTTAAGAGTTTTCACTTTTGTTTTCAACATTTTTTCAATTTTCTTTTTGAAACGATTTTTGTTCAGTGGGTGGAGAAATATACTTTTAATTTGAATGTATCAATTGTGTATGGGGGATTGTGACTAGTAAAATTAATCGTAGCTGGGCACAGCGAGAGTTAATTGGATCTTTGTAGGGTAGCGGCAATTTTTAGAGGAAGCCAATAATTTTCGTTCGTTGGTATATTGGGTTTTATGGGAGGGTTATCGGTATATTTGGTTTTGTGGGTTAAGATACTTGTGGGACTGAATAAAGTCTTTGGAGTAACATTTTGTTGACGTAAACAGCGCGTGATCCAGAAAATTCTGACATGGGGGGAGTCGGGCAAATGTTAATTGCGGTACCCAAGGTACTGTTGAAGACTCAAAAACATGGAAATGCAACCTGGCGGTCTCTGGATTCGCTAGTCGTCATAAAATTTGGTGAGGCCGCTCTCTAAAAGCTTAAACTAACTGGATTTAAGCTTAAACTAATCCAGCAGTATTAAACTAAGTTTCTAGATTAACTGAACTAACAGGCTGGTTTAGTCTTAGACTAAATTAAAATCTTACGCATCTTTAATTTAAGCTAAGCTTAGTGAACTCATAGATACACATAATTTCTGTGCTGCACTTGTCACTTAAACTAAAAATAAGTTTATTTAAACTCGTGTTAAACTTAAAAACGCGTTAGTTTCAGTAAAACTTAAAATTCTAGTTTAATTAGTCCGTCCAGCCATTTAAGTTTTACTTAAACTAATGTTCAAGCTTAGTTAAGCTATAATTTAAGTTTAAAGTTTTTAGTGAGTGCACATTTTGTGGGAATATTGTAACATTTCTGTGGACTGCGAACAATTTAATCAGGTTCTTGCCTGAAAATTTGACGTAACGGTGCGCTGAAAGCACGGGCGTAGGGGTGAGCGTAGGAGCAACACCCATTTCAGCTGATAAAAACACTTTCAGCTGGTTCAATTTTTAGTATATTTTTCTACCTTTAACTTCCGGTTGACTATCACAAGTTCAGTAGTCCGCCCCACGCATTTTTTTAAAAATTCCTAGCTGCGTTACTGTCTGTAGGGGTACTGGTTTACCCCCCCCCCCAGATAAAGTGTCCCTCCCCCACGTACATAACTAATCTGACGTTTAGCATAAGCCTAAGGTTCAGAATAAGCCTAAACTTAAGCTTATACCTAAGCCTATGCCTTAGTATAAGCATAAGTCAAGCATAAACCTAATCCATAGCGTGAGAACAACCCTAAGCTAAGCCTCAACCTAAGCCTAAGCTTAATACTCTGGGAATTAGCCTGAGACTAAACCCAAGACTAAGCATAACCAGCGTGTGATGAACGTTTGCTTTCTATCAAATGAACACTTGTATGGCACGGAGCAAATAACCACATCTATGGGTACACAATGGATCCCGGTCGAAATTAAAAATCGACGCCACGGACCAACGGCGAAGCCAACGGGGCTTATAAGTCAAACCTCTCAACCCTGTATTAGTTTTGACCAGGGGTTTTGAGAAACTTTTTCAGCTGTCACAAGAGAAACTCTTCTTCGAAATTTTTGCACAAAACCTACCCCCTCTAATCCCATTTTTCCGAAATCATGGCTACAGACGTCTTATCGTCATCATAAGATGTTTATTTTTTGATTCTTCGAAATTTTTGCACAGAACCTAACCCCCCCAACTCCATTTTGGCATTATTGCAACATATTTACAATGAGTTTTTACTATTACTAAACGTCAAGTACTAAAAAAACGCTAACAGCAAACAGTCTAAAATTGGAGTTATTTCTTTTTGTAACTTTTAAACTTTGTTCAATTTTAAATTATTTAAAACAACAACTGTACGGCAACTAAAACGTGGGGGCGACGATACCAGTGGCAGCCCCCCAAGGATAGTTTAGCGTGATTTTGGCCGTGTTTTTTTTACACTATTCGAAGTTAGGCAAATTTTTCTGTAAAAATTGCCACGATACCCCCGCCTGATAGAAATGTCTGGATGTGCGGCCTGAGTAAAGTTTTGTTTGACATCAGCGCAGGTACTCAGCTGAACAATATTTTGATACAAACTGTTTTTGTTGAGCGTGAGTTCGTGCGGTTGTCCCTCCTGTTGCGGTCTCTTTCGTCTCAGTCATTTTGAGTCGAGAGGCGGGCGAGTCGGGGGGGGGGGGGGGGGGGAAAGGTACTCTTAAGAATGTTTTGAGTTAATGATTAAACATATCATCTTAGAATATTTTTCATCATTTCAAAGTTTATTTTTTTACACATTGGGACATCCTGGTGGATTTTTTACGGTGGCAAAATACATTTTTTTATTCAAAAACGCGAAAGTGGTGAAATGACCGATGTTAACTTTGAAAAGTTTACTTTGAAGTAAAAATGAAAAATACTCGAGTGAAATGAAAATATCTTGGCTACGAGTGTGTTGGCCTGGTGTCAGTGTGGATGCTGACCTGGTCTTACATTGTTGATTTCCGTCTTATTAACTGCTAAAAAAGCGCGGCCCATGTAAAGATCAGGGGCGGAGAGTTTTTCTGTGGGACTGCAATAGAGTCAGCTTAAGCTTTAGACGAATTTTTTTGCTTGGCTTAGGCTTACGAATAAACTCATTCTTACGCTCAGGCTTAGGCATAGGCTTAGGCTTAGGCTTAGGCTTAGGAATAAACTCATTCTTACGCTCAGGCTTAGGCATAGGCTTAGGCTTAGGTTTAGGCTTAGGTTTAAGAATACACTTAGATTTCTGTTCCGCTCGTGTTGTTTACATTGGCCAAAAGCACAATAAACAGCATAATTTGTTGTTCTAAATTATTTTTTAAAATTTCGTTTTTTATTCTTCGTTGAACAAAATTTATTCAAAAATAAAACGTTTCTTTCATATCAGTCCAAATGTACCTGGTCCTAGTCGCAAAACCACTTTAGATACGCCTAGCATCTATGGCCAGCGGCGGATCTAGAGTTTTTGGACGGTGCAGTATCGGGCTGACAAATGTTATGAAACGCAATTTTTACTGTATGCTATATATGTCATTGGCAGCAAGAAATTGGAAGGTAGGGAGTTTATCATTGTATCACTGAAAATTTTCTGACGAGAGAGCGTATGCACCCGCGCCTGTCTCCTTCTAGATCAGCTAATGTTTATGACAGCTGCTTCAGGTTTCTAATTTGTCAGAGTTTTTGCAGTTGATGGAACGCATTTATATTTTTTGCCGTTACTTTTAGGACGTCCCGTTTTCTGCATGAAAACCAAAGAGTAGGCTTAGATTTCAGACTACATTTTTTGCTTAAAATTAGGCTTAGGCTTACACTTCTCACAGGCTTAGACTGAGGTTTAGGAATATGCTTAATCTACAATTACGGCCTTAAAAGTAACATTGGCCTAAAACTTAATAAACTTCACAGTTATCAGAAACAGGTTTATATTTCGGATTATATTTTTGCTTATGTTTAGGCATAAGCTTTGGGTTTTAATTTTTCAACGATTGGGCTTAGGCTTAGAAACAAGCTAAATCTAAAGTAGCTTCCCTAACTGTAACATTGGCGTACAGCTTAATAACCTTGATATTTATTTATCTGAAGTAGGTTTAGATTTCGGACTATGTTTTTTGCTTATGGTTAGGCTTAGGCGTAGGTTTACACTTTTAATTTAGGGCTTAGGTTTAGGAACAAGCTAAATCTAAAGTAATGGCCCTAATAGTAACATTGACCTAAAGCTTTCTTGATAGTTATCTCAAAAATCGAAGATTCTGCTTTCTGGCGAAAGTACTTACCCAAATAATTAGATGATAAATGCTTGGCAACAAATAAAATAGTGACCAGAAGCGAAGACGATAATTAATTATACCACCCATGACCATTAGGCACCATTTGATTAAACATTATCGGGCAGGAACGGTGTTTAATAAAGTCCCTCGGACAGTACCGAGTTCTCGGCCTTCGAGTCTCGAGCTGTTGGAACAACGCGGGCCCGTAGCCAATGAGGAGAGGGCTCAGCCACCCTGGAAAAATTTTGGCCCCCCTAAAAATATCAATCTTGCAAGACATTAAAAACCCTTGAATGCGCCTCCTGAAAATTTTTTAGCCAGCCCTCCCCCCAAGCAAGGTGAGCTGACTACGGGCCTGGCACAACCACGCGGTGTTTTTATTAAAAATTGTTGTATCTACCCTAGGGTACCTTGGGTGTCAAATGTAGCATGAACCAAGGCCTACGGGCTATATAACACTTATCGCCCTACTCCCAGGGCAAAATAA
The DNA here is from genome assembly GCA_030248215.1 of Enoplolaimus lenunculus. NCBI lineage: Eukaryota > Metazoa > Nematoda > Enoplea > Enoplida > Thoracostomopsidae > Enoplolaimus > Enoplolaimus lenunculus. Next base: position 190,853 of record JASANG010001128.1, read on the forward strand.
TACATTTATGAATATTATTTTATAATATGAAGAATCTCTTGCCAGGGTAAGCTGAAGTTAGGGCCATCCTATGGCTTAATTTACAACACTTCAGTTTTTCTATTTTCGTGTAAATTTGCATATTTTACGTTGTTTGCCACTGCTGAGCGCTTCCCTTGTTTAAAAACTTAGTACTAAATTGTCTATAGATGCTATACTTAACTGAGTATTTTAGTTGTTTTTCTATGAATACAAATTTTTGGCTGAGGTCACAGTTCAAAATGATAATTTTGTTCACTCAAGTGTCCGTATTCTTAAATGTGTGTAGCACCTATTACCAGTTGACGAGTGGTCTTGTGTAACACGAGTGAACATTTTTAATATTGCAGGAGGTCGCTCGCCTCATTTCACTCGCCGTTCAATTCAACCCAACCATCAACTCGAAGTCGACACTGGTTTCAACGGCAGTTTCCTTTCATCTGAACCGAGTGCTGCCACGAACTTATCCAATTTGTCCGCTCCGGTCGATTCTGCCATGCCTCACAGCCAGCCGTGGTCACTTACGGGCGGTCATAGGACCACTTCGTCGTTGGACAGTTCAGCCGACTCGTCTACAGCTGCTGATAGCCCGAAGTACTGGGAGCGTCGAGATTCAGGGGTCGGATCGAGTATTTGTCAGTCGCCAAGGTGAGCTAACAAGCTTGCTTGAGAAATATTTAGGACAAAAATTCGAACCCGTAGGCTTGATTTGTACCAGTGTTGGCCGTCGCACTATGGGTTCCATTGGGTTCTGCCCTTCTGGAAAAATTTTCCCTTAAAACTTTTAGACTGCGTGTAATTTTTCTGAATTCTCCGTATGCCCCCCCTTCTAAATTTTTAACCTCCGCCATGGAATATTCTCATCTGGCTACGGGTTTTCAAAATTAATTAAATCAAACAAATTTACAAAAACGTATATTGTAAATGTTGTTTGGTTCGATACGCAGGTTTTGGTCGCAAATTTATAACCAGTTGCTTTCAGCATGTCGGCCCATGTAAAGATCATGGGCGGAACGCTTTTCTGTGTGACTGCAATAGCGTAAGCTTAATCTTTAGTCTGGTTTTTGCTTGGCTTAAGCTTAGCCTTAGGCTTAGGCTTAGTAATATGCTCATTCTTACACTTACGGAACAGTATTATATATAAGCATATCCCTAATCTTAAGCCTAAGCTTAAGCCTAAGCCTAAGCGTAAGAATGAGCATATTCCTAAGCCTAAGCCGACGACGCCTAACCCAAACCCCAACAAAGCAATAAGTCTAAAGTTATAAGCTTACTCTATTGCAGTCGCACAGAAAAACGTTCCGCCTCTGATCTTTACATGGACCTCTTCGAAATTTTAATAAAACGTAACCTTCTGTTTTCACAAATGCTGGCTGCGGCTCCTGAATCAAGCAATATTTAGTATATTTCAGCGCCCCTGCTCGGCCGCGAGTCCGTTGGAGCAGTTTTCGAAATCGTGTTTCGTCATCGGCGCCGTACTCTCGTGACGGTGACGTCAGTTCAGCAGCTCGCGATCTTCCTTGCGCTCTTAGCAGCGTAGCCCTTGATGCACTTTCAGTTCCACAATTCGTCACTCTTCAAAAACATTCCTTGTTTCGACTGACTGTCCTTATGGATAAATATTCACCGTCGAGTAAAACTGGCTGGAACTGGTACGTTTTAGTTGCCAGGGGGGACTCGCCGTCTGTCCTAATTCGTCCCCCCATTCAGTTTTGGAAATGTTTTTGCGTCGCTGGCACATTATGCTAATTGCCTGCATATTCCATACTGTAATTGATTTGGTGATTTTTGGATCTAAGCTGGTTTATAATGACTCTATCACGCCGGGTTTTGTTTTTTATTAAGGTTTCGGAAACTGGTTACTTGGTTTTTAAGGGTATACCAAAATGGGAGCTAAACGAGCTGTACCAGGAGTTCGATGAGAACCGGAGACAGTGGCGGATTTAGGCTTTGGAGCGCGGGCAGATGTATCTCTTTCCACCAGCCCTGTTGTGTTAAAAATTTTGCTATGGAAATAGTTTTATCGAAGCTCTGTGTTTTCCACACAAATTGGTGAAAAAATACGACGGCGTTGTTGTAATCCAAAATTTAAAAAAGTTTGAGCCCTCGGCGCCTTCGATCCAGGACCGTAGCCAGTTCACCTTGCTAGGGCGGGGGAGGGCTAAAAAATTTTCAGGAGAGGCATTTAAGGCTTTTTAGTGACTTGCAAGCAAGGTTGAAAATTTTTAGGGGTGGTAAAAATTTTCCAGGGGGGCTGAGCCCTTCCCCCCTTGGCTACGGGCACGCTTCGATCAATCCTTAAAATGTTGAAATATCGAAAAATTTGCTAAAAACGCTTCAAAACTGTACAAGTTCGTGGCACAAAAAGTATCTTTGTCCACCGTAAGTTCCGGGATCCACCGCTAACGAGAGCACCATTGGTCATGACGACAGATAATTATTTTTCCGAATCGCCTAGCTATGTAATATTTCGCTACTTTTATAGCGAGAATGTCGAAATATTTACGCTTCTATAGTGTTCGTTATACAAATTTTTTGTTTTGTTTCAGGGGCGTTCAGAAATTTTGGCGAAAAATGAAAACAACAGATAGTAACAAGTCAACGAAAGGTATGTTTCTTGTGAATTCCATAATACAAGAGACTTTAGGTTGTTAAACTAAACGTGATTAATTCATTGTGCAATTTCAAATTTAGTAGCATTCACGCTTATTCCTAAGCCTAAGCCTAAGCCTATGCGTAAGAATGCGTTTATTCCTAAGCTTTAGCGTAAGCCTAAGCTTAAGAAAAGCAAAAAATGTAGTCTAAAGCATAAGCCTACTCTATTCTAGTCCAACAGCAAAACGTTCCGCCCCTGATCTTTACATTGGACCGTATGGCTATGAGCCGTGTCGGAACTAATTGTTGCTACAGTAAGAAATTGCAAATTGCACAATTCACAAACCGAAAGTATAAACCATCACTACTGCGTTGCCAATCTTACCGTAAGAACCAAAATTTCAGTCGTTTTTTCGGTACCAGCGCCCATCAAATCAATTTCCTTCGTGCGCACGCTGCATTTTACCCAATTTGAAAAAATTGCTAATTGCAGATTGCACCAAACCAAATAAAATATTCGGTGTGCAGTTGACACAAATTGCTCAACAATCCGGTCAACCGCTTCCGCAGTGCATTCTGCATGCGATGCGATTTTTGTTATCCCAATCGCGAGACGCCGTCGGGATATTTCGAAAACCTGGACTCCGATCACGAATTAAACGGCTCAAAGAAGAATTTGAACAAACTCAAGGTAAACCGGTAGCGGGCGGGGCAAGCAGCTTACAAAATATTGTAATTCAAATGAAAGCGGATATAATTTGATCCCGGTTCAGAATTTGGGTTTAAAACAAGTTTCGATTTGGTTATTGCAAATTATTCGGGTCAAAGTGTCTTCTAAAAATCAAGATTATGCGACCACAAACAACAGTGCATGGATGTATTTCAATTGCGAATTGAAATATTTAAATTTGTTTGTTATATTTTGAGTAAAATAAGAAATGAATACAAATTGTCTCGTTTTATTAATGTCATTAATTACTTAAAACAAACAGCGCTGATCCACGCGTCGTAAAGATTGTTACACATTAACGAATCTGGCAATTCGCGTAAGTACAACATAAGCAGACCTGAAATTGAAAACCAATAACTCCGTCACTACTGAGCTAAGCAGGGCAAAGCCCCGTTGAAAAGCATTCTACACAGTGATTTATACATTTAGGTTTATAGGGGATACCCCGAAAATTTTCTGATAAGACTCGGAAAGCGACCCTTTTGCACGCTGTAGAATAACCAGCAGATGTCAAAAAAATTTCGCTCACTTGACTCTCTGGTCATAAAACGCTTCAAACGAGGTTATCTCGTTCCGAAATGAAATCGTGGCTACGTCCTTGTGTCGAAGAATATGCAAAATTTCAAAGTTCTAATTTCAAATTGCACAAAATTGCAGTAAACAAGTGTGCAATGTGCAATTTTCAGATCTTGTATCATTTGACGCGTCACAAGTGTACGATGTTGCCGATTTGGTTAAACAGTATTTCCGCGATTTACCTGAACCTTTGTTGACCAGTAAACTGTCCGAAACACTGATCGCTATTCAAATGCGTAAGTGACGCACCCGTAGACGGACGGGGCAAGGGCGGACTCAGCCTCCCTTAGAAAATTTTTGAACCTTCTAAAAAATGCTTAACCTTGCTTGCCAAGTAATCGAAAATTTTTGTATGCCCCTCCTGAAAAGTTTTTAGCCCCGGCCCAAAAATTTTTATTCCACCCTTTTCAAAGGAACGTTCTTCGTTGCCTAGATATGTTCTTACGCTCTCTAGTCACAATTCCTGGCTACGGGGGGTTATTTGTTAAGTGTAATTCAAGTTGTTGTAGTCAACTGTACCGTAAACGATAATCAGTATGTTAGATTCCCCGGGTTGAATGCGCTACATTACAGTGAATATGTTGTGCTTATGGAGTGTGAACGCTGGTTCATAAATGGATTAAGTAGATTTTTTGCTAGGAAATTGAAAATTCGATCCACAATTTTCCCTGATAAAATATCAACTCAAAAAATGCGGAGTTTTTTTACAATTTTGTCGTGAAAACAAATTTGAAAAAAATTCCAGATAAAATATTAACTCAAAAACTGCGGAGTTTTTTTACAATTTTTGTCGTGAAAACAATTTTGAGAAAAATAATTTTTGTTTTTTTTTTGTTTTATTTTAGATGTACCAGTGGATCAACGGCGTGATGCGATACAAAAATGTATTATACTTTTACCTGATGAAAATCGTGAAGTTTTACAAACGTTGCTTCAATTTCTACACGACATTGCGTCCAATTCTGAACAAAACAAGGTAAGTGATGTTAAAATGTTTCATTCCTAAAACGTTTTTTTGTACCAACTTTATGCGCCGTTCACAATAATTTTGTCAACGATGCCACAAAATTTCTTATAGACCAGGGCCTCTCACAATCTCGCTTTGAAACCGACCTCACGATAGCCGTGGCCTGTGAGAGATTTTGTGGCACTGTTGACAAAATTATTGTGAACGACTCAATTTAACCAACGGTAAAAAAAACTTTTCGCTAAAAATGATGCATAACCTTTGAGTATACTTTTGTAATTTTTTAAATTAATTTTCGGTTGTATTTCAGTATAATTTTGCCGCTCGATTTGAAGTGACTCTTTGAAATAATTTATTTCCAGATGACCGCAGAAAATCTGTCGCTCTGCTTTGCGCCGAGTCTATTTCAACTCAGTTCCCGTGTGATCGGAAGTCCTCAGCCGCGGGGTCGTCATAAAACTATGACCGAAGGTTTGCCGAAAGAACGCGATATCCTCGAGAGTAACGCTGCTAACAGATCGCTTGCGATGATGGTGCAACTGTCGAAATCGCTGTTTGTGGTATTGGATTTCTTGATTTATAATCCATGAACAGGGCCAACCAGTGGGAAGAGGTGTAACAGGAGTATAAGCATATATCTAAGCATAAGCTTACGCCTCAGCGTTATAGTCAAGGCCTAAACCTAAAACCTAAAAATAAGTTTAAGCATTAAGCCAACTCTGTTGGAGTCCAGTGGAAAAATGGTGCACGTCTCAAAATATATTCCAAATGAAAGGATCAGGAAGGGACAAACCAACTCAAGTTGGACTCAACTGCTTATAATTATAAATTCGGAGAAAAATGTAGTGTAAATTGTAATGCTGAATTTTGTTAGGTTGAAAGGATCTGAAAGGGACAAACCAACTCAAGTTGGACTCAACTGCTTATAATTATATATTCGGAGGAAATTGTAGTGTAAGTTGTAATGCTGAATTTTGTTAGGTCATAGGAAGGTACTACTTTTTGAAAATGCACCATGAATATGACATTAAACACCAGGTTACCAGTAGAAATATAGGAGATATACCCTTAATATTTTTGCAAGAATGAAAAATCAAACACAAGTTATTGAAAATGCGATGCAACCGTTCTTGGAGGTCAAAAATTGTGCCTCGATTGCTGGCAATACAGCCTTTACTCGACGTTATACCCTGCCGAAAATCCTGGTTTTGAACTTGAAACAGGAACAGATCCGGTGCTGGCCTGTTCGACGATATCTTTGAGTATTTGAAAAAAATTCAAATTTATTTTTGATGTTTTTAATTTTAGGTTTCAAATGATATACTGTCAATATGTCGTTATAGTGTGTCGGAAAGTTTGGAACCGCGAGTGATCGAACATTTAAATTGTCTTGGAAGTGGAAATATTTTCAGATATTTTGAAGAAGCCAGTGGTGTCCAGCTTAAGGTAAGTGATTGCATTTGAACTGAATAATTTGTATCACTCAGAACTCTTAGTTTTGGTTAATTGCTTTTGTGTCGGGCCCGTAGCCAAGGGGGGTAGGAGGGGCTTAGCCACCCTGGAAAATTTTGGGCCCCCTTGAAAGTTTTCAACCTTGCTTGTAACTCATTGAAAACCCTTGAATGCCCCTCCTGAAAATTTTTTAGCCCACCCCTATCAAGGTGAGCTAGCTACGGGCGTGTTTTCTATGCAAATCATTCACTATTTGAGCGAGATGTATTTGTTATAAATGCTCTCGGACTTGAGTCTGCATAATACTTTTGGCCCATGTAAAGTTCAGGAGCGAAACGTTTTTCTGCGGCACTACAATAGAGTAAGCTTAAACTTCAGACTAATTTCTTTACTTGGGCTAAGGCTTGGGTATATGCTCATTCTTACGGTTTAGGCTAAGGCTTAGGTATAAGCTCATTTTTTTGCTTAGGCTGAGTAATAATACGTTTATAGTACTGTTATGGCCCTGTTCTACACATTTTCTGTACTTTGGGAGGCCTGACCATTTTGGCGTGGAGTATTTTGTGTGCGCTACAAATATACAGCCGATTTCTTGTAGTGGGGTCCGTATTCCGCACCCCTGCCAAACTATCGGGCTATTTTAAAGTTAGTGTATTTGAGTGGCTTAGCGTTCGAGATCAGGCAAAACTTTCTCAAATCTCTAAAATGATATGAAATAAACTTTTTAATTATACTTCAACACGGTGGAATTTTCCCTCCGGAGCGTTTTCTATGTTATCTGAAATTTAACAACAAGTTTTCGTTTGGGATCCCAGACTGTTGAATGGGAAGCGGTTACCGTCACCGCTCGACTGTATACAGGCTCTCACGTCATGTGCTTTTGTTGCACTGGATATACGCAACGCATGATGACTGTTAAACACAACCATTATATCTATATTGTTAAAGCTCGAATGCCTCACATATGTATTTTGGGCAACGTTCCAGCAATACTTTGTGTACAATAATTTGTTAGAACATAAACTGGATTGTCCTATCAAATGGAAATTGCCTGCAGATTTTTGTACATTCGCTAACACTTTTGCGCGTTGCGTAAAGTTGTACAATTAGTATTCAATATTTCGCGTAGAAAGTTTGCGATCAGTTGTTCATAGTAAAGCTGGGAAAAGGTTTATTTTTGCAGGAACACCGTGAGAAATGGAAAGGTTGGGTATCGGAAGGTACAAGTCATGATCATGTCGATATTTCATCAAGAAAACCCAACGATGATCATCCGTTAAAGCTTTGGAGGTGTTGGACAGACGTTGAAGCTCCTCCAACCGAAGTCCTCAGTCGAGTGCTCCGAGAAAGGTAAGTGGGTGCTGGCTCAACGTCCGAGTTGCTTAAACAATCCGTCGTCCAGACCAGTAAAATTTTGGCCATCCTGCAAAGCTTACGGTCCACTAATAATGGAACAAAATCCCAGCGTGTCCCTACCTTTCACAGATGTTTTTGACCTTTCAAAAATGTTGAGCTGATTACAGGCGTGAGTGGAAGTTTATCTTCTGAGACGGTATTCTCAAATGTGTATGTTGACATTTTCTGATTTCACCGCTAAGTGCTGGTTAACGATGTCCCAGTGTTCAGACGTTAATTGGATTTGTCCACTTTTAAGTATGTTTGTTTTTTGCATTGTATATATGAATTTATGTTTTTATTTTTAGAGACATTTGGGACGATGACGTAGTCAAGTGGAAACTAATTGCCAAATTGTCCGATTCCTGTGAAATTTTTCAGTACGTCTGTGCTGATATGCCTCCACATTTGACGCGTGATTTCTGTGTTATACGGTACGTTTCATTTGATTTAACCTCTTTCCTGCATGAATATTTTCTATTTCATGAGACGGCTAGTTTTAAGCTAAGATATTAACATAGGTCTCTCAGATGAGCGGCCTCTAGTGTCGGCGCTCAGATGTTGGAATTGGACGCTCGAGCCTGAAGCGGGCCCGTAGCCAAGGTGGGCCACGAGGGGATGAGCCCCGCTGGAAAAATTTTGGCTCCCTCAGAAGATATTTAACCTTAGTTGTAAGTCATTGAAAAGCTTTAAATGCCCTACGAAAATTTTTTAGCTCCTCCTAGCAAGGTGAGCTGGCTACGGACCTGGACTGAAGGGTCTCCCGAGTCTTGTTGATATTTCGTGCCACATATTTACAGATCTTATACAGTGTGTATGCGGTACGTATTGCACGTCCGCAGTTTCCGGTTAGTTGCTCATGATACGCACTCGACAGAAATCGGTGGGATACCGCCGAAAACTCATTTTGAAGTGTTAAAATCCCTCTCAAATCTAAAAAATCCAGCATCGAAAAGTCTAAATTTGTGTGCGGAATATTTTCAAAAACAAGTTGTAAAACTCAAATATGCAAAAATTTTCAAAACCGAACCGATTTCATTCAAACACCTAACGTGCAACAAAAATCTGCTATATTTATGTATTCTATGCGGGGTTCACGTTACCAGTTGTGCATTTGGTACCTGTTTTGTCACTGTGCCCATGGCGGTACACACTAACTTTTTTTGTTACCCATATGGATACCAACAGATAATAATATGTTGCACATAGCTAGGTTTTTGAAATATTGACCTACCCATATCGGTAGAGTCGAGATGTCTACTCGTAGCCTATATAGATGTCAACATAATGCACTTTCAAGCTTGCTTTTTAAAACAGCTCAGTACAGTGAGTTTTGTTTTACAAGTCTGGTTTAGTCTTTTTTACAATATATCTCTGGAAAAAATCTAAAAAATTACATAAACTATAAATATTGTTAAAACAAACTCAAGGTACCCATATGGGTAACAAACCTAAGACTAGCTACCCATAGCTACAAACGTAAGGTACCCATATGGGTAGTAGCTAGCTAGCAACCTATTCATATAGGTTGTTTCTACGTCCTGCTATGGGTAGGTGACAAAACAGACCCCAAGCGCACAATCGGTAACGTGAACCCCGCATCAGTTCCATTCGAAATCATCAACTTTTACTTGCTTCAGGTACTGGCGACTCAACGTTCCGGAACTACGAGGTGGCTGTATTCTGTTAGAAACTTCAATATCATTGCCCGGATGTGCTCTCCTTGGCGGCATTCAAGCAAACGTCCTTACATCGCGTTATTTGTTCGAACCATCCGGTTCCGGTCGATCTCGTATTACACACATTTCTCGTGTTGATTTAAGGTACATATTTCCTATATTTTTACTGGTCAAAGTTGCAGTTGAGTTCAACTTTAGTTGGCCATTAATGGTTAAATTTTTCTTTACGTTTCATATTTCAATTTATTATGTTAGTGACTCTGACAATTTCGTCGACAGCACAAACGGTGTTTCACCGCAAAATCAGTTATTTCGAAGAAAACGCACAGCTGTGATTGTCAGGAATATTCGAAGGAAACAGTTGACAATTTTTTCAACATTAATATTATTCAATCGATATCGGCAGGATCCACCCCGCTCAACAAGGAAAATAGGGAAATTTTTTTCATTTTTTACTGGGAATTTAAAAATTCAACTGTATGACATTTAAAAAATTATTAAAATCATGACTATGTTAACAGCATTCGGCGAGTTTTTAGTGAATATGATGAAGCTTGAAGAATCTTTGATACGTCTTTCTAGACTTCTAGCGTTTTGCTATGATTTCGTTTTAGACACACATGCTAATTGATCCTGAATATGCCCCTTTATTAGCTTAAATTTATTTTCATATATCCCAACAAAAATTGATTTTTCACATAAGGATGCAAGCAATCTTGCTATCCCAACTGTCCCATATGTCCCATTTGTCCCAACTGTCCCATCTGTCCCAACTGCCCCATTTGTATTGGTTAACGATGTGGTATGAAAACTGTTTCCGGCTATTGGCTAAAACGGAAAACACGGAAAAAAATTGTGTTTTTCAACAGGGAAAACTGCGAAAAAGTTTCCCGAAATCAGCGGGAACCCTGTATCAGTCGAATTGACAATGAAAAGCACAAGAGTATGTAACTGGGTACATTCTGTGTGGGAAAGAATTGGCACAGGTTGCCTTGTGTTTCGGCGTATATTACGTCATTTATTGAACGTAGAAATTAATTAAATAAAATATTTTAAAAGTTTTGGCCCATGTTAACTTTAGGGAACTGGCCGGTGGGACGCTGAACGGCTTGGCGAGTGAAACATGGAAGCTTAGGTTTCAGCTTAGGATCAGGGTTGTGTTTTACATTAGGTTTAGGTTTCGTAAGCGGACCCTAACACTTTAAACATGGGCCAAAAATTTAAACGGACTCTGCTAAATGTTAGCTTATTTTTTATGAATTTCAGGGGTCGTGGCAAAACGTGGTACAACAACGTTTACGGTCACATTTGTGCCAATCAACTCGCTCATATCCGTGATTCGTTTCACCAGTCGACCGAAGGTCCCGAAACCGATTTATAATTATCGACTCTGGAATGTTTTAAATTTTGAACAAACATTTTGTTGATTTACAAAATTGTTTTTAATATATTACATTTGAGTAATTGTTAGCTCATTTCTCAAAATTGTTCGATTTTGAAAATTTTTGCATATTTTGAACATTTTTATGATAAATTGTTTTACCACGGTACAAAAGTTGTAAGGGTGGGTTGCGTAGCAAGGCTTACCCACAGGTTGATGAAGTCCCCCTTTTTCCAATTGTGGAGACACATCATATATTCTCTATGTAATGTACCCGTTAAAAATTTTTTGCAAGCTAAATACCCACAGTATGATGCAAATACACCCTTTCGGAAGCATTTTATCACCCACAAATGCCCTTGTGAATAGTTCGTGATTTCGGTTATAGGTTGAAACCACCAACTCCGCGTTTAGGTCCGTATTTCAATGACGCTATATTGCTCTGGTTCAATAGTGCAGTCGTTTTCCGTATTTTATTCCCCCCAACACCGTATTAAAGCTATACCAGTAAAGCACGAGTACCGAACAATACAAGTAATATGCTAGACTGCCGCACTTATTTCAACCGAATGGGGCGAAGTTTTAGTTTTTAGATTGAAATATATTTTGGAGTGGCGCAGCCACCTACAGTCCGTATACAGGAAATCAGTATTGTATAATGAAATCACGCACAAAAGTTTAAAACGTACAACCCCTCAGGTTAAACCTATGCGAATCGCTCACGTCACTGTTCAGCTGCGCCAGGTTTTCTTTTCTGGTTAAGGCATGCCCCGGCCAAAATACGGTAAGAGAGAGGCCAAACCTGAAACAACGTTGTAGGTGAGGTGTTTTAAGTTGTGGTTCCGGCAGAAAATTGACCTTCGACTAAAATAAATTTGTTTTTGGCCTGTAACTTCAACCCAAGTATAGTCATTTTTCGCCACCGGATTGTTCAACTCAGGACGGTATAACCTACAGAAGGTTATAGTAAAGAAAATATATCCCCTGTATCAGTTCTTTCGTCATACGCCATTCATAGTAAATAACCAGGCCCGTAGCCAGGTCACCTTGATAGGGGGGCTAAACATTTTTTGCGAGGGGCATACAAGAGTTTTCGATGACTTTACAAGCAGGGTTGAAAATTTTCACAGGAGGGCAAATTCTTCCAGGAGCTGTAGGATTTTAAATTCTGACCAGGTCTGCGTTTAAGTTTCACTGTTGCACTGTGATATTTATGTAATTATATAACATTGTTTTTGCAATGCTAAGCTATACTTTAATCGGTACGAATCAAACTTAAAAATTGATCCATGAATGAAATATAATTATCACAAGACTCAGCGTAATTTTTACTGCTCAAGTTATGGTCGACAACGGGGTTGCTTCTTGGCGAAAATCTTCAGCCCCGAAACCGAAAATTTTTAAGTTTGACAGAATGCTGATGTTTTTAGTAGAATTCAGCGAAAAATACATCGTCGCGAAACTGAGATTCAAGCATAGCTTAGCATTTGTAAATTCGCTAGTCACCATCCTAAATCTATTAAAACTACTATATTTTGTCATATGTATATATTTATATATGTATGCATGTATGTATGTATGTATATATTATTCAGGCAAAACTTGGTTCGCATGCAAAATACAATTTAAAATTTGATATGAGGCTTAAAACTGCCAGTTTGGGACTGTAGTTTTTGGTAGTAATTTTTCAAACAATTTGAAATATTACTATAATTAAGTATATATTTAGACTTAGGCTAATGAGCCATATATTCCTGCGGTTACGGATTTATAAGATGGCGCAAGCATAGGATCAATTAGTCGCGAAAAATGTGCTAAATTTCAAAGCGCATCATTCTAAATTTCAGTGAGTTGATTTTAACTCAGAATGAGTTGAATCACTCAGTCTGAGTTAGGACTATCAGAACTCAGAATTTTGAGTTGTTCAATTCATTCCGAGTTAATACACCAACCCGCCCAGAGTCAATTCAACTCAGCCTGAGAATCAGCTCAACTCAGAGTGAGTTAATGTTTACTGATATTAATTCAGAAATAACCAACTCGCTAGCTGAATTGATTAATCAAGTCAGTTGAATTTACAGCGATATGAAACTCTGTTACGTCCACAGAAAATTTAAGCCGTAGAAGCAACATGGATTGAATATTCGTTTAGGTTTAGGCTTAGGCTTAGGTTGATTATTAGGTTCAAGGAGAACATTTTTGTGGCTTTATCATATTTTTTCTGATCTTACATATATATTAAGCTGTTGCTCGCCTGTACATTTTATAAGTATATTTCGAAGTTTAACCAACAGTTACACAGATGATTATAATTATATATCGAATTTAGTAAAATATCAAAGTGCATTTAATGAGTTATGAGCTGTTTCAAACGCGCCCGTAGCAACAGATGGAGTTAAGGGGGTTCGACCCGCTTTCGCTGAAAGATTCGCCTCCCCGTAAAAGGTTCAACCCCGCTTGTAAATCATTTGAAATCCTTGAATGTCTCTAAAAACTTTGGCCAAAGTATGAAACATTGGCTTTTTATTTTCCGAGGTGGAAAATTTACAGCCAGGAGTTGCAGCCAGCCACTCCTGCTCAAATTAGTTTATCGGTACGTATAGGTTCACCCGGTCAGTGTTACTTTAAAGGGCGTAACAGTAAATTAAGCGTATTCCTAAGACTAAGCGTTGCAAAACTGTGTTCCTAAGCCTAAGCGTAAGCAAAAAAATGTAATCTAGAATCCAAACGTACTCGTTTATGCACCCAGCAGAAGGCTGGACGCCCCTTAAGGTAACATGGGCCGGTTTACCCTATTAAGTGTCTCCGGCAAACTTTGTCAACCTCTGGATCCATTGCTTGTTACAGGTGGCTACACGCTGTAAGCACTCCATTGCCATTATATTCACCGGTTCGTGACCTCGTGCATGTCTTTACGATCGACAAATTCAACGGAATGTCATGGAAACATTTGTCGGAAACAAAATTTCATAAGAAACAGGGTCAATGTTACTTTTAGGGCCGTAACAGTAAATTAAGCGTATTCCTAAGCCTAAGTCTAAGCGTTGCAAAAGCGTATTCGTAATCCTAAGCCTAAGCAAAAAATGTACTCTAGAAGCTAAACCTACTTCTTTTATAGATCCAACAGAAACCTGGACACGCCTTAAAGTAACATGGCTGGGAAGCAGGGACAATGTTACTTTTAGGGCTGTAACAATAAATTAAGCGTATTCCTAAGCTTAAGCCTAAGCCTAAACCTAAGGAAAAAATGTAGTCTAGAATGTAAATCTACTCGTTTGCACACCCTGCAGGAACCAGGACGGCCCTAAAAGTAACATGGGCCGGAAGCAGTATTGTGCCAAAACATGTGTATCGCTTACTAAACCGAAAACACAATATATCCAGTGGTTTGTCTGCCCATGTAAAGATCAGGGACGGAATGCTGTGCTGGGACTGTAATAGAGTAAGCTTAAGCTTTAAACTATTTGGTTAATTGGGCTAAGGCTTAGATATAAGCTCATTCTTGCGGTTTAGGTTTTAGGTTTATAGGTTTATGCTCATTTTTCGCTTAGGCTTAGGAATAATGTTTATAGCACTGTTCCATACATTTTCTTTATGACACCGTATAATGACGGACGGCGACGGACGGGTGACACATGGCGCTTGACGTAAACACATGTTTAGCGCAACCCTGAGATTTCATAAAGTTTATCTTTAGGATGTGAAATAAGCTTAAACGTAAACCTACCTGATAGTTTAATCTACAACGTTAGTTTAATACTACTGGATTAGCTTGAGCTTAAAACAAGTTAGTTTGTAAGCTTCCAGACAGCAAAAATGAAGCATTCTATCCTACAGGATAGCAGTGTACTCTGTAAACCATCCCTGAAACCAGAAATTCTTATTCGAGGAACTGTGAAAATTCTCGAAACAGAACTTTTTCCGTTAAGACGACTCGCATACGACCCGCGTCTTGGCGAGTTGGTCCTGCCGTAGACTCCAACTGTCGCTATTTCGTTGCGTTAAACGATTTATCACCCACCTGATAAAAAAACCAGTCCCCTCAAAAATTCAGGGTGGGGTAAACAGTTTTTAAACAGACTCGATGAATACCGCAGTGAGTATTTTAACCGCATCAGCGTGTGAGAACGAAAAATTCTATTCGCAAATATTTTTTTTATTTTTGCTTAAAAATTACAATTCTAAACTTTATAACGTTGGTGTACTGAGATATTTTATAAATTTTTTGATGCTTTATTTAATGTTAAATTTAGTCACTGTACAACCGATGGTATGCTTCCGGTTCCGGCTTAAAATTGATTTCCGGATGCGGACCATTGTAATATTTTGTCGGACTTTGCGACAATTTCAGTAATTGACGCATTCCGTATTTTAAAAAAGGTTGCACCTATTACTGAGTCTGTTCTTATTCATATATAATATATACACTTATATATATGTATATATAATATATAGATTTAATATATAATATATTTATATATAAATATATATATTTATATATATGTATATATAATATATAGATATAATATATAACATATATATAAACATATATTTATATATCTAAATATATATATAGATATATATATTTAGATATATATAAATATATATTTATATATATGTTATATATATCTAAATATATATAGATATATATATATTTAGATATATAACAGATATATAAATATATATTTTATATATCTAAATATATATATATACATATATATATATATAAATATATATATATATTACAGTACGGTGTATTCTGGCAGTTGAAACGCCAGTTAATACACGTTTTTACAAAACTGTCGAATTGAATTCGACCGGTTTGAGATGTGGAAGCAGTGGGCAAAAAAAGCGACGAGAAAAACATTAAAAAACATCGATTCAATTGTTTATTTTTGAGATTTAATTCAGTTGAAAAAACGCGTTAAAACTTTTGAATTTTGTCGCTCTTAAAGGCTGCCGATATTTTCGAGTCAAATTTTAATACACTTTTAGTGCGTTTGAAAGAATGTTTAATTCATAGGTTTGCGGTAAAGGATTAATTTATTAACCACACGGTAAGGTTTAGTGTGAGCCTATAAGCATATTCCTAAGTCCAACTCTTGGCGCAGCCATATTTACGTGTGCACAGTGATCAAAGGCAATCAAAATATTATGAATTTAGATTTTCTACAAATGCCACGTGTTTATGTGACCCATTACGTTCGTGCCTGGTGCCTCAAGTAGCTTTACACTGTAAACTCCAGTTAATTGATTTAAAATTCAGAATGAGTTGAATCACTGAGTCTGAATGTTTTTAGAAGCCAAAATTGTGAATTGATTGAAATCATTCTGAGTTAAGTAATCAACTCTCTATGAATTAAATCAGCTCAGTGTGACTGAACGTTTACTGTTATTAACTCAAAAATAACTCAAAAACGACAAATTCGTTCTCTGAGTTGACTAACCAAATTTTTTGAATTTACAATGTAGACTCAGATGCCTGACAGTGGTCCTATGGATTTAAGTTGACCAACGCTAAAAATTGATTTAACCCTATAAAATTTCGTACTACAGCCAATGTATATTCTGGTTAAAATATGCTTAGTACAAAGTTTCCGTATAATCAATAAAAAATATCGGCCCATGTATAGAACAGGGCCGGATTATTTTCCGGAGGGGTTATACTAGAGTCAGTTTAAGCTTTAGGCTCATTTTTTGCTTAGGCTTAGGCTTAGGTTTAGAAATAGGCTCATTCATACGCTTAGGCTTAGGCTTAGGCTTAGGCATAAGCTTAGGCTTAGGAATAGGCTCATCCATACGTTTAGGCTTAGGCTTAGGTTTAGGTTTAGGCTTAGGTATAAACTTATATTACTGTTCCGGCCCTGTTCTAAAAATATCTAACACCTGAATGACTAATCGTTGGAAATAGTTCAATATTTTAGGAAAGTAATTTTGACAAAACATCTTAGAATAAAGCTAGGATGATTCATTTTTTTATAACTTGGTGTATTTTTGGGTTTTAAGCCAAACTTTTTGGTAATTCATTTTACTGTTTACCCAGTAACGTTTCTTAAATTTGAATAAATTAGCAACATTTAAGTGTTCGTATTACACAAAAGGTAATTTAAGACAGTTGTTTCTTAAAGGTAGATTTTGTTGAAACCACACGATCCGCGCGACCCCTGTACGAAGTTTCGCTCAAAGTTAAGGACCACGCCGGGAATCGAACCTCGGCCCTCTTGCACTCGAGTCAAGTATGCTGCCACTACACCGTATGGTCATGGCGACAACTTCTTATACCTACAGATTGGCCAATGTAAAGAACAGGGGCGGAACAGTAATGTAAGCATATTCCTAAGCCTAAACCTAAGCCTAAACGTAATAATAGACCTATATCAAGGCCTAAGCCTAAGCCTAAACCTAAGCCGCACAAAAAATTAGTCTAAAACTTAAGCTTACTCTTTTCTAGTCCATTAGAAAAACGTTCCGCCCCTGATTTTTACATGGGCCCGGCGGATAATCCATCCACCATTTTCTCTGGATCTGCCGGTACCACAACAATACCTTGTAATTCGAAATTTGATCCACTCGACAATATTCTTCGCCCATTATTTAACGCTTAGGTTTAAGCTTAGGCTCAGAATCATACTAAGGATTATGTTTACAAGTATTCAACGGCTTTAACGCTCTGTTGGACGACAAATTTCGGGCGACAATTCGTCACAGATTCGAATCCGCAACTATAAACTTTTGTTCTTCAATTGCATTGCACAAATAAAATGTTATCTCCTTAAATCTGTCGGCCCAAAAATTTGCTCAAAACGCGCTTTAAAACTGTAAAATTTCAAAATAAAAAGTATCCATCGCTTCCGGAAAACCCCCTGGATCCCGTCACTGGAAACAACTTCCGGCAGTGTTTTTGCTTGCGTTTCTTGTTGATTTCTCGAAGACGCTGCGCTGTAACTTTGAAATGCTAAATTCTTTGGTGCGTACACCGAACGGTATGACGCGTAAATAATTTACATACGATACCGTACGGTGACACACGGTGACGCACGGTGACGCACTGTGACGCACGGTGACGCACTGTGACGCACAGTGACGCACGGTGACGCACGGTGACCCACAGTGACGGACGGCACCGAAAGTCATCAAAAGCATAGTGCCACCCTTAAAAACATGCATTACATTTTTGATAAAAAACATTAATTAACCTATAAAATGTATACTGAATTAAAATAATGTACAACTTCAATATTCTGCTCGCGTTCGTATATTTGTGTGCCATCGTGCGACCAAGCATCGAACAAACCTCAGCAATTTTTCAACCGCCTTACAACCGGATTCAAGTGTCTGGACGATATTCGAGTTAGTTTCAATGAGACCTGTTGTTTGAAAATTATACCATTTCTCACCCATTGAATATTTATTATTTTTCAACGGTGGATTGGATCACTGGAGTCCAGTTTGAACTTGAGCCACTCAACAAAATGATAATATTTTGGATACGCAATTATATTTTGCTAAAGTCGTCCGTGGTATAAGACGATGTAGATCAAAATGCGATATACGGGTCGATTTTAAAGCCAGCTATGCCCTGCATACACTGTATAAAATGGGGAGTCAAATTGACTCTGTCGGAAGTAGGCTTTTCCTGACTATACAAACTGAGTCAAATAAATTCGACTCCGCCAGAGTCAAATTGAAACTCGCTCAGCGATTCAGTGATTTGAACTTGACTCTGGCGCAGTCGAATTTTGACTCAGTTTGTGTAGTCAGGAAAAGCTTATTTCCGAGAGAGTTAATTTGACTGCCCATTTTTTACAGGGTACTTTTAAATAATTTTAATAGTCTTTTTCTTAGCAACGCTAATTGGATTTAGAACGTAAAGTGTTTACCAAAAACAACACGACAATTTTATTTACTTTACTTTCTTGTGTTGAAGTCACAAATTTTAAACTTTGACTGATTCTGTTTTGATTTGGAAACTAAGAACCATCTAAACATCTGGAACGGGACGCTTTTTTTGCAAAACTACTATAAAGTATAAGTTTAACATTTGAATATATTATTTGGTTAGGCTTAGGCTTGACCGTAGACTTAAACTTATGCTTAGGTTTGGGCATAGGTTTATAGGCCCATGTATAGAACAGGGCCGGATCGTTTTCTGGAGGGGCTATAATAGAGTCAATTTAAGCTTTGGACTAATTTTTTTTGCTTAGGCTTAGGCTTAGGCTTAGGCTTAGGCTTAGGCTTAGGCTTAGGAATAGGCTTATCCATACGCTTAGGCTTAAGCTTAGGCTTAGGCTTAGGAATATGCCTAGACTACTGTTACGGCCCTGTTCTATATATATTGGCCAAATCGAACGACATATGCTTGAACTACTTGCAACCCCCCTCCCAGTTTAAAGGCAGTCAATCAACCTGGTGAGTATGGTGTTTGATACTGAATTTTTTCTCGTTAATGTTAAAGCATAAGCGGAATTCTAAACCTAAGCCTTTAATGTCCCGGCTTGTAAGCGACGTTGTACCTTTTAGCTTGAATTTTGTTGAATAAAGTTTTTCAGGCTGCGATTCGCTGCACAAGGCTGGATATCGAAAATCAGGAGCGTATCCGCTTTATATTGGAAACAATATTCGACCGAAAATTTTACTATGCTATATGACACGACATTATGCTGGCACTGTATTTTTATACAGGTAAAAGTAATTACTGTAAACACCAGTTAGTTGATTTTAACTCAGAATGAGTTGAATCCATTCAAAAACGCAGAGCTCTGTAATAGGACTTTTAGATCTCAGATTTGTCAATGGATTAAACTTATTCTGAGGTAATTAATCAACTCACTGGGAATTAATTGAACTCAGAGTGAAAATGAATTCAAATCAGTGAGTTAATGTTTGCTGTTAAGTCAGAAATAACTAACTCGGTATCTTGAGTTGATCCTTACTCTGAGTTGAGTTGACTGTGGGTGAGTTGATTAATTAAGTCAGAATGAATTGAATCAACTTAAAATTCTGAGTTCTGATAGTCCTAACTCAGACTGAGTGATTCAACTCATTCTGAGTTAAAATCAACTCACTGAAATTTACAGTGAATATGTGAAAAATATAGCAAGATTACAACTCGAATTGAAAATTGTTTAACTTTTAGCGCAATTTAAGAACATCAAAATATCAAAACTTCGGAACAAAAAAAGTTGTTATTCCCCACCCATCAAGCAATCCTGGATCCGACGCTACACGTCCACAGTGATTGACTTCGGTGCTCAAGTTGTTTGGATTTCCGCGTTTATTTCGCGTCTGTCAATAAAGGTTTACCTGGTGTACACATGTTATTGTGGAAGTTGCTAGAAAATTAGCCGGTCAGGCGCAAATGTACTTTCGGTTTTAGATTTCATGGCAAACAAAATTTTGAACGAAACTTCACCGAGTACTTAAACGGATTTGGTGAAGTGAGCAAAGACTATTGGCTTGGATTGGACGATTTGTACAGGCTCACATCTCGAGGTAACACGGCGTTAGGTAGCCACCGTTTCCGGACCCAAAGGGGAATCAGGGTGGCTTACCCTTCAGGAAAAGTATTTGTGACCTGAGGTTGACATCGGTAATGGCTTCTGTTCGCGTGTTTGAAAACCGATTACTGACTGGTGATAGGCGCTACACATATCTGGCAATCTGGGTCTTACAGTCAGTGAATAGCGAAAACGGAAACGAATAGTGATCAAATTAACAGAAACGGAAAACGAATATTGATTTCATTTCAAACAATTGCAGCATACTCTGTAATGAAAACTTGCGAGATATATACGTTGTTTATAACTAGTTTTGAGTTTAAGACTATCAGAATTTAAGGTATTTTTTTAATCAAAACGGAAACAGTCATCGATTTTTACCGGAAACGGAAACGGATATCCCGTAACACGCCGCTTATAGGCCATATGGTTTTAACCCTAAGCACACCACAAATCACAGATCCGCTTAAAGACAACCGTGACAACTGCAATCGCTGCAACAGAAACACGAGGCTATGAAGTCCATCTAAAAGACGAACAAGCCAGCTGAGTAAACAGAGTCTCTTGCAAGCCGAAGCCGCCAACCCTGCATGACACAACGTTCACGCCAACGTCTCTATGAGGAGAGCGACTTCGACGAAATCCGTTGCTTACTTGCGCGTCCAAATTTTGTGTTTCAGGTGGTCACAACAAACTAACGATTATACTCGAAGATTGGGCCAATAACAGAATTGCGATGCACTACGCCTATTTTAATATCTCAGAACCAAACAGTGGCTTCCGTGTGGATGTTGACACATTTTTTGGCCCCAAAGAATACTATGACCATATGAGCCCTTTGAGAGGTAGACGCTTTCAAACACCAGATCATTATGGACACGGTGATGATTTTCAATGTGGGTTAAATACTAAGGTTAGTTTGAATTCAAAATGACGTCTAATAAAATTAAAATATGCCAGACATCCATGCAGATGTGTCGATATCACGTCAACATGACGAGGATGTATACATGTTTTGAAATTATCCACGGGACATTAAAGTATTTGTTGCTTGAACAACAAATGTGTTTTACAATCGAGTAAACTGTTTTTAGAAGTCAAAAAATATTCTTGCTGCTATATTCAAGTAGACCGTCCGCATCCGGAATGAGAGATGCTGGCTACGACCCGACCACTTTCTCACTGTGGTCCAAGTAAAGATCAGGGGTGGAACGTTTTTTCTGTATGACCGCAATAGAGTAAGTTTAAGCTTTAGACATTTTTTTTGCTTAGGCTTACACTTAGACTTAGGTTTAGGCTTAAGCTTAGGCTTAGGCTTAGACTTAGGCTTAAGACTAAGCTTAGGCTTAGGCTTAGGTATAAGCTCATCGTTGCGCTTAGGCTTAGACTTATGCTTAGGTATAAGCTCATTGTTTAGCTTAAGCTTAGGCTTAGGTATAAGCTCATTGTTTAGCTTAAGCTTAGGCTTAGGCTTAGGTATAAGCTCATTGTTTAGCTTAGGCTTAGGCTTAGGTATAAGCTCATTGTTTAGCTTAGGCTTAGGCTTAGGTATAAGCTCATTGTTTAGCTTAAGTTTAGGCTTTAGGCTTTAGGAATACGCTTATATTACTGTTACGGCCATGTTCCATTCATTGGCCCTTACTATTAAGCAACCTTGAGTTTTACGCGGAAAAGATTTCAAAAGTAGTTTGTTTGGTTCCACAAATTACTAGTCATTATTTTGGCTTAGTTTGCCAAAAAAAGAAACTTTTTTGACCTTTGATTTCGATCCGACGTCGCTCCAATGTATTGCTGGCGTAAGAGTGATAAAATGTTGCCGATTTAATACTCATTACGCTCGAGGCCAATGTATAGAACAAAGGCGGAACACCGAAGTATAAGCATATTCCCAAGCATAATCCTAAGCGTAACAGTGAGCGTATACCTAAGTCTAAGCCTAAACCTAAAAATTGTCTAAAACTTAACTTTTATTTCGGGACAAACAGAAAAACGTTCCGCCGCTGATCGTTACACCGGTCTACTATTTAACCGTTCAGTTGGAAATGCAAAAATTTTTGATGGTTCGTGTACGCGATAATTAATTGTGAAATAACCTGACGAGTGAACCAAACAAGAACCTAAACGAAATGTTAGTACTAAATCTTAATGCTAAATTTTGGTTTTGATCGCTGAAGCACCGGACATGTCCTGGATGAGGGCGCGTTGGCTTGGATCCGCCATTAGTTCCATTCATGAAAACTGAAAATCATATACTGAAACGTGTGTAGCATCTATTCTGGGGTTGCATGCAACCTGGGCGCATCTACGACTGCTCATTTGGCTCTCTGGCAATAAATTTGGACGGCACCAAATCAGTTATTTGACCATATCCCGTTAATCAGCAGACTGTTCGTGGCAGAGTTAACACCGTTCCTGCGTTGAATGACTGTAAATTTGAAAATTTTGGAAAAACTTTTTGTGCACCCACCTTCTTCAAAAACAAATTTTTTGAAAAGCATTAATGGTTAATATGAAGTGACCATCGTAGGTGTTGAGAAGTTCAAATATACCCAAATCTTCGAAATCAAGCTTATTTTTAAGAGATAATTGTTAGTCCTACGTTTTACAATTGGTTCGGGTTACACATACAAATATATGTCTGTCAGGTTGCAACCGGAATTACAATTTACCGGAACCGGAAGATGAAAAAATGCCGAACCGGAACCGGAATTCCGGTTGCACCCTGAGGCTGTTCAATTTAACCGCGGACGCCACAGAGGCTCGCAGAAACTATGTTTGGACAAATTCATTTGCTAACTACCACGTCCACTCATGGTGTCGCATCTGATGAAAGCCTACGCACCGTTCGAACCGTCCGTAAGTTGTCTCAACTTGCAGAAAAAAAAATAAATATGTAAATTTCGGTCAATGGAAATAAATTACACAGGTTACAACTCTTTTTTTATTCTTTCGCGACCATACTGGTCATAAAAATTGAAAAAATTTGAAAAAAGAAAACTTTTCTAGAAATATAATTTGATATTTTTGAAAACCTCGTGTTAATCTGAACACGAATATATCAAACTTTTTCAAAACTGATTTTCACTACTTGTGTTTTGTCTGCTAAAGGCACATGTCTCGAGCGTATTCGACTATGTTATCTTGTAAAGTTTATGCGAACTAATTTGGGCATAATAGTCTACGCGAAACAACGTTTAACGGATGCTATAGTGTTTATGACAAATATTCTTACCGTTTATGGATAAGGCAAACCAATGGTAACGTGGGACTGAAAAACGCCGAAACTACCTCAACACAGTCGCTCTGGTTAGGATTAATATTTTTCGCAGAATAAGCAAACGAACCAGAGAAATCCATAGGTCGATCGGCCAATGTAAATAACAGGGCCCGGAACAGTAGTATAAGCACATTCCTAAGCCTAAGTCTAAGCCTACGCGTAAGAATGAGCATATTCCTCAGCCTAAGCCTAAGCCTAAGCCTAATCCTAAGCGTAAGAATAAGATTATTCCTAAGCCTAAGCCTAAGCCTAGGCGTAAGCCTAAGCCATGCAAAAAATAGTCTAAAGCTTAAGCTTTTACTCTAGTGCAGTCCCACAGACAAACATTCCGCCGCTGACCTTTACATGGTCCGGTCGACCGATAGTATTTATAAAAATAAACAAACTGGTGAACAATGAGACTAAAATTAAATTCGTTAATTTCTTATTTTGAAATTTGATAACCCGGTAAAAGTTTAATTTTTAACACATTTTGCGGTATAAATATTATCCAAAATATTTTCATTCGTAATCTTAGTTTGATTTTATGAAATTGATTTTTCACCACTTTTCTAAATTCAGCTTTCGGTCAAATAACGAAATTGTTTCAAAATCGACTGTAATTATTTGGTTAATATCAGGCTTGAACGCAACGGGGAATCGGCAGACTGTTCCCCAGATACGATCTGCGTCTATCCGTAACTGTATTCTAAAAATAACTGGTATAAGTTATTTAGTTAAAATTAAATTCATATTTTGAAACTTGATATATTCTGTAAGCGTTTTACTTTTAGAACACTACGGCTCATGTAAAGATCAGAGGCGGAACGTTTTTCTATGACAGTACAATAGAGTAAGCTTAAGCTTCAGACTAAGTTTTTTGCTTGGCTTAGTCTTAGGCTTTAGACTTAGGCTTAGGAATATGCTCATTCTTACGCTAAGGCTTAGGCTTAAAAATATGCTTATAATATTGTTCAACCCCTGTTCCTTACGTTGGTCAACACTTTTAAGGCAAATATTATACCAAAAATTCGTTTAAAACAATGGGACATATAGGATGGGCCCAAGTACGATCAGATACGCTATATGGTCTTCTAAGTAACTTTTCAACGTTTAGTCTTCAGCATAAAACAGTACAAAACTGTCAAACGTTACTTGGCCGGGCTTGGCCCAGGTATTATCCGGATGTACTTTAAGATGCAAGTTATCATTTGAATTTGGTGAGGTATAATTAAACAGCTGTAAAATAGGGTTGAGGCTATAGTGCACCCCCTTGACGACACTAAGACTTAGGAACTGACTTGGGTTTCGGTTAAGGCTTTGACAAATGCTTCGGCTTTGATTTAGGATTGGACAAGCCTTTTCTAAACCTAAGAATCTGAGTAAGCCCAAGCTTGTATGGGTGAAGTAAGTCGGCAAGAGCCTGGAGCACTAATATGTCAAGTGTGAAAAGTTATATTTTAAGAAAAATAGTAGTCAGCCGGTTTTACGCAATGCGCAAAAGATAGCGAACCCACAACAATCTGAGTTGCAAATTTTCTTTGCACAGAACAATCACATTTCTGTTGTATAAAAATATTGTAAACAAAGCAATGCTGGAAAGTTGCGCAACATACACATTTGGACATTTCAGCTCTTTAATTGTATAGATTAGTACGGTTTATAAAATGTTAACGATATTTCCTTCAAATTTGCTGCAAAAATACAAAAAAAAACAAACTTCGATGGTAAAAATAATTCTAAAATATTTTCAAATTCATTTTTTGTGGCGTTGCCGTGATTTTATGTTGCTTTCAGGCGGGTTGGTGGTACAGTTCTTGTACCGATGGACTATTGACCGGCCGTTACTATTTTCACGGATACTACAGGCCTCGTTGTTCGACTTGTGAAAACGGCATATTTTGGCGTTCGTTTCGAGGCGGAAGTTATTCGATGAAATATGTTACTATGGCTGTTTCTGTAAACTAATTTTTTAATACAACAAAATGCGCATCACGGCAATTTGTCGGCCTGACAACTCGTCGACTGACAACTTGTAATCTGAAATCTCGTCAACCAGGGGCGTAGCCAACATTTTAGTACGGGAATGTCATGTGACAGAAAATTTGTTTTAACCTGTACCATTAAGAGTGCTATTCAAAAGCCTGTTAAACCCGACGTTTCAGGAGGGGATTTATTCCCTCTATCCCGCCGGTCACGCTTAAACCAAACACATCATGCCAAGTAGCTAGGATTTTGGTTTGGGCTGGGTCGCATCGATAACATAAGTATACATAGTATTTCTGGCCAATGTTACTTTCAGGAGCGTAACAGTTGTTTAAGCATATTCCTAAGCCTAAGCCTAAGTCTAAGTCTAAGCCTAACCAAGAAATGTAATCTAGAATCTAAACCTACTCTTTTAATACATACCCAACAGAAACCTAAACGACCCTAAGACTAATACATCATTCACTTTATCTTGTGCCCGCTGTGTGGAAATGTGCAAATCCAATTTCCAACTACGGTTTTTAAAAATCATAGTAGTTGAAAATTGAGAAACTCAAAATTGCCCGTGTGGTAATTTGAGTTATTTTAAAAAAACGTAAATGGAAATGGATTAAGTGTTTCGATTTCAATTTCCCACTACGGGTTTTCAAATTACGGCAATGGGATTGGCCAATTATTTGTATTATCAACAGAAATTAAATTGTCGAAGATGACGGAAAGGGCCGTGGCCCTTAACCCCCCCCCCCCGTGGCTACGCCCTTGTCTCGTGTAAACAAAAATTATACGATTTTGCTCGTAAAAATTACTTTTTCTGATTGGGTGATGCATTTATTTCTAAGTTTAACCCTCATTTTGGCATAAAACAATTTTCAAAATTTCCGTCCCGTATCAAACTGAAAGCTACGTGTCGTCCGCTCACTGAAGATAAGCAGGTTTGAGAACCATGAGTAGGTTCGTTCATGTATGAAGATCAGGGGTGGCACATTTTTCTGAAGGACTGCAATAGAGTAAACTTAAGCTTTAGACTTCCTTCTTCGCTTAGGCTTATCGTTAGGCTTAGGCTTAGGTGTAAGATAATTGTTACGCTGGCCCATGTTACGTTAAGGGGCGTCCAGGTTTCTGGTGGGTCCATAAAAGAGTAGATTTGTATTCTGGATTACACTTTTTGCTTATGCTTTGGCTTAGGCTTTGGCTTAGTAACACAATTTTGCAACGCTAACGCTTAGGCTTAGGCTTAGTAACACATTTTTGCAACGCTTACGCTTAGGCTTACGCTTACGAATACGCTTAATCTACTGTTACGCCCCTTGAAGTAAGGTTGGCCCTTACGCTTACGAATACGCTTAATCTACTGTTACGCCCCTTGAAGTAAGGTTGGCCCTTACGCTTACGAATACGCTTAATCTACTGTTACGCCCCTTGAAGTAAGGTTGGCCCTTACGCTTAGGCTCAGGTTTAGGAATATGCTTATCTACTACTGTGACGGGCCTGTTCTTTACATTGGCCAGTAAAGTTGATGAGTAGATGCTTCAAAATTTAATAAATAATAGCCATGTAACCAAATATTACTATGGATTGATTAATTTTTGCTTGCTTTTTTAATTTGCGTTTAAACTTAAAATTTAACACCTGACTACGTTTACATTTGATCAAATCTTGTTTGCCAAATTGCCAAAAATGCTTACACATCCTCGAAAATATTGTTACCATTTTGGCAAAGTTGTATTTTCCACTGCTTGTAGCACTTATCACCAGTTAGCAATAGGTTTTCAATCTGAATTCTGTGGTCAACTGCTAATCCAAAACTCTGTACACAGACACAGCGAATCGTATGCGAATAATCAGGTTCAGGTCAAAGTTCAACATTCGCTGGTTCAAAAGTGAACAAAACCAGTAGTCTCTATTAACTGGCGATATGTGCTACACACATTTGAGAATACATTCAAAGGTGTTAACAATACCGGCTCATGTAAAGATCAGCGGCGGAACGTTTTTCTGCGGGACTGTAATAGAGTAAACTTACGCAAATTTTTTACTTAGTCTTGGACTTAGGCTTAGGAATATGGCTATACTATACTACGACCGTGATCTATACATTGGTCACAGAACCTGCAGGCCGCAGTTCAAAACCGCTTGCATGCAGCTGTATTCTTTGCTAAAACCTTGCAGAATATTTTGTTACCGACATAGAAACCTTGATTTAGAACTGAAAAATTCTAACTATAGAATGTGGTTGTGTATTAAAACAAACGTTAGCAACATTTCCGAACCCGAAACCTGATACATCTCTGTACACTATACGCCAACAAGTAGTGTTTACCTGAGCATTGAATTCGGTTTAGGCTATACCTAGAATTGATAAAACTAACGACGATGTATACCTCTGCCCAGGAAGCTAGATTCTCAGAAAGCCAGTCCTGTAGCTAGCTCAACCTAGTGGCCAATGTAAAGAACACAGGCGGAACAGTATTATAAGCATATTCCTAAGCCGAAGCCTAAGCTTAAGCCTAAGCGTAACAATGATCATATTTGTAAACCTATACCTAAAGTCTAAGCCTAAGCCAAGCAAAAGATTAGTCAATAGCTTACGCTTACTGTATAGCAGACCCACAAGAAAACGTTCCGCCCGTGATCTGTACATGAGCCAACCTGGTGAAAGCGGAAAAACAGATTTAGGAGGGGCATGTATTGAAATAGCAGCTTTCAACCGGTGCTAAAACTTTTTCAGGTGAGGCGAAAATTGTTTTAAAAGGGCTAGGCTTCTTGAGTCAACTCCGGCTACGGAGCCGCAAGCGGTATAACCAGTGTAGGGCCATGCGGGTAGCGTATGGCTTACTGCATTGGAAATAATTTTGAAAAAAGACTGTTAACCCTTTCTCGTCTTGCTAGGATTCGGACTCCAGTGACTGGAGTGGGAGGCGTATACCATCACCACTCAACTATAGGAGCTTGGCGCTCGAGGCCGAGGGGGTCTCACGACTGCGCTGAGTTGCCTACAAGCAACTCAATGTGAGAAGGGGTTTAAAATATGTTTAACAAAGACACAAATTTCGTTTTTAGAAACAAACTCTATATATTCGCATATTTGGACCCTCGTTCAAACGAAAATCATGACTGTATCCAACTCCAAAAATAATAATTCAAATTCCACTGCTCAATCGTGGATCATTTAATTGCTCATTGGGAGGCTTTGTTTACCTTTTTCGGCCTGTGTAAAGATCGGGGGCGGAACGTTTTTCTGTGGGACCAGAATAGAGTAAGCTTAAGCTTTAGACTAATTTTTGGCTTGGCTCACGCTTAGGCTTAGGGATGTGCTCAGTCTTACGCGTAGACTTTGGCTTAGGCTTAGGCTTGGGCTGAGGAATATGCTCATTCTTACGCGTAGGCTTAGACTTAGGCTTAGGAATGTGTTTATAATACTGTTACGCCCCTGTTCTTTATATTGGTCCCTATTACTAAAGCAGAATTGATTATGTTAGATTTGTACTAATATTTATTTAAATAGTAATCAGATTTTTCTCATCATTATGATTTAACGTTTTGTTTCATTATGGCAACGACGTTAAACCATGCAGGAAGTAAAATGGAAAGTCAGGTGCCGTAATTCTTGCAAAAAATATTAAAGCGGCCTCTAGCGAATCCAGAGCGACTGAGACGAGTGGGCATACGCCCCACGTCATAAAACTTTTTTGTAGTAAAATGGCGTTTAATAACTTGCGCCAGGCCGCCCCTTAGTAGAAATTTCTGGATCCACCGCTGCCCACAAAAAAGTATTTCGGAATTTATTCAGAAAAGTATTTTCTGCGTCAAATCTGAAAAGTTTTTCTGATATTTAAGACAATTTTTCTAAAAATAACTTTAAAACGTTTATTTTTAGACTCATCTATTTCAAAATTTTTTTGAAAACTTTTCTGTATAACAAAAATATATACTTGTCAAGTGCACCTTACTAATTATATTTCTTAAATGTAAGAAATTTTTTCTTAAATATCAGAAATATTATTTTGAGTGTGGATTCGGCTGCTGTGTTTTTCAAAATGCAAGATTTGGTTACGTATAATCCGTAGAACCTACAGACCAAATATATTGTTTTATATTCAAGAAACAGTTTATGAAAGTTTACAGACATTTATGTCTTGAAGTAGACTTCTGATATGCTTATGTATAGCCTAAGTCGTAATTCAGCTCAATTTTGAATAAGACTAATCCAACGAGAAAATTCCACCTTATACTCAGATATATAAATGACGCATCTCTGCAGTATAAAAAATCAGAAAATCATTTCTCAAACACAAATAAGCTATTTCTTGAAAAGCTTTGCATTTTATAATTTGTAACAATGTCTTGAATATAAGACATTTATGTTTCGAGTTCCAAATTTCGACACAATTTTCGTTCGCAGGAGCAGTAGTGAAACTAAGCGAAAAACCGGATCGGCTAAAATTTGCCAGCCTCCGGCTTCACAGCTTTGATACTTTTTATTTCCGGTTTACACTCTGGTCCGCGCAAAAGCTATAACATCTTTGTTTTGTATGGGTTCAACCAGCTAAGCCTCTAAAGATACATTTATATTCCCAATTTGCCAGTTCTCGCGAACCAGATATGTAGGTTTTCAGGTTCGATATTTAAGTAAAAATATTTGCTAAAAACAGTACGTGTTATACCATATGAGCATAATCCCACAGGTTCTATTGAAATACCCAGTTCAGCTACAGATGAGGACTCAGTAAAGTGTGGATCTTAAAAAAAGTACATTTTGATAATCCTAAACACTCCAAAAATGCCAGGGCCAATGTAACGAACAGGGACGGAACAGTATTATGAGCATATTCCTAAGCCTAAGCCTAAGCCTAAGTCTAAGCGTAAGCGTATGAGCTTATTCCAAAGCCTACGCCTAAGCCTAAGCCAAGCAAAAAACAGTCTAAAGCTTAAGCTTACTCTATTGCAGTCCTACAGAAAAACGTTCCGCCCCTGATCTTTGCATGGTCCACTGACACTAACGAGAAGTTTGTAAAATGGGCAAACGGCCGGCCAGTCTAATTTGTGCTATTCCATTGAAGATATTTGCATAAAATTTATGAACTGAAAATATAACACATTGAAAATCTTGTTTGTGTTAATGGGGGTTACGCGACCTGCCAACGCCCACCTGTCCGGTAGCGTTTATACTAATGACGAACCACCATTTAGGGATCTAAGGCTTATTTTTAGACGAGCCGCTTGGGTACTGGGTATTTTAAGCTAAGGACTGTGTATGCTTCATGCCGTCGTGTGCTTGTAAAATGGGTTAATAGCAATCGGAACTGGAATCGGAACTCGTTTTGAATCGGAATTCTAAAAGCTTTAGACAAGCTTAAGCTAATCACAAGGCCCATATGTCCGATGTCCATCAGTTTTCATTGTCGCTTTTAGTTTAATGGAAAAATTCTCAGTTAGTATCTGTAAGTTTGTTTTCCAGTTCATAAGGATAAATCTATTCCTAAACTGACTAAAACTTAAGCTATTCTAAAATTATTTGAATTTTAAATTTAGCTTTTTAGTTTAATTAATAAAGATGAAACAATTTTTAACTGGATTAAAGCAAATATTTCGACGAAATTTGCTGCCGGAAAGTGTTCAACTTCTGTTGAAAATCAACTCCAGATTATAATGATAAATTTATTCCTAAATTCTCTACAATTTAAGCTTTCTAAAATTAAAATTTGAATCTTAAATTTAACTTTTTAGTTTAATTACT
Source organism: Enoplolaimus lenunculus (assembly GCA_030248215.1). Lineage (NCBI taxonomy): Eukaryota > Metazoa > Nematoda > Enoplea > Enoplida > Thoracostomopsidae > Enoplolaimus > Enoplolaimus lenunculus. The sequence goes on from JASANG010001128.1 coordinate 222,122, forward strand.
AGTAAAGATGAAACTATTTTTAACTGGATTAAAGCAAATATTTCGACGAAATTTGCTGCCGGAAAGTGTTCAACTTCTGTTGAAAATCAACTCCAGATTATAATGATAAATTTATTCCTAAATTCTCTACAATTTAAGCTTTCTAAAATTAAAATTTGAATCTTAAATTTAACTTTTTAGTTTAATTACTAGTAAAGATGAAACTATTTTTAACTGGATTAAAGCAAATATTTCGACGAAATTTGCTGCCGGAAAGTGTTCAACTTCTGTTGAAAATCAACTCCAGATTATAATGATAAATTTATTCCTAAATTCTCTACAATTTAAGCTTTCTAAAATTAAAATTTGAATCTTAAATTTAACTTTTTAGTTTAATTACTAGTAAAGATAAAACTATTTTTAACTGGATTAAAGCAAATATTTCGACGAAATTTGCTGCCGGAAAGTGTTCAACTTCTGTTGAAAATCAACTCCAGATTATAATGATAAATTTATTTCTAAATTCTCTACAATTTAAGCTTTCTAAAATTAAAATTTGAATCTTAAATTTAACTTTTTAGTTTAATTACTAGTAAAGATGAAACTATTTTTAACTGGATTAAAGCAAATATTTCGACGAAATTTGCTGCCGGAAAGTGTTCAACTTCTGTTGAAAATCAACTACAGATTATAATGATAAATTTATTCCTAAATTCTCTACAATTTAAGCTTTCTAAAATTAAAATTTGAATCTTAAATTTAACTTTTTAGTTTAATTACTAGTAAAGATGAAACTATTTTTAACTGGATTAAAGCAAATATTTCGACGAAATTTGCTGCCGGAAAGTGTTCAACTTCTGTTGAAAATCAACTCCAGATTATAATGATAAATTTATTCCTAAATTCTCTACAATTTAAGCTTTCTAAAATTAAAATTTGAATCTTAAATTTAACTTTTTAGTTTAATTACTAGTAAAGATGAAACTATTTTTAACTGGATTAAAGCAAATATTTCGACGAAATTTGCTGCCGGAAAGTGTTCAACTTCTGTTGAAAATCAACTCCAGATTATAATGATAAATTTATTCCTAAATTCTCTACAATTTAAGCTTTCTAAAATTAAAATTTGAATCTTAAATTTAACTTTTTAGTTTAATTACTAGTAAAGATGAAACTATTTTTAACTGGATTAAAGCAAATATTTCGACGAAGTTTGCTGCCGGTTTGGTTTCTAGCGTACATTTTCAGCGGAACGTTAGTATTTCATGCAATCGAATCTTCGACGTCAGCTAAAATTGTACTTGAGCCAGTTCAGTTCAACTCAAGCGACAAGTGTCTCGGTCGTGATTTTTGGGCAGCAATGTTTCATTCGTTGAGCTCTGCGTCGACGTTTGGTAAGTTTGAAATGGTCGGCATTCTCGGGATGTATAGCTTCACTGGCCAATGTATAGAACAGGGCCGGAACAGTAGTATAAGCGTATTTCTAAGTCTATGCCTAAACCTAAGCCTAAGCGTAAGAATGAGCTTATACGTAAGCCTAAACCTAAGCCTAAGCAAGAAATTAGTCTAAAGCTTAAGCGTACTCTATTGCAGTCGCGCCGAAAAACGTTCGAGCCCTGTTCTATATATGGGCCGTTTCACTTTGCTACTGATAACCAGCGTCTATGGTGCAAAATTTAGCGGCAGTATTTTGTATACATTTTGCATAGGTAATTGTCAGTAATTTTCCATAAAATTTATAAATTTGAACAAAATCAACCAGGGTGTAAACGGATAGTAAAAATAACGGAAACTGGTACAGAAAAGAGATACTAAAATATCAAAGTTTTAAAAATGTTTTACTTTTCTGCCAACAGAACTGAGGCGTGCAAACATTCACTGGACTTTCTAAAATTTTAAAGAAAAAGCGCCGGTTTCGCCGACATTTTTAAGATTTTGGATAAATTTCATAATTTCTATTACATTTCAAACAATTGCAGCATATCCGCAATGAAAAATTGCGAAAATAACCAATTTTGAGTGTAAAAATCTCATTGAATTCATCTGTATTTCTACAACGGAAACGAAAACGGACACCGGTTTTACCGGAAACGGATATCCGGTTACACCGTGAAATCTGGTCGTTGCAAACACAGGCGCGAACGATCGGAAGCCGACAAAGCAGGAACAGCAACAAAAACAAACAACAAACAGCAACAATAGAAGGTCAAAAAACGCTGAAACAACAATCGGAACCAAGGGTACAAAATTTCGAACCTCAGATTCTGCAAAGGCCCGAGTTGGCAGGAACCGAGTAAACATCGGGTAGTCAGAGTTATTTCAGCTAATTTTAGCCCAAAAAAGTACGCTACCGCGTAATTCGTTTTAGAAAGTTTTCAGAAGAAGACACAACCGCTAAAGTTGCGCATTTTCGTATCGACCCACCTCGTGGCTACGCACGCTTGTAGTCACAAGGTCACCGCTACAATTGCGCTGTTGAAATGAAAAGGCTTGCGGTATACTCACCAGCGCGTACAGGTTTGAGCGCTACAATCTAATAAAACGCCGAATTCTAGGCTATAGAAGAACACGCACCGAGGGGCATCCGAACACTCCCTCCAAAGACAAAAGTTATCTGCAATTTCCAGATGATTGAAGCAAGAATATACACCAGTTTAAGTCGGTGTATGGTACGTAACTCGAACATTTTTGCGTTGGTATGCAGTAGATGCGTACCAGACAAGCATGCAAAATCATGAAAACACAAATTTTAAGGCATAAAAAATTTACTTATCTCCCCCCCAACCTGTCACACCGACCCGCTCCTCATTCCCTGCTGCTGGAAGCTTGCTCCCCTACTCGCCAGCGGCTTAAGAAAACTCCAGTGTATGAGTCGATTACAGTGGAGACGAAACAGCCCATTGCCCAACATCGCCAGATTTGGGATATTTTTCTGGATTCGAAACTTTGGCCCACGTAAAGATCAGGGGCGGAACGTTTTTCTGTAAGACTAGAATAAACTAAGCTTAAGGTTTAGACTAAGGTTTTGCTTGGCTTAGGCTAAGGCTTAGGCTTAGGCTTAGGAATATGCTTATAATACTGTTCCGCCCCTGTTCTTTACATCGAGTTTAACATATAGGCATCAACCAACACTGAAAATCTTACGAAATTTCAACAAAATCAGTCGTCATGTGACCAGTAAAGCCAGTTCAACGTGTTCAAAGAAACAAAAATTAGCATTCAGGAGTTGAAAGGGTATAGGAAATTCGTCGAGATTTTACAGCCAGAAATGGAACTTTATTAGGGTACACTAAATTGTTTCATGGAGATTTACTGATCTGAGCGCTTCCCCTGGGTCAGCTCAGGCTACGGGCCTGGTAAGATTGTTTGGCCAATGGTTTGCAGCCGTTCGAAACCAAAAAAGCGCATGCATTTAGGTCCAAATTTAAAGATGCGACTGGTTGTGAAACTTTCACTCTTTCAGGCTACGGCCACGTTAAACCGTGTACAACAGCGTCACGTGCCCTTACAGTTGTTTACTGTATCTTTGGGCTCCCGCTAACCCTGCTGTTGCTCGCAGACGTTGGCTCAGGCCTTTGCGTAATCTTGGTCCAATTTCAAATCACACTCGCCGGCCGAATTCAAGCGTGGCATATCGCCAAAACGGCTCACCTCCTTCCAACGTCATCGTGGACTCCGGCTCATAAACGCGGCACCTCTGTCGCAGGCGGCATACGCCTTTCATCTCGATCGCCAGTTGGCATTTCTCCTCGGTTCGTTTGCGATATGCTTGGCGAGGCAGACTCGGCGAAATATATTGATACGGCCGAAAATTCCGGCCGCGACCCTGTGTTAAATATCAGCGACCTCGAGGAATGGACGAGTCCTGAATTGCTCCAAAGCGGGCGGACCGTCGGGACCACTTCTTCGGCGGTGTCAACTGCAAAGACATCCGCTCATTGCTCTGTTGATATTGATCCGGATCCAAGTCCGGATGTCCGTTTATCATTTTGTGTCGCTTTAATTGCACTTCACTATTGTTGTATTACAATTTACGTTACTGTAATTGAAAATATTACACTTTGTTGGTCAATGTACTACGCTTTGATGTTTTTTGTTGCTCAAGACGTCAATTTAACTGAATACCGCTTTGCGCTGCCGCGATATTTACTCCTATTCGTTTGTTTGAGTTTAGTTTCACTGACTGCAAACGCCTTTGTCTACAATGTTCAAAATTTGCTGCGACGGATCAAAGACAAGCTACCGGCACGGATCCGGGAACGCAAGGAAGCTGCAATAAGCGCAGGCGATCCGGAAGCGATTATCGATACTACTGTAGTATTGGAAGAACTTCTTCAAGAAGAAGGCACCGTTTTGACCCGAGTAAGCGTGCCTCAAAGCTCGATGAGCGAAATGAAAACGTTTGTCACCGAGTTAAACGATCAAATTCAACGAGAAATTGTCGAACAAAGTCAACTTTTGCCTTTACCATGGACGCCAAAATTGAGCAGGATATCGCCAAAAAAATCGATTCAAAAACCGCAACTCATTTCGCGATCAGACCAGGTAAGTCTGTCACCAGTTCCAAGTGCAGTCGAGTCTGTCGTCGAGACGTGTTCAGTAGCGTGCGGCGAAAGTGTTGAAGTTTCAGAGTTGGTCAAAATCAACCAAATTCAACACAAACCAAAAACTGAAGTAAAATCAAACGCAAGTCAATGCAACGAGGTTGATTTTTCACCGTTGATAAGTCCAAAGTTTCTTGACGTTGGGATCAATACTGAGCCTGAGATGCCATCACCCCCACCCGCGCCGGCACCACCGTTCCAGTGGAGCCCTGAACAACCGTCGTATGCTAGCGATGACCCTCCGAATGACCCGGTAATTTACAAATTTGAATCTGTTGATACTGCAGTGAATACTTCAGCACGAGTCATGACGAGCACCGCAGTTCAGGCTTGCCAGGCAGATGTTCGACCCTTAGTTTCAAGCGTGGAAACCATTACCGAGCTACAAATGATGAATTACCAATCAGCTGCTATTCAGGCCAATATCACCACCCCGCAACCAACAAAAAGGGCTGTAGGAAGTCAGACACTTTCATTTGTATCCGTATGTAAAGTTGACGCTGGCGTTTCGGCCGTGCCGGAAACTCGAACGGTCAAAGTACAATTTCCGTCACGATACCGGTTACATCCGTATATGACGTGGCGGATGCATTGATGACATCATCTGTGATCAAAAATGGAACCGGAAGTATATGCTTGACAATTTAATCGAGTCTTGAGTGGTAATAGCTCATTAACCAGGTCTGCCCACAGACGGCGAAGATGCCTTAGGGGGCCAGCTCCGCAACCAGGAACTGGTAGTAGAGCCAGGAGATGGCAAATCATTCCTTGAAGAGGCAAAGAACATTTTCCAAACAAAAAAATCTTTGAATGCTGCGGAAAATATTTTCTGCCCACAGGCGGTGAACGTGCCTAAGGGGGGCGGGCAGATAGACGTGTCTTTTTATGCGGGGTTCACGTTATAACTGGGGCAGCCTGGAACACGTTTTGTCCCTATAGCTGTGGTTCGAAGTAATATTAAGTTTCTATTTCGTTTGTTGTTTTCTTATTTGACGGTGTGGGTCGAAAAACGTCAGGTCAACCTTGTTTCACAACTTTGAGGGCTGTTAAAACAGAACCTTCGCAAGCCCTGTTAATTACTTACCTACCCAAGCGCGTCGACACAGAATTCAGTCCGACAGGGTGTAGCGTTTGGCATAATAACACGTTTTGACCACTAAGACCCAGTATTCTAAGACTGATAAATGTGCCTATTTTCTTGTTCCTCGACAAATTTCTGGAGAAGATATGTTCCATTTATCTACTTGTATACACATCATTAGCTACCCCCTGGTGGTAGAAAAGCAGGGTATCAGTTTTTGTTCTGGACATCCATTGGCTGATGCACTATTTTTGTTCTGGGCCTCAATTGGCTCATGCGCTATTTTCATTCTGGGCCTCAATTGGCTGATTCGCTATTTTCGTTCTGGGCCTCAATTGGCTGATACGCTGTATTCGTTCTGAGTCTCTATTGGCTGATGCCCTATTTTCGTTCTTTGTTTCAATTGGCTTGGCTGATGCGCTATGTTAGATTTGCGCCTCTCAATTGGCTGATGTGCTAGAATTTGGTTTGAAGAAAAGTTTGAGTTCAATTGATTCGCGGAGCATCTGTGCCCATTTCAAATATCAATCTTTGTTTGTCGATGCAAAGGCCCAGCGGCAAAGCGTCGCTTTTTGGCCGAATACAATCTGTTGACGGCACAGCTGTCTTGGTTGGATTGTATAGTAGCTAAGTAATCAACATCTTTTGCGGAATCTTCATTCGTCGACTCAATTCCATTTGACGTTGCTGCAAAATACAATTTTTTTGTGCAAGAAATCGAACGCATAGGCGCAGACAAGACAAGAGATCAGGGAATATATCCGCTGGCGAGTTTCTGGAAGGACAAACATTTCAAACAGACTTTAGAATAACCTTCTTGATCCTGAAAGTCAAAAATTGTTCCTTTATACGAGATTATGTGCTCCTAAATGAAATCCTGATACGCTCCTGATCGCAAGAGCTAATACCATAAGTCTATAGAATAGTTTCAAATAAAATTTATGAATAATCAAATTTTCGTGCGAAAACTACATTTATATCTTTATCCTTTATGTAAAGATCAGAAAGCTGGAACGTTATTTCGTGCGACTGGAATCGAGTAAGCTTTAGACTAATTTTTTTTGCTTAGCCTTATTATGCTTCCGTTTTGGTATAAGCTCATGCTTACACTTAGGCTTAGGAATATGCTTATACTACTGTTCCGCTCCAGTTCTATGCATTGGCCATATCTTTTAAGATTGTTTCCTATCGATTTTGGATACAGAATTCAGGGATGAGCATGAGTAAACGAAAAATCCAAACGAATCCTATAATTTTTCAGAAACCATAAACAACTGTTATTAAACCAGTAAGCAGGTCCAGTGCTGTGGAAGTCCTTCCCGACGGCCGACCCTTGTAGGTCCCATCTTGACAAAGTAAAAAAATTTTGGTTACCACGAAAATAGAGAGCAGTGAAACATTTTATTTAGATGCCCTCTCGGATCTGTTTGTGATCAATTTTTTTACACTGCAAATTCCAGTGAGTTTATTAATCAACTCAGACGGAAAGTAAGTTATTTCTGAGTTAATAACAGTAAACTTTCATCTCACTCTGAGTTGAGTTGGTTCTTTCTATGAGTTTTGTTGATGCTGTGGGAGTTGATGAACTAAATTAGAATGAGTTGAATAAACTGACAATTGTGAGTTGTGATAGTCCTAACTGAGAACGAGCGATTCAACTCATTCTGAGCTAAAGTCAACTCACTGGAATTTACAGTGTATCGGTGTCTTTGCGCCTGTTGATAATTCTGTCTGACATCGCTAACCTTGTGCTGCCAGTAAACAAACCGGCCTATATCATTTTCTTGGAGGCTGTGAAAGATGCGCACCTCAACTACAGAGTTTCTGCGCTGAAAACTTAACTCGAACTGTATTTTCAACCTAATCAATTAAAAAATGCGACGTAAAGATAGAATATAATTTAAAAAATTTTGAATTTTCAACACAATTTACAATTTTAAAATAATATTAAAATATTTAAATACTTACCTTGTTGGTTGGGATGGATTTTATTGCCTGCGCTTCGATAATAACCGAGTTTGTACGCCAAATATGCAATCGGATGAAGTAAACAGCCTTTCAACGCAAGTTCACGTAACCTTTGCTCGCGAATAAACTCACAGTAGTCTGTATGGCAGTGGGGACCTATAACAATGAGCGAAATTCTCAACAGTGTGAGTCAATATATAGTACAGGTTCGTAACAGTAGTATAAGCATATTCCTAATCAAGTTTAAGCTTAAGCGTAAGAATAATCTTACATCTAAACTTAAGCATAAGCAAAAAAGTTATCCTAAAGCTTAAGCTTACTCGGCCCATGTTACTTTAAGGGGCGTCCTGGTTTCTGGTGTGTCTTTAAAAGAATGTTTAGATTCTGGGTTACATTTTTTGGCTTAGGCTTAGGAACTCATTTTTGCAACGCTTAGGCTTAGGCTTAGGAATACAATTAATCTACTGTTGCGCCCCTTACAGTAACATTGCGGCCGCTTTACTCTATGGTCGTTTTGAACAAAAACGTTCCGCCGCTAATCTTTATATACGCCCGCTGAGGCGAAGAAAAAGGGTTTGGTCTAATGTACCTCGCATGACAATTGTTCAATGAAAAGTTGGCTCACAATGGCGGATCCACGGGGCGCCACCCCGGCCGTGCCCCCCCAACAGCATCTCGACAAAAATTATATTGGGACTCAAAATGGGGACCCCCGTATTATTTGGTTGACTACAGTATGGGTCAAAAATATGTTTATTACCTGTGAAATTTTGACCCCCCCCATTTTGAGATCCTGGATCCGCCACTGGTTGGCTATTCTTACATTTTTGCGCTGGTGGAAAATGGGTTCTCCAACACTTGAAAAGTGCAGGATTTTCGACAACATTACGAACAATAAGCGTTAAACAGACGATAATTGCAAATATTGCAGTTACGGTTGCGCATACAATCATTGCAACCAACTGTCGCGGTACATCAGTTGTAGTTGATAACTGCAAAATTAAATTTCAATTTATTTCAATTGGCCTTAGAGCCTACCACAGCGAAAAATGGTGAATCAAATTGACTCTCTCCGAAATAGGCGTTTCCTGACTACACACAAACTGAGTCAAATTGGACTCCGCCACAGTCAAATTTGATTCACTGAATCGCTCAGCCTGTCAGAGTCGAATTTGGACTCAATTTGTGTAGTCAGGAAAACCTATTTCGGAGAGAGTCAACTCGACTCACCATTTTTGCAGTGTTCCTATAGTATAAACTCCTTCAGTATGTATAGGCCTGATGAAAAATAATTTTCAAGCAGCAATGGTCTCCCCACCCACCCTACCCCACAAATTTACCTGTGGGACGATTAATTTAATGCTCACTGCTTTCTCTTATAGTATGCCATTTGAGGAGTGAAATATCTTGTTGAGTTTGACACTTTTACAGCCATTACAACAAGCTTCAGAGCCCTGCGTCTAAAAAACATTTTCTCACACGTTTACATTCGTTCACAGAAAACATTTCCATGACCACCCTAGAACCAAAATCTTATCTACAACGCCTGCGTACCGTAGATGCAACACTGGTGCCCACAGAAGTGGCGACAACTGTACTTGTTGTGGATGTGGTGGTAGTAATTCCATACACATAAAAATTGTACAAATATTCCCACGAACTACCGTAATACAGTTGTTTTTGGATCTCGACCATGGAGACGTTGTAGCCTGCTGGAGAATTGAAAACGTCGACCAGTTGAGTAAACGGAACCAAATAATAGAGTAAAAAGTAGAAATCATCAAATGTTGCGGTTGGACGCAACTTCCAAATCGCGAAAGTCGCCGGTGCAGTGGTGTTGTAGGTTGATGGTAATTTTGATAGCGTATCGAGAAAGGTATACACCGCATCATACGGGTAATTCTGAAAGATAAAAATTAATTTTTAATGATATTTAAAAATTAATTTTTAAACATTTTTATTAAAATTAATTTGTAGGGATTTTTAAAAATTAATTTGTGGGGATTTTTGAAAAATCATTTTTAAAAGCTTTTAAAAATTAATTTTTAAGGGTTTTTAAAAATTTATTCTGAAGAATTTCATAAAATTAATTTGTAAGAATTTCTACAAATTAATTTGTAATGATTTTTAATTAATTTATAAAGATTTTCAAAAAAATTAATTTTTCAGGATTTTCAAAAATATATTTTTTAATCCTTTTTTGAAAGAATTTAATGTCTACAACTCGCCTCAGGAGCATGCGTTATTTCGTGACAAAGGAAGCGAATCCCGAACCATATGATTACAAGTCGCACGTCTCACTCCCATTGCGTTTTCACCGTGCCACACGGAGGCGCACGGCGAGTATAGCGCAACCCTAAGACTAAGCCAAAGTAAGAAGCGCTAATGATCACATTGGCCACAGGGCCAGTGCAAGAAATACCAGCTGTGTCAACGCGGGGAGTCTCATTCATCTCCCCCCATTTTGTTCGATTAGCCATTATTAATGGCGCTCTCGGAGACAAATAAAATAATTTGTCTTTTGTATTTTTCAATCAAACAAGACCCCCAATCCCAGTATATTTGACCTAGTTCCCAAATTTTGAACGGTAACAATTCGAACCCATAGCAAGAGAAGATCACGGGGCGGCAGATACTCTAGAAAAAATTCGGACACCTAGGAATGTTTGTTTGAAATCCATGAATGCCCTGGTTAATAACTTATTAAAACTGCTAGCACATTGAGCAGGCTACGATCCTCAGTTTTGGCGATTTCAATTCGTACCTGCTCTAAAAACATCAAATGGTCCATCGTTACTTGAAGTTTTGAAAACGTTTCGATCAGCCTAAGATGTTGACCTAAGCTGATATTAGCATTTGCCAATTGGTCTTCATAGGCTTCAATCGCCGTCACAACTGGTACCGACGTACCATTAGTGTAGCGATCGAACAAATCTGACATGCTGTAAGGGGACTCAGGGTCTGTTGACAGAGACCATATAAGGTCAAGGGTGTTGGCGGTTGACTTTGACAGTGACGATGCGAAAACGAACAACCGGGAAAGATCGAAACTTGAATCGTGTTCGGCTTGGCGGATCAGCGATTGTGGCGTTAGCAGGTCGTCAGGAGACATAAAATTGTGAGCCAATATTAGTTCGACCTTACTCTGTTTGCGCAGTAAACACAGAAAAACGCTGCCTTTTAAAATAACTTGGACCAAATCAGGAATGATATATAGGTTTATGTTAATAAGATACAGAAGCCTGTCCGCCAGAGTAAATTTCGGCTCACTGAGTGACTCGGTCGAATTTGACACTGACGGAGTCGAATTTGACTCAGTTTGTGTAGTCCGGAAAAGCCTATTTCGCAGAAAGTCAATTTGACTCAACATTTTTTGCAGTATGCAATTCTTGGCTTGCGCTAATTTAAATTTTCTTACCGGTCTATGAAATTATCCCACAACGCGATCAGCGTTTCGTCAGAGTGTCCAGTGGTCACTTTAGCGATATTTCGAACAACTGGCGCATGCTTTGCCGTATACGGAAACGTCGTATTTAGCCAGTACTCACCAGTATAATTCGTGTGGACAGCGGTCATTCTTCGCTGCGAATCGGCTTCTTTTGCTCTGGCCTGAAAAAAGAACCAATATGGTATTTCTTACTATTAATTTTTGAATAAAATAATACGTCATTCAATTTATCTTGCGCCCGCGTTGTGGAAAATGAAACGGTGTAAACCCGAATGGAAAATTGCACAAAAGTTAAATTTTTAATAGTAATAGGAAATTGAGAAATTGTTTTAAAAGTTAACATTTCAATTTAACACTACGGTTCTAATGTTGTCACGTTCAATTTCTCACTGCCGTATAAAATTAGTAAGCAAGTGGTATGCCATTTATTTCCACTAAAGTTAAAAACGCATTTTAAACTTCTATTTTAAAATTACAACTGAATTACTGCTCGATAAAAGATTTCTTATCAATTTCCTTCTTCACATAGTGTTTGGTTTTCAATTTACAGGTCAGGTAATGTAAACAAACAAGGAACTTTAAAATTGATTTTACTTCAATTCAAAACTAGTGGTAAAATTTTAAACTTAGTTTAAAATTGTTTCAATTTACCACTACGTATTTCAAATCTTCTCAATTTCCAAATTGTTAAACTTTCCCAGGTGTAGTGAGAAATTGAGAGTTTCATTATCCACAACGCGGGCGCAAGATAAAGTGGACGACGCATAACCACTAAAATATGTCTATTTCGAACTTCAGTACCCTTATTCTTAAATGTATAATTGGACTATTACCAGTTAGTGATAGGTTTTGTAACTTTTGAGTCAGTAAAAGAATGTTTTAAAAATTCTGCCAGTGATGTAGACTTTGATTTGCATTTACAAAACTTTTTAAGTCCGTTGAAAATTTACCTACCAGGCCAAACCTTTCTTAAATCCTTTAGCGACAGGCGCATTTAAAAATCGAGTATTGTTAACATTTGTTTCTCGATGCCCTATTGGTTGGGTTTCTGAAATCTTACTTAAGTATTTACTTAAGTTATACCTACTTTAGTAACTACGTAAGTCGCCGACTTAAGTAAACACTTAAATTTTCGAGGAAAAACAAACAAATGCAAAATGTGAGCAATTGCCATTTCAATTAATAGACTAAGGTCGGTATGTCTGAACGGTTAATTTGTAATATATCAAATTCAGTCAGCGAATTCAGTATTTACTTAAACATAAGTACGCTTTTAAAAGCGACAAAATGGTTAAGTATTTACGTAGCACGTATTTAAGTAGTAAGTTGTACTTAAGTTGGGTGAAACCCAGCCATTGGTTGGGTTTTTGAAATCTTACTTAAATATTTACTTAAGTTATACTTAAGTAATTACTTAATTCCCCGACTTAAGTAAATACTTACATTTCCGAGCAAAACCAAAGACGCAAAATAACGGCCACTGTCATGACAAGAAACTAATAGTTTTGCTTTATATTAAGGAGGCATCATGAGTGTAAAGTTTCAACTATACCAAGGTTAGTTTACCTGAGCGGTTAATTTGTAATATATCAAATTTAGTCAGCGACTTAACTATTTAGTTAACTTAAGTACGCTTTTAAAAACGGCAAAATAATTAAGCAATTACTTAGCCCGTACTTAAGTACGTACTTAAGTAGGGTTTCGAAAACCCAGGCGATTATGTATTACGCAATTATTTAAATTTTGACATTTTTCGCTTACAATAAAATCCATTATGTCAAAGCTTTCGACAGTATCAATCATTGAGTCAATTGTAAAATTAACACGCGTTGTATTGTAGAGTAGAACTAAGCGAACAATGTACGCCGCTTCGGCACCGTCCATAATCATTCCTAAAAAATCACAAAATCATAGGGACACGGTAGTGTCACTATTATATGTTTCTTCCAAAAGTGTTCACGTCTCTCTTATGTTTCTATCAAAAGTCTATTATTTCTACTATTCTGTTTTGGTGGTATTTATATACAAACGTATGTCATTCAAGATCGTGGCAACCGATGTTCATGCGCTATATTTAAAGAAAAAATTGTCGAAGTATTAAACGTAAACGTTTTCATAAGAATCGGAAGCGCAAAGTTTCGCCTTCGTATTTGGATTCAAATCTTGTCGCAAGGTGTTCTACAGAATCGTAGATTGTAACAATGCAATTTTTTATGTGCTACATAAGTTATCTCAACCATATACGTTAAGCTATTTATTTAACGAAAATACTATTGTTTAGTACGTATATATGCGAAACATGTTAAGTGGACAATTACGAAAAACATTAGCTTATATATGATTACAAATTAGTAACATAGCTAGTTTTTATGTGTATTTTTTGCCAAGGCGCGTTTTTGAAAACGTAGACGTAACCTCAAGTTGTCGAAAACTGTGTATTTACGAGCTAGAACCTTATGGCTGCAAAGCTTTTCATTCAAAGTGGTAGTCCCTTAAAGTTTAACATTTTATTATATAAAACATACAAACCTTCTCCAAATTTGTGCAACGAATAACATTAGTAAAGCTTATATTTTGCGAATATGTGAATGATAGAGACTCTTTATAAATTTGTGCGTGTTTTAATAATTTTTTCGGTCATCTCTTGAATCATTAGCCATGCAAATATGAAAATAGTACCGTTGAACTCGGCTCGTCGAGATCTGTGTGACGCCGTGGTGGATGCAGGAATTTCAAAAGGATCGGTCGCTTAACGTATAATACTGCAAAAAAGACGAGAGGGAAGTCGAACGCTAATTTAATGCTGAATCTTAATGCAAAACCTTTCTCTTGATTCAAGTTGTGGTGGTTCAGGCCGGAGTGGCACCCATTGCATTCGCCAGTGGTATGAGAGACACCTTTTTATTTAATTCGTAGTAGGTGCCTAGATTTTACATTCGCGTGGGTTTTTTCTAAACCTAGATTTACATTTAAGCTCAAAGTTTACGCGTAAAGTATAGATATCAGTTTTGATTTACTGCTCGATGTATTATTGGTAGCACCAAGTTGAGCACTGAAATGTCCAAAACTCGGTTTAGAATATTTGAAGAAATTTTGACGTGCAAAATTAACACCATTAATTTAATAAGGTTCCCAAAGCAAGCAGTCTCTTTCAAAAACGTGACGCTCGAACACAGCGGGCTCTCATTATAGTATGAACCGGCCAGGATTTTTCAGGCCCACGCTCGGCCGCCTTAGTTTTTCGTTTTCGAAAAGAAAACAAAAATAAGTTACAAAGCAAACCTTATAGTTGCGGATTCGCAGTTTTGACTGGGGATGGAATTGCATTATTAGAATTTCTTGTACAATTAAGAGGAAACGAACAAAAGTGTGTTTCAAGCAATTTTCCACGTCCGCATGTTGATGCAAATGCGTATTCAGCATGTTTCACGAAATATTTGTTGCAGCCATATTTTTAAATGCTGCGCATTCCAATTATATATTTAACGCAATTCATGTGTGCAATACAAAATTGAAAGTATCGGAATCAGTATTCTTCCAAAATACCGATAACAATACCGATACCGATGTATTGGTTCTACACTACTATGCAGCATAAAATCAGTTTTCATTAGAGCAAGTACTTATCAATTGTAATGATTTTCTATTTGAATTCAAACAATTTATATGAATTAAAATATATTAGCATTATAAATTGAGCGAGTTACCTAATAAATAAAAATGAAATTACGAAAGCGCGTCTTTTGTGATTGTGAAAATGTAGTTTTTAATTTTCATGGAAATATAGCTTAACAGTTCTAAAACAATTATAACGTGAGTATATATGACTTTAAATTTGAATATTTTCGCACTTAAGGTAAATTTACATCAAATTTCTTCCTAAAGCTTAGTAACTAGAATGAAAAGTGCCCCGATGTGGCCATAGAAAACGATATGTTTCGGGTAGTAAGATTTTTAGTTCAATACCGCTAGTATTACAATTTCCATGCATGCGTATAAAGTTATAAAACTAGATTAATTTGATGCCAATCAGCGTCCTCCCGAAACACGACACAACAATACTATAGAATTAATAAAAGTTAAATCATTGAGTTTGATTGACTGCGTAACGGAAACATATCCGCAACTTTTTCGGAGAAAAGTCGCTATAGATAGTAAAGTGTCCCGACGAGGCTATAGAAAACGATAACGCATCAAGTTTTGGAGCTGTATAAATTTTGTACCGTACAGTGCCCTCTCCATACTTGGCTAAACGGTACCCAGATTTTAAACTTTTAAAACATTAAAATATTTGAGTGAGTACGTAGCGAAACAATATTTGCAACGTTGCTGACGAAATCTGCGTTGTATTCCAATGACGGCCAGTGTAAAGATCAGGGGCGGAACGTTTTTCTGCGGGACTAGAATAGAATAAGCTTAAGGTTTAGAATAATTTTTTGCTTGGCTTAGGCTTAGGATTATGCTCATTCTTACGCTTAGGTTTAGGCTTAGGAATATGCTCATGCTAACGCTTATGCTTAGGCTTAGGATTAGGAATATGCTTATAATACTGATCCGCTTCTGTTCTTTACATTGAGCCAATTGACGAACAAACACGTTTTTAATATTGGGTCACCAGCATTTTACGCTTAATTTCTACTTACATACCCTTTTTAAAACCCAAAATTTTTCTGCATATATTTGAAACTTCAGTTTTTCGTCATTTATATTCTAGTATATATTTCTTGTTTTAATATTTCGAAACAGTGGATCACATGTCTATTTGGCCGCTGTCAGAGAAAGTTGCGGATATGTTTCCGTTACGCAGTCAATCAAACTCAATGATTTAACTTTTATTAATTCTATAGTATTGTTGTGTCGTGTTTCGGGAGGACGCTGATTGGCATCAAATTAATCTAGCTTTAAAACTTTATACGCATGCATGGAAATTGTAATACTAGCGGTATTGAACTAAAAATCTTACTACCCGAAACATATCGTTTTCTATGGCCACATCGGGGCACTTTTCATTCTATACAAATATGTTTCAAAATTTTAAATTCAAGAACTGCATTCCCAAATGTGTGTCACACCAATCACGAACTAGTAATTGGTTGTCAAAAGAAAGGTGATCGGTAAACCCTGGCAAATCCAACAAGGATCATTCCGAGACCAGGTTACCTAACAAGGATTAATACCGAAATGTTCCATTAAAATTTAGTGCTAAGTTGGCTACTTAATAAATTCTCGCTCGCTTCGATCGTGAGGCTTTCATTATAACAATCAGAGTGGGATGTGGGTAAGCATTTTTCACCCGACCCACACTTTACCCTCGCAAACAATAGTTTTCTAGCATCGGGTATACCCGCGCAAAAATGATCTACCCACGACCCACCTTAAACCCGCATCTGAAGTTACATCAGTATTTTAATGATCGCAGGTGATTTGCACTTTAATAAAGTTTTGCGGTTTATAGCTTCAATGAATTTTGCGCATGAATGCGAACTAGAAACAACAAAATTTCAAACCCAACTAAACAAAGCTCGGGCAGCACCTGATCCGAAACAAAACAAGCAATAGGGTAGGTTTTCCACCTTAAAACTTTAAAGTTTGCCACGGGTAAAAACAGTGAATTTTGTACCCGTGCGATAAAAATCTTTACCCGCGGGTATACCCGCACCTGAAATTCTTTAGTCGACCCGCGTTTACCCGCGAGTAAGCGCGGGTAATGTCCCACTCTGGTTATATTATAACGTGATCTTACCAATCAAAAATTTCTGAATGCCCTACTAGATTTTGAAAACAGAACACCTCAAATCACACACAGTAACAGGGTATTTTAAATGCAAAAAATGGTCAAGCTGCTACCTGGTTTAAAACTTACTTAAACCATTGGGGCCCCACCCGTTCCCACTGGCGGATGCAGAAGGGGGCGGAGATCGTACGCCCCCATGGGAAACTTTTTCGCGATAGAATGGTGTAAGAACCGCACCTTACAATTTTGTCCCTCAAAAATTTGGCACATATATAGCATACAGTAAACATTGTGTTTCACAACTTTTGCCAGCCTGCCTCCTGCCCTGAGGCTAACGTACCCATTTGAGGCGTTCTAAGATGTAAAAGACCGTTGACTAAACCGCGGGATCCGGCGGAAATGACTTCGTTCATTTCGGTTAGCTGCAAAATTAGATTCTTAAACAGAACATTGCCTGGGTTTCTGAAACCTTACTTAAGTATTTACTTAAGTTTATTATACTTAAGTAATTACTTAAGTCGCCGACTTAAGTAAATACTTAACATTTTAACAAAAATGAATAAACACCAAAGGTGAGCCATGGTCATGACAAGAAAATAATAGTTTTGTTGGCCCATGTATAGAACAGGGCCAGAAGTGTTCTATACATTAGCTGTTTTGTTTTATATAAAAGAGACGCCATCCATCTTTACTGCCAATAGACCAAGCTAAGCATACTTGAAGTGTTAAAATGTAATTTACAAAATTTCTTTAGCGACTTAAGTGTTTGCTTAACTTAAGTACGCTTTCAAAAACGACAAAATAGTTAAGTAACTACTTAGCACGTACTTAAGTATAGTACTTAATAAGGTTTCGGAAACCCAGACGTTATGAACTAAATTAAAAATCAAAATTAACTGTAGTGTAAGCTGAACAGTTAACGCAGTTATTTAACAGATAACTGTATTTTTTAATGTTGTCAACATAGACGTCAAGCTTTGGGTAAGAATTTAACAAAAATATTGTGTGATTGATTCTGTTTATCGCTCATTTCGCTCGCAATATTTTCTTTTCGCAATTCTACGTATGGTTTAAGCCATAGTTACCTGGAAATGCATCGTATACCTATTTTTTCTGTAACAGACTTACCCTAAGCTTAAATTCTGTACTGAGTTGATGCATTAGTCATCTGGGCCCATGTTACTTTAAGGGGTGTCCAGGTTTCTGGTGAGTCCATAAAAGAGTAGGTTTAGATTCTAGATTACATTTTTTGCTTAGGTTTAGGTATAGGCTTAGGAACTCGTTTTTGCAACGCTTAGGCATAGACTTAGGTTTAGGAGTACGATTAATCTACTGTTACGCCCTTTAAAGTAACATTGGCCGACATCTGAATGCTAGAGAAATTCCAGTGTGAAGTATTGAAAACCAGTATTATTCAATATTCGGTTCCGAAATCAAATCCATTGTTTTTCAGCGCCCTGATTGGTTGCTGGGTACTTTTCATATCCCAACCTAAAGATTACCCACCATGAAGTCATGTATAAACCACTACAAAGACAAAGCTTTCGGGTTCTTGAAAGGGAGGGTCGACCAGTTTGTTGTTGCCCCCTAAAGACTATTTCAAAATAAATAATCATGAATAAACTAAACATACCGTAACCCCAGTTGAACTTTCGTTGAAATTCGGATAGTATTGGGTCCATAGACTTTGAGTTGTCGTTTGAACCCGCGGACCGCGTCTACGGAAGGCTCGTTTTGACCGAAGCAATTGGCTGAAATCTGAGAAGTCAGCAGTTACGAGTTGCGGAACTGAAAATACAATAATAGTTGTTTGTGTTTCTGATAGAAGAATAAACAGCTCTATATAAGTAGCTTTCCGTGGCAAATACTAGGCCTTACTCCAGGCAGCATTATACCTTTGATGACGTCCGACGTCGTCCGCCACAGCTCCACCGTCCACGTGTATTGCCACATGACACAGCATATCAATTTGTATAACGGTACTTAATTACTTAAGTCGCCTTTAGTAAATACTTAACTTTTCGTAAAATAACAGATAAATCCCAAACGCGAGCTACTGTCATAAACAAGAAACTAATAGTTTTGCTTTATATTGAGGAGGAACCAAAAGTCTTCAATTTAAATTTGACCAAGGTCAGTATGCCTGAATGGTAAATTTGTAATCTATCAAACTTAGTCAACGACTTAAGTATTTACTTAACTTAAGTACGCTCATAAAAACGACAAAATGGTAACGTAATTACTTAACACGTACTTAAGTACTAAGTTGTACTTAATGTAAGGTTTTGGAATCCCGGCCACTATTTCAAAAGTAGTCCAAGTATTTCTTAAAAACACGGATGTCAGCCACATTTTAACATCCATCATCCATTGACAATTAATTCTTGTGACCTGTTTGAACTGTATATCGGACATTCGGTATTTGTTGGTTTGTTTAGACTAAATATTCTATCAGAAGGGTGTCACAAGTAATTCGAGCTTGGAATGTCATCTCATTATTCAAAATTGTGTGAATTTTTGCTGAGGGTCTGCCCTGTATACGAAATCAAACTAAAATAAAAATATGACATTTATTAACTTACCAGCGTAGAGATAAATCAGAACGGTGACGGTAACCCAAGACATAAAAATTGAAATGAACTAATGTTTAAAATTTATCTGACAAAAGTTTAATGTTGCTACAGCGAGTATCCAATCAAATTTGTGTACTGTAATGATCCGAATAAATAAGGGCAATGATATTTATTTGGCCTCTCAAGAGGGTACCCCAATTGTTATTCAGTTACGGACTAATGTTTCTAAACCACCTTCCGACACCCTTCGCTACTGATATATGTTCGGTATTGCAACTATCCGTTGAATTAAACGTTTATCTTGTATCAAAAACTTGAGCGATAATGCAAGGTTATACTTAGGAATCATGGTGCAACCGGAGGTGAAATATAAAGGAACCGGAGGTCAACGAAACTTGCCGGAGCCGGAGGTGAGGCGAAATTAGGTAGTAAAAACGATGGTTAATTTGTTAATTTTAGCCAATATCTGCAATATTTTGTAAAGTAGTTTGGTTTTACGCTAATTTTCTGCGAAATTTCGGAAATTCTTTCCTAAAATTGTGATAAAAGTAAGCTAAAGCGCGTTAAACAGATAAATTTCGCAAAATTGTGCAAAATATTGCCACAATCTTCGGCAAAAAATTCTATCACAGCCGGAGGCCGACCACTGGTTGTAATCTGTTAGGAATGTACTTTCAAAACTTAAGTTCGCTTTAAATATTTGGTCAAGGAGTCATTTATGCAGTACAATCAGGGGTAATTGACATATATGAACTCTTATTAGCAGAATGCAACTGGAGGTGAAATATACCGAAGCCGGAGGTCAACGAAGCTTGCCGGAGCCGAAGGTGAGGCGAAATTAGGTAGTAAAAACGATGGTTAATTTGTTAATTTTAGCCAATATCTGCAATATTTTGTAAAGTAGTTTGGTTTTACGCTAATTTTCTGCGAAATTTCGGAAATTCTTTCCTAAAATTGTGATAAAAGTAAGCTAAAGCGCGTTAAACAGATAAATTTCGCAAAATTGTGCAAAATATTGCCACAATCTTCGGCAAAAAATTCTATCACAGCCGGAGGCCGACCACTGGTTGTAATCTGTTAGGAATGTACTTTCAAAACTTAAGTTCGCTTTAAATATTTGGTCAAGGAGTCATTTATGCAGTACAATCAGGGGTAATTGACATATATGAACTCTTATTAGCAGAATGCAACTGGAGGTGAAATATACCGAAGCCGGAGGTCAACGAAGCTTGCCGGAGCCGAAGGTGAGGCGAAATTAGGTAGTAAAAATGATAGTTATTTAGTTAATTTTAGCCAACATCTGCAATATATATGTTGATAAAGTTGTTTAATTTTACGCTAATTTTCTGCGAAATTTCGGATTCTTTCCTGAAAATAAAAATTCGGAGCCGGAGGCGGATTTTCTGCCGGAGCCGGACCTCCGGTTGTACCCTGCTTGTCAGGGTTTAGGGCTCTATCCGCTACGGACTCTTTCTATTACAGATGCGGTCTCCTAGTGATTGGGACTGAAAATGTGGACCTCTCTTTTATTCATGTTACTACAGTAAGCATAAGCCTAAGCAAAAAATAGTCTAATGCTTAAGCTTTAATCTATTGCAGTCCCATAGAAAAACGTTCCGGCCCTGAATAGTTATACGCTGTATAGCTGCACAACGAATATTTTTCAATTTTGAGTCAAAGCTTTTAACCGACCTAAAGTTGAAAATTAATGCTGGTTTCAGCCACAGATGGAAAACGTAATTTCGAAGTCGTACCTACAATACTCAACTCAAATTGTTAAAACTATTTTGACTACAACGCTGGAAACCTGTTTGCTTTCCATAGGAAAAATACTCTAAGTTCAACCATACACACTGACGGAATAAAATCATGGGGGGCTCACAAACTACTAACTAAAGCTTAACTGTGGGAAGTGTGCAAGAGCGATATATTCTACATCATTTTCGAACTAATTTCAAGCCAGATACGAATCTCAGGCTGTTGAGAGGGAAACGAATTACGTTTTCTTACCGTCACTCAGCTGTAGGAGTTCAGCGGTTGAGCCCTAAAAGGCCTTCATAATGCTGAAGGCTTTTTAAAAAATGTAGGTTATGGTGCACGATTTTTAACACAAAACCGTTCGCAAAATTGCAATTACACACAAAATAAATTGTCCCGAAATTTCAAGACTCATACTTTCTTAAATTTTCAAGATATAAGTGTCTTGTATTTCACACATTAATAGCCTTAAATAGCTCAGAAAATCGTTTCTTAAGTAAATGATTAAAACATAAAGGTCTTATATTCATGGAATTGGCATTGCCCGGATGCAACCAGGATTTCGGTATTGTTAGAGAAATTCGGTACTTTTCACTATTTGGTTCAAGTAAAAATTCCGATATTTTTCCACCGGAATTTTCCGGTATTTTTGTTATTGAAAATTTTTCTCACTCGAAATTAAAGAAAATTGACAAATTATTATTCTAACTTTATTTTTCTAAAATTATCTGAACGTGTATTGCCAAAATTTTCAATTTGTGTCATACTTTATAATTGATCATACGTTTCCAACTACTGCATTTTTTCTGATAAACAAATCGTACTCTACTTCACCCAAAAAACATTGCACAATTATTTACTATTACAAAATCACAATTCAGAACTCACAAAAACTCAAGATTTACATTTCTATGCAAATCTAAACCAAGATTGTAAGTCTTGTAGATGGTCGGTAACATTAATTTCGCAATAAAACTGTATCTGTACACAATTTAAAACCAAAAGTCACGACTCCTACTTTCTTAAATTTTCAAGACATTAATGTCTTCTATTTCATACATTAATAGCCTAAAACAGTTCAGAAATTCATGTCTGAAATGGTTAAAAGAAAAATGTCTTATAATAAATAAATTAAATTGCTTCCTTTCAACAAACAGTTGTCTTTATATTAAAACTAATTTTCTAATTTTAATGCATGTTATTCTTGAGAGTATAAAAATAATCGAATGTCAAAGATATTTCGTGTTGAGCTTAAGCTTTCCCCAACCTAAGTTTACGTCTTTGACGGATCTTAGGTTGGAAAATTAGCGAATTTGGTTGACCTTAACCCCAACTTTGAATGCGACTTCTCTGGCAAATCTTGTTTCTAATACATATATGTCTTAAATATCAGCAAATTAACTAATTAACTCTTTTATTTCAGACATATTTGTCTTAATACTTTTCACACACATTTGTCTTATATTTCAGAAATATTTGTCTTAATAGTTTATGAAACACACTCTTAAATTTAAGACATTTACGTGTTAAAAATTTCAGACACAGATTCCTGAAAAATTTCAGAAACTAATGTCTTGCATTCAAGAGATGTCTGGAGTCCAGATTAAGACATAATTGTCTCGAATTTAAGAAAATATTTCTTGAATATCAGAAATGTTTTTATGTGCCCTGTTCGCTAAACCGTATCTACTATTTCATACCCATTATTTTACTCAAACTTTCAAAACAATTATACTGACCAATATATAGAACAAGACTGAACAGTAAGTAGTACCTATACGCATACTCCTAAAAGCCTAAGCATAACGATAAGTCTATAATGAAGCCTACACAAAAAACAGTCTAAAGCTTGATTATTCTATTACAGTCCCACGAAAACATAGACTGCCGCTGATCTATACATGGGCTTTGAATTTAGTAAATTTTTTACAATTTATTTTGTTCTTCAACGCCTTCCAGGCCCCTATATTTGCTCACATTTTTACATGCTGCTCAAGCCCTTTACTACGGGGGCAGCGATAGTCCCCTTTAATGAACAGCCTCGCCACCACTGGCCGAATACTGTTTAAGACTGCATTAAAAGAATTTAATGCTAAGAAGTCTGACAAACTTCCTTGAAAATGTTTTTGCAGCACCACTAAAAATTCCTGGTGCACGGCATGGCTCCAAATAACTTAAATTCTGTCGACCTTCTAATTTAAATGTTTGCTAATTATTATTAATAAAAATTATTATTACATTTTACAAAATATATAAATATATAAATAAAATAAAAAATAAAAACAAAAACATAAAAATGGAATGTTGTTATTAAAGGCTTAACTAATAAAAAATACTAAACCCAGTAAAAAATAAATAAAAGATCGTAGACATATATACACAACTGGTCGAGCCAAGCAAATGCAATGCTGACGCTTATAAATACCGAATAAATGATAATTTGGCAAATGACAAATTTGAGTCCATACGGAAAACACACCGAAATTCAGCCATAATACGCTACAATTGTTTAAATACTTGCAAAATGTCTAAACCTAATCTTACACAAAGTACAATCATGCCCATCCAATTACACACTGTACAGTAATTTGGCACCTTAAAACTTGTCTAATCTTTTAGCAAACAAGCCACACCAGCTAAACACTCCAAACTTGCGTACGCAACCACTCCATCAGCATTTGCATACCTCCCTACATCTACATCATCACTCGATTTGGTAAAATACCGCAACTGATTCGCCATACACATTTTACCAAGCTCACTCCAATCACTATCACTCCTGCTTGAAATATCACCAGCGTTACTGTCATCAGTCGGCGATATATAACCTTTACAAGCGTTATCCAGAAACCACTGCCACGACACCACACCTCCACCTAACGACAACAGAACCGCATGCGGCCCACACGTATCCCATTGAAATGTATTCGGTTTGGTGCATATATAAATATGTGCTGCGCCAACGGCGACACAACTCAGTTTATGTCCAGCTCCGGCCGCCGCTACCATTATAACATTTGGTGCCTTAGCTAATTTGGCAAGATTTGAATCACAGTTTGTAAGATCTTCCGAAGCGCTATGTAAAATAATTAACCCATCTGTCGTGTTTCTACAAGTAACTGCTTGATGGCATAAATTGTGACACTTTTGACTTTCAGTTGCGAATCCCCAGATTGCTGTTTGATTAAATCTGAAACGAAGCGTTAATAATAAGGGCGTGAAATTTGTATCTGGCTAATTAAGCAAATGCTCGATGGGTCTGATGGAATGTGGCTCACTCAACAAAATGAAAAATTCGCGGTTATGTATTATTTTTCTGTATAGTCAGCAGTACGTTGGCTTATATCAAAATGTCAGAACAAGCTTCACACGCAGGACTTGGTTTGGAGTCCGTAGTGAGGAAATTTCAGGCGGGCTCACAAAAAATATTCTGGGCGGTAGTATTTCGAGGGAGATAATAAGAAATTCCACGGGGAAGGTGCCATAAATCTATTAGCTTTATGAAACCGACATTTGGTGAAATAGCTAAACTCGAACCAGTACACAATATATTAGGGTGCAAACGGAATTTATGTCTCAACAGCGATATCTGCATACAGCCAGTCAATACCTGCTCTAGCATTCAAATATACAGAATCAGCGATATTTACGGAATCGTGGTAAAATATGAATACACATTTTGAGAGGTAAGCGTAATTTAATTGAATGAAATTTTTAAATTTTCTCTCAAAAACTGGGCAGGGAGAGGAATCCTCGCGCCCCTTCCGTGTACGCCAAAAGCCAGGACCGATTTTTAGTGCCAATCCAGCTACACGTATATGTAAATGATACTTTACAGCTTGAAACAACTTGCTGATCAATAATCGATTTGAAAACAGAATATTTATCGATGACATAGCAGTAGTATCTAATCTCCTGTAATGTTTCACACACTACATAGAGAGCGTTACCAAATGATTACTGCAGCTATCCAGCGCATTAAACGCCAATGAACCCACATTCTGTATGACAATTCACAAAGTTACCTCTGACCTCCACCTGGGCGAAAGCTACAAAACTTGTAATAACTTTTCCTAAATTGTATACACAAACTGAAAACAGGGCTGTACAAGTATACTGACATAAAAACCATGAAATAAACCTAGTATACCTGCCATATTCAGCTCTCGGATACGGCCGACCAATTACACCCAGCAATGGCAGTTGCGACTGTTTATCAAACACTCCAATCAAAACAGTGACACATTCAAGTGAATCTCGAGCAATTTCTACTTCAGTACTTGCGGTTGGATTACAATTATTTGATTGTTGAGGCTTGCCAGAAATATACACGTTAGTTCCATCTGAAATCAACAACAAATATGTGACTACGATAAACGCCGCTATGAAGTAAATACTTACCACAGGGGAGCACTACAATACCAAAGTATATGTTTAAAGGATGTCATAAAGTAAATGAATATCTTATGACTGAATCTCTGGTCCGAAAAATTAATAGCTTTTATCTAAAGCCGGCTAAAAAGGATATAGAGATTAGATTTGAATACAAGCCGGAGATGTCCCAGACCACGATTTTACACCCGTTCCAGAGAGGACACCTTTGCACGTAGCATCAACTATAGTTGAAAGACCCTGCTCATAAACAAACCCTTCCTATATTTCTTGAAATACACTGTATACAACATACGCAAAAAATATAACAAAACTAACTGCAACAATTAATCAAAACATCAAAGCCTATTCTAACTAAAACCAACCGATAGGATCTATCCAAATACCAAGCGGCGGAAGCTTATCGTTTTCGGAACACTTTTCCTTCAAAAGCAATTGAACCGATTCTTTTAATGTCTCATCGCTGCCCACACTTGTCACTGCATCTGTTAGCAATTTAGCAGCGCCAGCGTCGCCGTCCAGAACAACCGTCAACCTCTCTGGTAAAGAATAATATCACAAAATTGGTAAATTAGGGCAGGAATTTTATTGAAACAATAAATTTAATCGGCTATTTTTTGCGGTATATATAAAACAGGACCTGTTGGATACATAAAATTAGCGACTGTAAACATTCAAAACAATTTTACTTTCGTCCGCGATAAGCAACTAATATATAACTTCTGCAATAAACCCACAAATCGTTGCCAAGTCATCCAGACACCTTCATATTTGATAAAACTAAATTTTTTTACGTCAAGCACTAGTTCCATGGTCTACAAATTACCAATCAACGACTGTTTATCATCGTTAACAGCCACGGAAATGTGGTCACTTGGCTTGTTGGGATTCGCAAATTCGGCTGATTCTTCACCAAAAACAGCGCCGTGAAGTCCTGGAAACTGAAACGAATCAAGCAATGACCAGGAGGCAACCGGAGTTACAATTTACCGGAACGGGGACCGGAACCGTAATTTGAACAAATTACCGGAAACGGAACCGGAAAATGAAAAATACGTCACCAAATAATTCATTTTAATTTTCTTTTTTGCAATATTATTGGTGAAATAATCCTTAGTTGGAAATAGGTATTCACTTTATCTGCTGTATTTTATATTTGACTTATCTACTGACGCGAACGTACCTTCGACGGTATATTTTCGGCGATTGTCAAGGTTTATATACTATACAAATGAAATTACTTAATTTTTTATCGTCATTTTTAGTATAAAATATCTTAATTCCCACAGACTAAAAATTTACATCGGAATTTTTCATTCCGGTAAAAAATTAACATAACCGGAACCGAAGTTCCGGTTGCACTCTGGCAATGACTTTGCCATTAATAATAACGTTCATTTGCTTTTCCTTAGGACCAAATTCTCGCCTTTCAAAACCCAAACGTTTTAACAGCAAGGGCGTTTCGTCTTGTCAAAATTTTCGCGCTCCATATATATTACGCTTAAAAATAAATAGGTTGCACCATAAGTTTCCGACACAAATCCGGACGCAAACTTTGACTCCCATTGCATTGCAATATATAGCTTTTAAATGTAAATCATTTTAAACTTGTTTTACGCTTAAAAACATGCATCCGCAAAATCTATTTACCTTGGTTTCAAGCTCATATCGCACCATTTCTTGAATAAGAACATCGGCAAGGGTCTTGAAATCTTGCACAAATCGCTGATTTTTATGTTCGTCTGTTTTCTCTTCAATAAGTAGCGCAAACAATTGAGGCTGTAAGCGTATTGTTTGTGCCAAATGAATTGCGCGATACGTTAGAGACAGAATGGTTTCAAGCAAATCGTGTAGGGCTAATTCCTGCATGATTCCTTTAAATAAGAAAAAATTATAAGCACATTTTCTACAATTTTCTTGAAACAATGCAACAAGCGATACTAAAATGTTTCTCGACTTTAACCTAAACTGCTAGTCTTTGACGTTCTAACGAAATATATTTAGAAGTACGCCTAGCTAAGTAGTTTCTTTTCAATACTTTGGCCTCAATAAAGAGTGGAGCCGACTCCAAGAAATAGTCCCCGGGTATCTTTTCATGAAGTCCTATTTTCATAATACTCTTGTGTAAAAATGACCACAAATGAAAACAGGCCCCTCGGTCATTTTAACACGGCCATGACCCTCGTTTCAATCTAGCCAAACGTTGCAGCAGGAATGAGTAGAAACTGCTTGCTTAGTAAACCTGCTAACTATAACGCCCTTGGTAGAGAGCGTCACCATGATTTTATTATTTAATACACTTGCAGATGCCTATGTGTGGCACTGTAAGATTAGTGAAATGGAGCCTAAGTTAAATATACCGTTTAAATATATATGCGAGCTAACTCGATTGGAGTCCCGCAAAAAACCGCCCTAAAATCAACTTGGACCCATATCAGAATACATGCCTTTTCTGTAAACCTAAAGAAGTCTTATAGCTTTGACTAAAAATAGTCAAAGTCGTTTAAAAGTTTGCTAACAACAATAACTCTAGTCTGTTCAACGTAGCCTAAAAAATTCAAATAAATAATTGCTGTGTACTGTGCGTAACAATACGACGACAAAGGTTTTATGTTTATAACAAATGGAAAGAACAATGCCGTAACAGTAGCATAAGCATATCCTAAGCTTAAACCATGTAAAGATCAGGGAAGGAACGTTGTTCTATGGGCCTGCAATAGAGTAGCTTTAAGCTTTTACACTATTTTTTCTTTTGTTTAGGCTTAAGCTTACTCTTAGGAATATCTTTATTGTTACGCTTAGGCTTAGGTTTAGGTTTACGCTTACGCTTAGAAATATGCTTATAATACGGTTCCGCCCCTGTTCTTTATATTGGCCCAGATAATCGTACCTAAAAGCCTAGCAAAAAATAGTCTGAAGGTTATGCTTAGCTCCATTGTATATAGTTCAACAGCAAAACGTTCCGCCCTGATCTTTATGGGCCATGTTTGTTAAAAGTTCATCTATTGCAAACTTGCGTTAAACAACTCCATATATACCCAATTGCGAGTTTAGCTCTGTATTCCACCATTTAATTCTATTCAAATAGGGCGAAACAAAGGTTTCGTTTGATGCCTGTATTAAATAGTTTGGTTTGGTTCCAGGAATTAAAGCTCATACAATAACTATTGAGTCTGGCTTATATTGAAATTGGATCAGGTCGAATAAATAAATACAATTGGTGTTTCTGACCGGATTGCGCTGTAAGCAAACCATAAAGATTAATCCTACAAAAGGTTATATAAAATGCTCAGTTGAAGGCCAGGAAAACCGTAACTTGAATGTTGCAGTTTGAGGTTCTTTCACATTCAAATTTAGGCTCGCTTGCTTTTTTAAAAGTTGGCCCATGTATGGAACAGGGCCAGAACATTTTCCGGCGAGATAAATAGAGTAAGCTTCTTTAAACTAATTTTTTGCTTAGGCTTAGGCTTAGACTTAATAGGCTTAGGTTAGGTATAGGTTCCTTCTTAAATACGCTTAAGCTTAGGCTTTTATGCTTAGGATTGTGCTTATACTACTGTTCCGGTCCTGTTCCATATATACATTTAAAAGTCAAAGTACAAACACTTTCATATGTAACAAACCGATTTCATGTTTTTGTTTGTATCAAGAGCGCATGATAGAAGAGTGTGCACCTCTTGGGATTCAGCATGGTATAAAATGCACCACCGAGTGTTGCGTTTTTGGCTGACTTCCCCTCATGGTTCACATAGGCGTACATTCTTTCGTACACAGAATACTGTAGCGACCCGAATAAGTGTGGGATTTCGCCTTTATACAGAGGGCACCCCTGTTATTCGGTTACGGACTGTATTTATTTTTCACCCGCCTCTGCCGCCCAACGTTTAACTGATATATATCCGGTATTACAACTATCCGTTGAATTTAACGTTTATTTGTCTTGTCAATAACTTGAGCGACAATGCAAAGTATTATACTTTGAAATGTTACTTTCAAAACTTAAGTACGCTTTAAAGTATCGGCCAAAGTATCGAACTCAACTTTATTTACTCCTAGAGACATTTATGCATTTCAACTAGGGATAATTGACATTTAAGGGCTATAACTAGGGATTAAGGACTCTATCCGCTTACGGACTCTTATTAGAGTTACGGACTCCTATTAATTGGGACTCAAAATGGGACCCCCGTTTTATTACCTTCCTCTTATTCGGCTCACTACAGTATACCGTTGCATATTCTTGTTGATTTATGCATCATCCACTATTGATGGTAATACCATACCTTCAAACCTCTTATTCTGTTGTATAGTTAGGTACACGCCGGATATCAGAGTATAAAATTTCAGAAAATGTAATATGAAATAAATAATTTATCTGGATTCTGTGGTTTAACTAAAAGAACTATATGTAAGTTCCGATTCTTATCCTGTTTGTACCAGAACACAGCCAGCCAACAATGCGTTTATGCTGCGTCATACCTTTGAAACGTTTCACTGTGAATCCTACCCTCGTTACACGGAAACGTAAACAAGAGATGAGTCGGTTTTCTAAATGTTCGACTTCTCAAAATATTATTTGACATTGCTTGTAAAATTTAATTCTACCCGATAATTTTTCCCCCACAGAAAAATTTTGGTGTAAAATGATAAGGGACCCAGCTTACAATTCTTTCCCTCAGAATTTTTTGTGAAAAAATAAGGTCCCTATCACATAGCATACAGTAAAAATTGCGTTTCATAAGCATTGGCCAACCCGCCCCTATCAAAAATTTATGGATCCGCCTCTGTGCCTATGCGGTACTGTAGTGACGCGAATAAGAGTGGGGTCCCCATTTTGAGTCCCAATCAATACGAGTCCGCATCCCTAACAGAGTCCGTAAGCGGATAGAGTCCCTAAACCCTGATTAGAGTCCATAATTGTCAATTATCCCTAATTGTAGCGCATAAAAATGACTCCAGGACCAAATAAAGTTGAGTTCGAAACTTTCAAGCGTACTTAATTTTGAAAGTAGGTACATTCCTAAGTATAGCCTTGCATTATCAATCGAGCATTTGAAACAAGACAAATAATCGTTTAATTCAACGGAAAGTTGCAATACGGATACATCAGTAACGTAGGGCGGCGGAGGGCGGGTTAAAAATAATAACACTCCGTAACTGAATAACAAGGGGGCGTACCCTCTGGAAAGGCCAAATAAATATCAGTCCCCCCTCTTATTCGGGTCACTTCGGTATACTGTTATGAAAGATATTTTTTATTTTTTTATCAGCTTTTGCGTTTTACCTTCATGTTTAATAAGGCTTATTGAATATATATACTTAAGTATTATAAAAATGTAGCTATTACTAAATAAAGGCATTTTGGGCGTTTGGCTTCTGTGTGCTGCAAAAGAACCACCGACGTTTAATAAATGAGGGTTTTACCAAGCATATCAAAGCATCGTCTATATATACTACGGTTCGGCGGTACGCATGATTGTGTAAGGCCAAATGAATCAGCTAAACATATCCCATCATGCGATAAATTGTTTAGTTGAACTTCACTAACTCTTTCAATTACACTGCAACAAAATGGTGAGTCAAATTGACTCCCGCCGAAATAGGCTCTACGGGACTACACAAACTGAGTCAAATTCGACTCCTCCAGAGTCAAACGTGCGACTCAGTGAGTCAGATTTGACTGTTTTGGAGTCGAATTTGACTCATTTTGTGTAGTCCCGTAGAGCTTATTTCGAAAAGAGTCAATTTGACATACCATTTTTTGCAGTGTAAGTGTTCTAATTATTGA
The DNA here is from genome assembly GCA_030248215.1 of Enoplolaimus lenunculus. Classification (NCBI taxonomy): domain Eukaryota; kingdom Metazoa; phylum Nematoda; class Enoplea; order Enoplida; family Thoracostomopsidae; genus Enoplolaimus; species Enoplolaimus lenunculus. Next base: position 253,447 of record JASANG010001128.1, read on the forward strand.
GTAAATCTTTACTGAAACATTGTAAATAAGCGTATTTTAATGAGTTATATCTTATGAACTAAAAAAATCTACATTATGTGCCGTGTGTTGTAAATCGTGTTAAGGTGGAAATACTAAAACAGATAAGCCTATACCTATAAAACCTTAGCCTAAGCAAAAAACTATTCCAAAACTGTAGCTTTAGTCTATTGCAGTCCCGCAAAAAATGGTTCGCTCGTGATCTATTACATCAGACATGCCTCTATTCAAAACTTTAAGTTGAGCTTCAATTCTCGCCTTAGATATGATTTCTAATTTTGTACAGGATCTGTTCTTTATACACAAGCGCTAAGTTGCGATAATAACCGTTAAAAATAAAAAGCCATAGGTTTAACTTTTAAAAGTTTTGCCCGTAGAATACTAATCTGTCGATCAGATGCGAAGGTTACAGTTCGACGAGCCAATGTTACTTTAAGGGGCGAACAGTAGATTAAGCGTATTCCTAAGCCTAAGCCTAAACCTAAGCGTTGCAAAAATGTGTTCCTAAGCATAAGCCTAAGTCTAAGCAAAAAATGTAATCTAGTATCTAAACCTACTGCTTTATAGACTCACCAGAATCCTGGACGCCCCTTAAAGTAACATGGACCGGTTTAACTTATCAATCCGACAAAAAATTATTTTTGCCCGTAGAATACTACTCTGTCGGTCAGGAGCGGAGGTTATACATCGATGTGTCATTATTAAAAGAAAATTGTATAAGAGCTCAAGGTTGTCCAGGTACAAAGGACGCGCAAAAGTTTTATGTGCATACACCGCAAAAATTGGTAAGTCAAATTGACTGTGTCCGAAATAGGCTTTTCGGGACTAAACAAACTGAGTCAAATTCGACTCGGCCAGAGTAAAATTCGACTCACTGAGACTTGGGTGAGTTGAATTTGACTCTGACGGAGTCGAATTTGACTCAGTTTATGTAGTCCGAAAAAGCCTATTTCGGAAAGAGTCAATTTGTCTCACCATTTGTTTGCTGTGTAGGTCACAGAGCAAAATGTTTCACATCTCTGAAAGCGGGCAGATGGACACACTGTAAAATTACAGTGAGTTGTTTTAACTCAGGATGAGTTGAATCACTCAATCTGAGTTAGGACTATCAGAACTCAGAATTCTGAGTCGATTCAACTTGATCTGGCTTAATTAATCGAATCACCCGGAGTCAACTCAACTCACAGTGGGAACCAACACACGTCAAAGTTGGTTCATATTCACAGTTCTTAAATCAGAAATGACTAACCCGCCATCTGAGTTGACTAGTCAACTCATTATAGTTTACAGTGCATATAAAAATCGTTGGAATGCAGTATCCAGTGTGACGATATGCTTTTGAGGCACCAGCCAACGTAAAGAACAGCGCCGTAACAGTAGTATACGCAGATTCATAAGCGTAAGCCTATTAAGCAAAAGCCTAAGCGTAAGAAAGAGCTTATACCTAAGCCGAAGCCTTAAATTCTAAGCCTAAAAAAAATTAGTCTAAAGTTTATGCTGTACTGCAGTCCCACAAAACGACGTACCGCCACTGATCTTCACATGGGCCGAAATACCTATGCAGCTAAAATATCGCAAAAACAATTTAATTAACGTCAAAATGCGACAGTTTCATTGCATTCTGAAACACACCAGCGGAACTACGTGTCCCTATGATCCATTTAAACTGTAAATTCCAATGAGTTGATTAATTATCTCAAAGAAAGAATTAGTTATTACCAAAATATTAACTCACTCTTAGCTGATTTAAATTCGGGTGAGTTGATTAACTCAGTATAAAAGGTCAATCAATTCAGCATTCTGAGCTCTAAAAGGCCTTATTCAAAGCTCAGGCTTGTGAGTGGATTCAACTCATTATGAGTTAAAATCGACTCGCTGAAATATACAGCGTAGTTGTTTATGTTTCTTTATTTTGCATAATCTCACAGTGGAAAATTTTAGTTTTCCGTGGTTCCAGTAAAGGTAAGGTACCTTAGTCACTGAATACCTTTAGTCTAATATTCGCCCGACATTTCAGTAACCCAGTCATTGTTACACATTTTTAATATATATTAAAGTTCAATTTGCAATATTAATGTTTAGTTTTACGAGCAAAAAAATTCCAAAAATGCAGCGTAAAAAATTAATACTGTAATATTCGATTGCTAACCTCAAAATATTAATATAAATGCAAATACAAACATTTATAAAATACGTATTTTGTATATATATGTATATATGTGTGTAAAAATGCAATATCCAAATGTACAAAAATTAGCCAATCCTGATGCATGATGCAGTATTTGCAACAGCAGAACCTTAATGAACCACAACCCGACTTATCGAACCAGCGTTTGCCCAATAATATTGCCAGATTTTGAAAATTTCATCGTATTTAAAATTTTGTACAACATCCTTTAGTCATTCTGTATCCCTCATGTAATTTTAAAAATTTTGTTTAATGAAGTCCTTCGACGGATTACTTCCGGTCGAAAAATATTTCTATTAAAAAGTTCAATAATTTAAATACTGACCGACAGTGTTTCTGTCAGCTGATCTGAATGGAATTAAATTGACCAGCATTCGACAAATGTTTAAACCACAGTCAAACAACCGCTTTGGCACTACATATACATTCTTTTTTGTAAAATTTGACCAAACTACGATGATTTTCAAATTTAGTAATTTTTACAAGCTACAGGGCATATGTGGTTAAGTCCAAACAGAATTTATCCATATTCCATTCGTTCCATGAGATCAAAACGTAATATACCACTACATGTATAGCTCACCACCCTGGTACCCAAATGTTATTCAACTTGAATCGAGTCAAGTAATAGATTTGTGTATCAACATATCTTTTATATGTTGATTACATTTATATGTGTATAAATATATACATTGGGGGCCACTCTTTGTGTCGTTTCATCCAATTCAATGCCTAAACTATTGCCTTGTGAGTGTCTATGCCCAGTACAGCATCATTTCGTCGTCACCGAAACGTGAGTGTTCCATACAGACAATTATGCGTCGAAATTGACGTCAGGCTAAAACACTGGATTAAAGTCTACATTTTGGTTTAGATATTTATAAACGCAGTGAAAATAGTAAATTTTTTTCAAATCTAAAAAGCCTAAACCTAAGCCTAAATCGAATAAAACCTAGCAAAAACAAGATTGAGTCTAACCACAGTATACTATAAGAGAGTAAGACGGACTTGTTAGCCTTTTTATGCCATAGACATAGTTACACACATATTAAGTTAATATAAAAGATAATAATGTACTATTCATTTCTATTTAGAATGTGCTGTGAAAGCGCATTCCAAGCAGCCTTGTATTATTTGAGGTTCGTGTTTGTTTTTTTGTCTCTTTATCTCGCGGTGCCTGCGTGTCTGGTTTGAATATACTGGTTAGAGCCGAGCAAAAACAGAATTTCACTTCGAAAAGGTATTAAGGTCAAACAAATAATTTGTTCGAGCGACCAATCACAAGTTGTGAAACTAGGTTTGATCCTTAGAGGCAGTAGGGTAATTCTTAAGTTTGTAACAGCGCCTATTTTTCGTCATTGTTCGCGAATTTGGAAAAGAACGCCCTCTGTATATCCGTCTTACGGCCCTTGTCAATCGCTATGACATAACTAAAATAGCGAACTTTCTCGTTCTAGGTACTCTTTAATGGTTAAATAAAATTAGGGCCACCGGCGAATGTATAGATCAGGAACGGGCGGTTGATCTGCGGACTGCTATAGAGTAAGCTTAAGCTTTTTGCAATTTGTTTTGTTTAGTGTTAGGATTAGGTACAGCCTTATCCTTACACTTAGGCTTAGGCTTAGGAATATGATTATACTACTGTTCCGGGCCCGCTCTGTAGATTGGCCGTGTCACGGGTATAGAATTGTATTTTAAGTTTTTTTACATAATCTGTACTAGCTATGGCATTTCTAGGTTGTTGGAAAACATTCTTTAGTAGCGGTTTGGCTTCGAAGCAAATATGTAGCCATTATATTTCGTTTCAGGATACTATTAACGTTTATGTAAAATTTAATTGCGAGTCAACGTATTGACTAGGAATTTTTTCTGTTCAACAATACAGCAGATACAAGTCTAAAAACTACAAAAATTTCTATATTTCTCTTCAGATATTTTGTGGAAATACACATCATTCCACTATTGGGCCCATGTAAAGATCAGGCGCGGAATGTTGTCCTATGAGACTGCAATTAGCTTCAGACTAATTTTTTGCTTAAGCTTAAACTTTAAACTCATTCTTGCACTAACAGGCTTAGGTTTAGACAAACGCTTATAACCACTGTTACCCGGCGTGTTCTAGTATACATTGGCCTTCCAAGCACTTTTTCTTTGGGAAATCTATTGCGTATTGGTGAGTTTGTAGCTGAACGCTATTTTAGCTAATCAAGAGGTAAAGATTGATGCTATTTTTGCGGTTTTAACCTTTTGCCCTGCGATGTCACCGTCGATTTTTGCTGTCGCAATCAGGGCTAAAAAGAGAATTAAATTTAAAGCTATGGTATGTTGTGAGCACCTATTTGTCTGACAGTTGGCCCTTCAAATATTTTTAGGCCTATGTTACTATTTAAGGCCGTCCCGGTTTCTGGTGGATTTGTAAAAGAGTATGCTTTACATTCTAGACTACATTTTTTGCTTAGGCTTAGGCGTAGGCTTAGGATACGCTTTTGCAACGCTTAGGCTTTAGGCTTAGGAATACGCTTTTGCAAAGCTTAGGCGTTAGGCTTAGGAATACGCTTTTGCAACGCGTAGGCTTTAGGCTTATGAATACGCTTTTGCAACGCTTAGGCTTTCGGCTTAGGAATACGCTTTTGCAACGCTTAGGCTTTAGGCTTAGGATTACGCTTTTGCAACGCGTAGGCTTTAGGCTTAGGAATACGCTTAATCTACTGTTACGGCGCTAAAAGTAACATTGGCCAAGGATGGCATATATCACCAAGTACGGAATGACGGTTGAAATAATTTTGTACCATTCAAGCAAACCAATTCAAGATTTAAACTATGGCGACAACACGGAGTTTAAAGAGTTGACAAATTTTAAATTTTGATTCAGCTCATTTTGGTTTGGGCCAGCGATAGGATGCAACTGGCAGGCGCGTAGCCAAGATTTCATTTTGAATGAAGAAAATCAAGTCTTTGCTTGCGAGCGAGCGTACCAATCGAGAAAATTATTTCATTTTTGGCCGTTGTTCTACAGCTTGTAAAAGTGCATTTTTCGCGTCATTCGAACAATTTCGGGGGATATATCGACGCTATCCCCTCTTTGTATACGACCTTGATTATCGTATTTAAACGTCGTGGACCATGGTGTATACCCTCAAAAGCTGTTTAGCAGCATTTTTACCGGAATTAAAATATCAACAAAATATTCTTGCTCACATTGTACACTCGCCAACTCAAAAGTTGGAACTAAAATACCGTTTAGAATTGAACCTCTGTATGTACAAGTTTCAACTCTTATAATACTGTTCCGCCCCCTGTTCTTTTACATTGGCCCAGAGCTCATACTCAAGAGTATATATTAAAAATGTTATTCAAAAACATAATATATAAACATATTTTTATTTGAATTTCAAAAGCTGAAGGAGTATTGTATTGCTATTGCTTTGGGCACTTTGTTCCACAACCGCATGCAAGCTGCTTACAAAAGGAACGCCTCGAAAGTTCTAAACTTTATAACCAAGCACATGGAAAATAATAAATGGTATTCAGTCAGTATTCGACTGGATCAGAGTTGTTGCAGTTGTTGGTCGGAAAAAATTACTTGAATAAAATATGCAAATCAACAAAACATGGGAGCTGGGGGTAGCGAGCCCCTAAAATCATTCTGTATTAAATATGAAAAGTTGGAAATTGCGGTTTTTCTTTTTGCGTTGTTTAGCGCTGATTTTGGATTTGTTTTAACGGATTTTCGCAATTATTGCATAGTATCTGTATGCGAGGTTGCAATTAAAGTTTAGGATTAACGGAATAAAGTCACGGTAGCTGTTTTACGGAGAACCGGTGTAAGGAATTTGGGCCCATGTAAAGATCAGGGGCGGAACGTTTTTCTGTGGTACTAGAATAGAGTAAGCGTAGGCTTTAGACTGATTTCTTGCTTGGCTTAGGCTTAGGCTTAGGCTTAGGAATATGCTCATTTTTACGCTTAGGCTTAGGCTTAAGCTTAGGCTTAGGAATCTGCTTATCATGCTGTTCCGCCCTTGTTTTTTACATTGGCCAGAATTTATATTATTGGGCGCATAGTGCGCGGAGTCTATGAGCACTACCTGTGGGTTTCCTGGAGTTCTGAAGATGTTTTTATACGGGGTCTTGGGGGAAGTTGTTGAGATGTTCCGGGGTTATTCAATTCTAATGGGGCTAATTTTGACTTGGTTTCTGGAGTTTTTTGGGTTTCGTCTAAGAATTTGGGACAGTTATATGGAGATTTATGGTTTGGTTATTGTTAGGGCTGGATTATATTTTGTTACGGTGTGGGCTAGTGACTTTGTGGAATATCAGTTTAGTGAATCGTAGTGAAAGTGCGGAAAGCAAATAATAAAGGAACTTTCGGCATCGTACTGAGAATCAAGTCGGTAGTTAAGCTAAATTGTGTTTATTTAGTGCCTTATTTGTGTGCTGTACAGTGTTTGGGGGATTAAAAGCTAAAAAACGTCAGCATTATTGAGCCAGAGCGAATTAGCGTCATTGGAATACGAACTTAAAAGCGGAGTTGGTGGTTAAAATGGGCACACAAAATCACGAACTATTAACACTACGGTGGTATATACCATTGTTATACCCAGCGAACCGATTGAGCCATATGGACAATATGGTACGTTAGTTACCGAACCAAGTGTCACAGCTGCTAGCAGCCACCAGAACAGCAGTGCTTACGTAATGCGGTACGAAACAATTGGGTGTTTACGGTTATTTTCCCCCTGCCGAAATTTGCGGAAAAATGGTTGCAATATAAAATCTTTTTGCATATTTGAGCTTCTCATGACGTGCCATAATCATATCACACCCAAATTTGAATTTTTGGCAAAACCAGATGTTTTAAGGACCGAAGGTCACCCCTGGGACCCAAACAATTTTTTATCAAAAAGTTAGACAAATTATAAGCAATTCGAAGCAGCTTGCGGAGCTTAGTTGAACGGTGTTAAATTCGCAACATTCAAATGTCTGGTTGGCGAGTTTTGATCAAATAACTGATTTGGCGGGCTGCCAACAATGTGGAGCGGTGCCAAATCAGTTATGCGACCATAACTTGTTAGCCAGACGTCTGACTACGGAACTTTTAACATCATTCGACTCAGATCAGCCATCTGCGTCGAATTGTATATAATTTGTCTTTGAGTAAAAAAATTTTCGGGTCTTAAGTGCGGGCTTTGGGACCATAAAAAAATCGAATTTTTCAAAAATTCAAATTTCGGTGTGAAATAAATTGGGCAGGTCATGATAACCCCGAAATGCAAAATTTTTTAAATTTGACCATTTTTGGGCAAACTCCGGCTGGGGGGAAGACTACCGAAAAGACCCAAACTATAAGCCAGTAGTCACTCTCAACATAGCGTACTGTTGTCCACAAAAATGGACCAATCGCGTTTGACAGCAGTGGCATAAAGAGTTAATTATTTTTCACCAATCAGCCATGCTGCATTGGCTACCACATATACATATGTATGTTATATATAGGCTGGTTGACCGATTGTTCCGCATGAGATATTTTCCTTGTCGCATAGAATAGTTCTCGGTTTCATTTTATTTCCATGACGACCGCAATGGTTTGTAAAACAACTATTGCCAGACACGACGCACACACCACAACTCAAGGCTTTTGTTGATTTTTAATCTTGGTTTGGCTTCGATTCCGAGTTCGCATATTGAACTCTGTTTTGAAATAAACGTTGTTTTAAATTTGAGCTGAAAATATTGAGTGACGTAAAAAGCAGGAGCGTTCCGACACAAGGATCATGGGAAGCTGTCTGCAGAGTTAGAAAAGTTTTAATTACACTGTAAACTTCAGTGAGTTGATTTTAACTCAGAATGAGTTGAATTCACTCGGAAACGTAAGCTGTGAATTAGGTCTCTCATAACTGTGTATTCTGAATTCATTGAACTCATTCTGAGTTAATTAAACCAACTTAGTCAGAATTAAATCAGCTAGGGGTGAGTTAACGTTTTGTTTTATTAGCTCAGAAATAGCCAGAAATGACTAATTCGCACTCTGAGTTGATTGATCAATTCATCGGAAATTACTGTCTACTTACTTTAGGTAGATGCATGCCTTTTTGCATAGATGTTTAACCATCTGTCAACGCTATATATTTTAAGACGACGACGTCAAGTCACTAGCGGATCCAGAGGGATGGCGGGGAGGGCGTACGCCTACCCCCGTCAGAAATTTTGTTGTGTTAAACTGGTACGGTCCCTACTTTACAATTTTTTTACAATTTTTCCCATAGACATTTTTTGTCAAAAATGATAAGGTCCCCCTACCTTACAAATTTTACAATTGTTCATGCAAAATTTTTTTATACTAAAATGGTAACGTCTCTACCTTACAATTTTTTGCCCTCAGAAGATTTTTTGGTGATAAAATGATAACGTCCAATGCCTTACAATTTTTGCGTTTCATACCATTTTACCAGCCCGCCTCCCCGTCAAAAAATTTTGGATCCACCGCTAGCTCTAGTTGATTTTTTCACTGTGTCTGCTAAGTTACTTTTACAGAATTTGGCCAATGTCTACAGAACATGGTCGTGTTACTGTAGTTCTAGTATATTCCTATTAAGCCTAACGCGTAATCCTGAGCGTAAGAATAAGATTATACTTAAACCTGAGCATAAACTTAAGCAAAAATTAATCTAAAGCTCACGCTTTACTCTAATATTGTTGTCCCACAGAAAAACATTCCGCCCCTGGTCGTTACATTGGTTCATAGTTTGAAGCAACAGAATTTTACGTTTTCAGAGGAATACTGTGTCTATTGTTGGGCTCTTTATGGTAACATGTTGTTATGACTAAAAACTTTTTTCCCGAATTTATGCAATTTCAATTCAACTTTAAAATCAAAATTTAAGCTAAAATTTGAACTGGTTTACTTCTTTATAACAGGTTCAAATGCCAGCTGAGTAGAGAGTTTAGCGCGGAGCCGAAGCCATATACAAATACCTTCGAATCTTAAGAAATTAGGCCAATGCAAAGAACAGGGGCGGAACAGTATTATAAGCTTATTCCTAAGCGTAAGCCTAAGCCTAAGCCTAAACTTAAGCGTAAGAATGAGCATATTCGTAAGCCTAGGCCTAGCCAAGCAAAAAAATTATTCAATGCGCAAGCTTGCTGTTTTGTGGTCCCATAGAAAAACGTTCCGCCCATGATCTTTCGATCGGCCAGACAGTACATATTTCGAAAAGCTGTAGCGTTAAAATCTTAAATTTGAAATTTTAGTTTGAAACGCAAAGTTTGCATTAAAAAATAATTTTTAATATTAAACAATAAATTTAATTTTGGCGAATTTTTGAACCAGAAATCTCATTTCTTCAGCGATTTTCAATTCCTTACACACATTTGAAATAAATATTCCACCGAGAACCGAAGGTTCAAACTCGTCTTTGAATTTGCCCGTTTCTTCAATCTCTGGCCAATTGAAAGGTCAGGGGCGGAACGTTTTTTTCTGTGAAACTGTTATACAGTAAGCTTAAGCTTTAGACTAATTTTTTTGCTTGGCTTAAGCTTAGGCTTAGGCTTAGGAATAAACTCATTCTTACGCCCTGGCTTAGGCGTAGGCTTAGGCTTAGGCTTAGCAATATGCTTATTCTTTACGCTTACGCTTAAGCTTTCGGCTTAGTGGTATGCTTATAATACTGTTCCGCCCCAGTTCTTGACACTGGCGGAATCTCTTAAAGATAAAATGTACTAAAGTATTCCGATTAAAATCAGCAGGCACCTCTCTACTCCCCCTCTTCAGTGACAACAAGCAGTGGCCGATCCAGAAATTTCTGATCAAAGAAGCCGCACGATATATAACTGATAAAAGCTTGCGACAAAAGCGATCGAGAAGCCAAACGCAATTTTAGTACAACACAAATGCTTAATACAAATCTTTTGATTTTGATTCTTTCAGAGGGGCGGCGCCTGTGTGCCTCCCCTTCAGCCGTCAACTAACTGCTACGTCTGACCATATACACCATACCTACTTGGTGCCTATATGCATAGGATAAGCTTTGCATCCGGTTTCAACAAACCATGTGTATAGTTTTGTCATTCTAGTTATATAGCCAAAACATCATGACTATATTTTATAACCGTTCTAAACAGGGAACATATTATTTTACCGAAATTTCCAGGAGAAAACGTGCAAAAATCAACACTTTTACCGTCTTTCGTATTTAAAAAGACTAAAATAATTTTCTCGCTCGCTTCGTTCGCTAAACTACGGCTGTATGTATAATCGAAGTTATATACCCATTCGAAATGAAATACATCTTGGCTTACGGGTTTATAGTTGAAAATGTGTATATAACTTTGGTCGGACACATGCGTGTAAGTACGTGTGCTTTCGCGTGACTTCTGGCTCTGAAAGCCGCCTCTGCTGCGTTAAAGTTTTAAAATTGAATTATTAGAACTTTCAAATTTGTTTCAAGGATGTGTTGCCGGCTTTTAGCGTTTGATTTGAATATATAAAAACGATGTTTAAGAGTGTAGTGCGTTTTTTTACAAAGCTGTTCCTACGCTAAAGGCAGTTGGCCGACCACGTATGGCCGAAGCAGCCAACCCCGGTACCCACGATTTGGGGGGGCCCATCCCAAAAAGAGGTCCCCTCCCTAACAAGATTTTAAGCAAAAAATATAAAAAATAGTTTGATTTTCACAAGGGGCCTCAACCCCAGATTTCGATGGGGCACCCTAGCGGGATCCGGGACTGCGACAAGGCGAAGTGTTGTGATTTCATTTCAGGAGGGCATATAAAAATTCAAGTAAAAGATGATTTCGAGCAAGAACTAGCGGTGTGCTATAAATTGTCTTGTATGTGTCCATTTTAAAACATAATTTTGAGGGTGCATATCGTCTTGTATATCAGTGTGCATCAGCCAACTGAAGGTTAAAAATACTGAAGCACAAACTGAAGTTAACCCTTTATCACATGAATATTTTCTATTTCATCTGAGACCTACTTTTATGCTTGGATTCGACCTCCAGTGTCTGGAGTGGGAGGTGTTTACCATTCCCACTCAGCTATAAGAGCTTGAAGCTCGAGCCTGAGGGGGCTCTCACGTCTTATGGTGATTTAGTACTATGTATACGTGTTGCAAATGTTAAACACTGTGCGATATATATTATTTAACGTATATACACTGCGCTGAGTTGCCCATAGTTAACTCTGCTTGAGAAGGGGTTAAAATTATGTTGAATTTGCTAATTTTAACAATAATTGTAAAATGCAGTTTTAATGACATTTTGACCAAATCTTAAAGCAATTAAACTTTCAAGACTTGCACGTCACTGAACAAAACATTTTTTATGCAAGAATACCTCAAGTTTGGCAACCGAAATTGCTGAAATTTTCGTTTTCTGCCATAGCAGGAGGTCCACTTTTCACCGGAGCCAGGGCCAAAGGTGGAAGACCACAGGCCGTGCACTGCCATATACACCTTAGTCTACACGCGACGGCAGTGGCTCGGGTATTATTAAGGTTAAAGGCACAGTGCCGCCATTTATAATCCGGAGTTGATGACCCTGAGCCCATTTGGTCGCTTCGCCTTCTCGCAAGCTAGACAAAGACTTGAAATGTTTTGATTTATGATTGTATCTGGACGTCATTTGTCTAATTTGAGGTTCCAACTAAGTTCTGCAAAAAGACGCAAAGTGGAAAGCGAATGTTTTGATTGCTGATTGGTTCAAGTTTTACGATTAACCGAAGGGTTTTGATTTCTGATTGGTTCAAGTTTTACGATTAACCGAAGGGTTTCGTTTTCTGATTGGTTCGAGTTTTACAATTAATAGGATTAGGCACCGAACCCAAAATTTAGGAATGCGATTAAAATACCAATAAGCAGGGATATACACAGGAATACACAGCAGGGAGCCGAGGGTCAAGTGGTATACACGGTCCTTGTGTAAGGGGCGTACCGATTTTCTGCGGGACTCCAATAGAGTAAGCTTAAGTAAAGCCTTAGACTATTTTTTGCTTAGGCTGATGCTGATGCTTAGGAATATTCTTATACTACTGGTACACCCTTTTAACTAACATTGGCACATTGCGTATGCCTTAAATATATATTCCGAATACTAACATAGGATAGGAAGACGAATTTACTAGAAAAATTTTTTAATTTCAAATAAACACGAATTCATTGCTGATTTCAGAAAGAGTCATCCGCCTAGACGAAATATTGACTCCATTACAATGGTGGGCTTAAGCCTACGGCTTATCCTAAATTCTAACCTAAAAACATCCTTATATATCCATATATTGTTTGGTTTTCAGGTTACGTAGCAATTAAATAATGTAACGTGGCGTTGCAATAGTTGGGTTGAACCAAATAGACGATTTGTATTGCTGCCTTGACCTGAATTGTTGATTTTCTTCGTTGAATGTCGAGCTTTGAAACCGCAACATGAATCGCAACTCTTATAGGCCTGAGGTAAATTTTAAGAAACACGACTCCCAATTTCAATTTGACAAGTGTTGAAGTTGTGACTATTACAAGTTCGAACGCTACTAAACGATGTATTAAACGAAATTTTAAAATATTTAAATTTTTACACTATGAGAAATCGTGAAAAAACCGACTATTTTGTATTGATTGCCTTGACGAGCTGTATTTTCAAATACGTGCCCGGTGCATCGATTACCACTGGTTGACGATAAGTTGTGAAATTGGCAAACTGTGATATCACTGCAAAAAATAGTGCGTCAAATTGACTCTCTCCGAAATAGGCTTTTCGGGACTACACAAATTGAGTCCAATTCGGCTCCGACAGACTGAGCGATTCAGTGAATCGAATTTGACTCTGGGTGAGTCGATTTTGACTCTGACGGAGTTGAATTTGACTCAGTTTATGCAGTCCCGAAAAGCCTATTTCGGAGACAGTCAATTCGACGCCCCAGTTTTTGCAGTGATATCACAGTTTGCCTATTTCACAACTTTTCGTCAACCAGTTGCAATCAACCAATTGTATTAAAATTCTTAGGTCCGCAATAACTTTCGTACAACAGGCATCAGTATTTGCTTTCAGCAGATACGCGCAAGTCCTTCAACGCCGCGGTCACCACGGGTTCCGTTCCAAGACCAACTGGCGACATTTTTGCTTATGGATGAAGAAGGCGATGACGACATCGAAATGTCCAGTGAACCGACTGGAAATTTAAATGGGGCGAACCTCCGACACGTATCACCCCAGGCAATACGTAACGGTATACCCTTGAATTCGATGACCTCACCATATATGTCCCCATTATCTACCCAGCGTACCGACGTTCCAGACAGTGGTGGGCCTCGTTGGGGTAACGATAACGCCCCTGGCCAGACTCGTATAGGAACGTCTTCACCAGTCGCAGGCCTGGAAAACACGGTTCTTGGGGGTAAACCTGATCACAGACCTTGTCAAGTTGACAAATCAATCGCTGGTTCTAAACCAGATGGCACAACGCAGCCAGCGATCAGCACCGGTGGAGATCCTAGAAATCGGGCGACATCTGGCGGCGGGGGTAGTAAACCAAATTCCGAAAAACACGGCACCACAGAACAACCTGTTCGAGGTGTCAAATTTGTCGAACGGAGCTTATCAGAACCAAACGATGCGTCTTCACCAAGTGTCCCACGCCACCCAACTGCACGCTTTCGAACAGCTACCGGATGGCGTCGACCGATCGCTAGTGCATTTCGCTGGGGGTCCGGAGCGGCAGCGGCTGCGGCAGGTCCAGGAGGTCCTGGCGGTGGTGGACCTCATTTCAGGGGTCGTCGAGTAAGTAGACCGCTACTGAGAACAGCAAGTCGAATGCGACAAGTCTCTGAGCGAACGTTTTCCACAGTTGGGATCGATGATGAAAATCAACAAAGAGGCACTTGGTCGAATCAATTTGAATTTTTTTTGTCGTGTCTAGGGTACGCCGTAGGCCTGGGCAACGTATGGCGATTCCCGTATTTGTGCCACGCAAACGGTGGCGGCGCATTTTTGATTCCGTACCTGTTGATGTTAATCTTTTGTGGCTTACCGATGTTGTTGCTAGAGCTTTCGCTAGGGCAATACTCGTCTGAGGGTCCAATTTCAATTTGGAAAATTTGTCCGTTGTTCAAAGGTATTGGAGTTGGAATGGTGTTAATTAGTATATTTCTTGCAAGTTATTACAATATGATTACCGGATGGGCGTTATACTATTTATACTCTTCGTTAAACGTTGCCTTGCCTTGGTCATGCTGTGAGCCAGAGTGGTCAAAATCGAAATGTGTATCTTTCGTCGAAGACACCTGCGCGGGCAGTACACCACCCCCAGGTATTAAGGGATCCCACGAATATCCAAATGGACTTTTACGCCTAGCTAACACATCCAGCGCTACGACAAATTTGCAACACTCGACCGAAATTCAAAATTTAACCACATTTCAATCCCAGATTCGAGCTTCGACGACCGATTCAATGTTTAATTCGAGTATTCGATTTGAAAATTTAACTTCAACTGAACCAAATTTTACATTTGCGGCGTCCGATTATTTTCACAACGTCGCGTTAACCATCAGTTCAGGCGTGGATACAGTAGGCAGCATTCAGTTGCATTTATTCATCGCACTTTCAGTTGCTTGGATTATCGTTTTTCTTGTTCTCATGCGTGGAATAAAATCGGTTGGAAAAATTGTCTATTTTACATCGTTGTTTCCGTACGTTATTCTGACTACACTCCTTGTACGAGCGTGTATGGAGCCTGGTAAGTCCATGGGTGTAGGGTTTGAAAGATAGCCGACCCACGCTAATTACAGGGTAGTGGCGGATCCACAAATTTGAGATGGATAGGGTTGCGCAATTAGTGATAAAAGATCGCAAGCGAAGCGAGTGAGAAGCTAAACGCAATTTTGGTACTAAATCTTTAATACAAAGTTTTGGTTTTGATTTCAGTGTCGTTTCTATGCCTGAACAGAGAATGTTGAGTTGGCTGGCTACGGGGTCTGAAAAGTGGGTATTATCAATTCTTTATGGACCAAATTTACAATTCAATTCAACACACTAATACATTTTAAGACGTAAAACCCTATTCACGAGTGCAAGTTTTTGCAGCAAAACCGTGCCCGTGCAACTTGCATGTGCAAGTTTGGTCACAAAGCAGCTTTGAAGTTTTTGCAGTTGCAAATTATTCACTGGAATTAATGCGGGGTTCACGTTATAACTGGGGCAGTCGGGTCACGTTTTGTCACATGTTGATCCGACATCAACATAAATTTTTGTTACCATCATATGATACGGACAGACAAAAGTCGAATATCATGTGATATTGCTATACAAACCACGAGTACACAGGTCATCTCAACATACAAGTGTTCGTATGTCACGTGACACTATCAGACATATTGGTGAATATCATATGATATTCTAAATTAACAGCATATATGATATGATATTCAGCAAGACAGATTTGGAGTATCATATGCTGTTTACTGTACAGTTTAAGTGTATTATATGATAATCTATTATGTAGTTCATTTCATTTTATAAGACAATCCGCCAAAATTTGAATGTTCCAGCCAAAATTTGAATTTTCCTGCCAAAATTTGACTTCTCCCGCCAAATTTTGAATTTTCCCGCCAAAATTCAAGTTTCCCGCCAAAATTTGAATTTTCCCAAAATTTGAATTTTCCCGCCAAAATTCAAATTTCCCGCCGAAATTTGAATTTTCCCAAAATTTGAACTTTCCGCCAAAACTTGAATTTTTTGCCAAAAATGTCATTTTCCCGCCAAATTTTGAATTTTCCCGCTAAAATTGAAATTTCCCGCCATATTATTCGTATGTTATTTACATTGTCTCACAATAGCATATGATACTAACGGCACATGTCTGTTAGTATCATATGATATTCCGTCATACGTAATCTTAGTTATGTAACTGACTCAGTAGACATTTTCAAAATTATCACATGATATTGACAGACGATGTAGGGAATGTCGTATGATATTGAAAGACAAAACATGAACGATTCATGATGTTAGGAGACAACCACTGTTTTTGGAATATCATATTGGGTTACATCGTAGACAAAATGTTACCCAACATATAGAGCGTGACAAAACGTGACCCAGCTGCACCATTTATAGGGTGAACTGCGCATAATGCTACTGAATTTAATTCGCATCTGCGAATGCCAGTTACAAGTCGGTTGAATTTCTTACACCTGCAGTTTGATTAGTCAATCGGAATGTTCCTTACAAAATACTTGCAGCTCCAAGTATTTCATGCAAGTTACTGCTGCTAGTTCTCGCTGCAAAAACTTGCACTTGTGAATGAGGCTTTAGGCTTAAGCCAGGTGCGCGGCCAGGACTTTTAATTGGGATGAGGTCCAGCCAAACAGGAGTTACAGTACAAGTTGAGTTTGAAGAATTCGCGGCCGAAACACGCAAAAGCGCTTGAAAAAGTATAAAATTGTTGTATCTCAATGAAAAATTTAAGTTTTTTGGGGCTGCGACACTGAGAATCAACCAACAGATGTCCCAGATCTGCCTTTGCCGTGAATAGAACGTTTGTAACGCCAGCGAAGCGAACGAGAGATTCAACGTAAACTTTACGTCAAGGGGGTTACCAAAAAAATTCACAAGGAGCATACAACGGTGTGAGATAGGATAACACAAGTGGCTAGGCGGAAATGATCCTGTATGCGGGTCGAGCACCTGTCTCTCACGCTACGGAACCGGTCAAAACCAATCCAAACCTATTAATATTCTTTGTTTCAGGCGCTCTCAACGGTATCGTCTACTACTTGACTCCAGTGTGGAGTCGACTCCTAGAAGCAAAAGTCTGGGGTGAAGCGTTAACCCAAATATTCTTTTCAACTTCAATCTGCACCGGTGGCGTTATCACCCTCGCATCGTACAACCGATTCAACAATAACGTATACCGCGACGCGATCATAATCGGTCTCGGCAACTCAATGACGTCAATATTTTCAGGATTCGTAGTATTTGCCATCCTTGGATTTATGGCCGAACGGCAACACGAAAACGTCGCCGATATTGTCGCTGAAGGCCCTGGCCTTACATTTATCATCTACCCACAAGCCGTTACGCTGTTGCCTGCGGCTCCGTTGTGGTCCGGCTTATTTTTTGCGATGCTAATCACCCTAGCGTTGAGTTCAATGTTTCCGACGGTCGAAAATATTACCACAGCAATTATTGATCAATTTTCGTCGACTCTACGACCTTATAAATTTTGGATTACCCTCGCAACATGTACCCTGTTATTTTTAATCGGACTTACCATGACTACAAACGGCGGTATTTATATTTTGCTGCTGCTCGACAAATATGCAGTCGGATTTGCGTTGGTAATCGTAGGACTTGCAGAATGCATAGTATTTTCATGGCTTTATGGTTCTGAGCGAATACTGCGAAATATTGAAGCAATGATTAAGGTAAGGCCTACTCGGGCGTGGCACTATATTTGGAGATACGTCTGTCCCACTTTACTAATTGTGTCCCTGTTGTTTACGTGGATCGACTATAAACCGTTACAGTACGGCGGGATCCCGTTTCCAATCTGGGCAGACGTCCTAGGATGGTTACTGTCGTTTTTACCCGTGGTCGCAATCCTACTCACAGGTGTCGGGGTGTATGCCACTCACGATGTGCATATGGCGTGGTCGGATGGCAGGGGCAGTAGTACTTGGCATGTTTTTAAAGCACGCATCCGCGAGCTTGTACGGACGGACCCGATGTGGGGCCCGGCGCTGGCCAAATATCGGACTGAAGCCGCCGAAACTGATTTGCATAGCGACGAACGCGAAACTGACGACGTATTCAGTTGAAATATGACTAAAATATCAAACTCGCATGTTTCTTCAAAACCATTCATAATTTGTTTTAGTTAAGCGACTCCAAAAGTCAACCCGCGCCAATTTAGTTCCTCCTACTGTAGGAACCAGAAAAAATACGAAGTGTGGCGAACGATATTTATTCCGCCTCACCAGAACGTGCCCCCACTTGGTGTCCGACAACGGACTCCAGTTTTATTTTTTAACCACAACCCCTGCCCTGGTATCTCGACCTTGCAACTTTCACTTATCTCCCCATTCTTATTCACGTCTCCGAGGTGTAATTGGGTAAAGATTTTCGTATTCGGCCCGTTCTTTACCTGCGGAAACTTTACTTTTTACCGTCTCACCTTTATCCATCCTTTTTTGTGTCAGACAAAAGCTGTCTAATTGACCAGTGTATTGTCTCCTGCTCTCGGGTTACGTCACAAAAACGTCTATCGTTACTGGCGGCAGGGTGTAGGACAGCGGGACAGTAGGACAGTGGGGCAGTAGGACAGTGGGACAGTAGGAAAGCTGGACAGTAGAACAGTGGGACAGTAGGACAGCGGGACAGTAGGACAGCGGGACAGTAGGACAGCGGGACAGAAGGACAGCGGGACAGTAGGACAGCGGGACAGAAGGACAGCGGGACAGTAGGACAGCGGGACAGTAGGACAGCGGGACAGTAGGACAGCGGGACAGTAGGACAGCGGGATAGTGGGACAAAAGGACAGCGGGACAGTAGGACAGTAGGACAGCGGGACAGTAGGACAGCGGGATAGTAGGACAGCGGGATAGTAGGACAGCGGGACAGTTGGACAGCGGGACAGTAGGACAGCGGGACAGTAGGACAGCGGGATAGTAGGACAGTAGGAAAGCTGGACAGTAGGACAGTGGGACAGTAGGACAGCGGGAGAGTGGGACAGCGGGACAGTAGGACAGCGGGACAGTAGGACAGCGGGACAGTAGGACAGCGGGACAGTAGGACAGCGGGACAGTAGGACAGCGGGACAGTAGGACAGCGGGACAGTAGGACAGCAGGACATCTGGACAATGGGACAGCGGGACAGTAGGACAGCGGGACAGTAGGACAGCGGGACAGTAGGACAGCGGGACAGTAGGACAGTAGGACAGCGGGACAGTAGGACAGCGGGACAGTAGGACAATGGGGGACAGTAGGACAGCGGGACAGTGGGACAGCGGTACAGTGGGACACCGGGACAGTAGGATACTGGGACAGTGGGACGGTAGGACAGCAGGACAATGGGACAGTAGGACAGCGGGACAGAAGGACAGCGGGACAGTAGGACAGCGGGACAGTAGGACAGCGGGATAGTAGGACAGTAGGAAAGCTGGACAGTAGGACAGTGGGACAGTAGGACAGCGGGAGAGTGGGACAGCGGGACAGTAGGACAGCGGGACAGTAGGACAGCGGGACAGTAGGACAGCGGGACAGTAGGACAGCGGGACAGTAGGACAGCGGGACAGTAGGACAGCAGGACATCTGGACAGTGGGACAGCGGGACGGTAGGACAGCGGGACAGTAGGACAGCGGGACAGTAGGACAGCGGGACAGTAGGACAGCGGGACAGTAGGACAGCGGGACAGTAGGACAGTGGGGGACAGTAGGACAGCGGGACAGTGGGACAGCGGTACAGTGGGACACCGGGACAGTAGGATACTGGGACAGTGGGACGGTCGGACAGCAGGACAATGGGACAGTAGGACAGCGGGACAGAAGGACAGCGGGACAGTAGGACAGCGGGACAGCAGGACAGCGGGACAGCTGGACAGTAGGACAGCGGGACAGTAGGACAGCGTGACAGTAGGACAGCGGGACAGCAGCACAGTGGGACAGCAGGACAGTGGGACAGTAGGACAGAGGGACAGTGGGACAATGGGACAGTGGGACGGTAGGACAGCGGGACAATGGGTTAGTAGGACAGTCCCGCTGTCCCACTGTCCCGGGACAGCGGGACGGCCCTCAGCGTAACATGGGCCTGCTGTTCCGATGAATTCCTCAGTATTGGGCTCTGTACAAATTCTGGTTGAGAGTTCCGAGGAAATTCCGAGCATCCGTAAGTGTATCACAAAATCTACCGGACACGGAATTTCAATTTTTGCCACAGACACAGGCAGAGCTCCGGTTGTACCCTGATACCAATGATAAAACAAACCATTGTAACGCGGAGCTAATATGGTTAAACATAGTTTGTCGTTTAGCCAAATTCTACGGTGGGTAAAGATTAATTAATTTATACCAGCCCTTTGAACATTTTTACTCGCGGGCACGCCGACGTCCGGATACCCGTGCTTCACGCGCAACTCTGATTCCAGTCACTACAGTATAAGCTTGAAGCAGCTTAACTAAAAAGAACTTGTCTTAGTTTAAGTCTCATAAGCGTATAGGAAACGGCCGTATACCAAGACAAAAATATATAACATATTCCTTCCGAGAATGCCTGAACAAACGATGTACAAGAATGCTATCTTGATAGGCTCTGGAATAACCTACTGCATGGTACAGGTCTCAGGTTTGCTGACGGGCCAATGTACAGAATAGGAGCGAACAGTATTATAAGCATATTCCTAAGCCTAAGCTCAGGCCTAAGTGTAAGCGTAAGAATGAGCATATCCTACGCCTAAGCCTAAGCCAAGCAAAAAATAGTCTAAAGCTTAAGCTTACTCTATTGCAGTCCCACAGTAAAACGTTCCGCCACGGATTTTTACACGGGCCTGCTGACGAACCAAGATTGACCTCTGTTAATTTCTACAACTACTCTGCTTTGAATCAATATAGATTGTTGTGTATATTATAGTCGTTTTACTGATTAATTTTATGAGCTTAGTTGTTTTATTAATGATTAAATAAAGGACGTAAACGTTCTGGCATATAAGCAAATACGTAAGCTTTAAGATTGTAACTTTTCGATAGCACATGTGACATTTCTAAAATTCTTGCTATTGAACCTTTGGCCCATGTATAGAACAGGGCCGGAACGTTTTCCGGCGGGACTGTAATAGAGTAAGCTTAAGCTTTAGACTAAGTTTTTGCTCAGGCTTAATAGGCTTAAGGTTTGGCTTAGGTATAGGCTCATTCTTACGCTTAGGCTTTAGGCTTAGGAATATGCTTATACCAGTGTTCCGGTCTGGTTCTATACATTGGCCGAACCTTTTTTAGCCTAGCAAATAAAGCTGCATACTGGTATCCAGCTCAACACGCTATGGATAAGGTTGAAGGTGCGCATGGAAGGATTTCAGATGACTCAAATTAAAGTCCGACAATCAAACAATATGCATAAACTTTAATCCAGAAAAAAATAACGGGCATGGCGATTGTAAAACGCGTCGGAGCAAATCGGTTCTGTTTAAAAGAAGAGTATAAAAAGTATGCTGAATCCAGCTATTAACATGTGGTGAATTGAAAATAAACAATCCGTAACCGAAGAAAACAACGATTTGAATTTTCACGCCAAATTTTAAATTTTCGCGCCACAATTTAAATTTACCGCCAAAATTTCAATTTTCCCGCCAAAAATATAATTTTCCCGCCAAATTTTACATTTTCCTGCTAAAATTTAAATTCCCGCCATATTATTAGTGTTGTTATTCATATTGTCTCGTCACATCATAAGATACTAACGGCACATGTCTATTAGTATCATATGATATTCCAGCATACGCAAACCTAGTTATGCAACTGACTCTAGTACACATTTTTAAAATGATCATATGATATTAACAGACAATTTGGGCATATCATATAATATAGAAAGACAAAACGTGACCGATACGTGATTTAAGCAGACAACCACTGGTTTTAGAATATCATATTCGGTTACATCGCAGACAAAATGTTACCAATATAGAACTTGACCCAGCTGCACCATTTATGACGTGAACCCCGCATTACACAGGTCACTACAGAACAACTAGTGATGGGTATTGGATATTTTGTCATATCCGGATATCCGGCAATTCCTGCCAGATATTTATCCGGATATCCGGCTATGCAAATTTAGATTTTCTATCTCGGACATGAGAGACTCGATTTTGCGTTTTTGGGTTTCCGAACCCCAATATTACGATGTCGCTCAAACAAAATACGCTGTAGGCTTGCCAGAAATGTTTATAAATTATAATATATATTTACAGTGTACTATGCATAAATACAAAGGAATAAATAGCAATAGTTTACTGAATACATAAAACTGTTCCGACGACTATCAAATGCCCAAAAAACGCATTGCGAATAGTACCATCTATCAATATCCCTCAATCTTATTTGCGCAGATTTCACCTAAATAGATATTTCAAACTTTGAAAATCAACTTACGACGTCTACATTTTAATCTAACCTTAGCCTAAAGCATTGATGAACTGTTCTGCCGGCTCCTGTGAATAGTCAGTCCAAAAACGTCAATAAGCTAACGGCTCTCATATCAGCCTCATTGTCACAAGTTTGAGCCAGAACTTTTTTCTACTGTTTTACTTTCATGTAGTGAAACTTCTGGAGGATTCTGTTGTAAACCCTCAGAGCTTTTAGATCCTGAATTGCTTGAACTGCCTTCCTTACATGAACCCGCATCGATTTTCGCCCACTCAGTTGTGATTATTGCTTCCAAGTCGTCCTAAAAAGCAAAATTTTTAATTTTCATAAATCACTGTACAACCTGAAGTGAAAAATGAAACAAATTTACACATAAACTGATTGGAAGCTCAGAAGAACTGGTACGTCTGGTCAAAGGTAAAGCATGTTTTAAGCTCCCATAAACCGTACTAAATTTACATCAATGGGTCGGCCAAAATTCCCGCATAATCAACAAGCTTAATGTACCTTCCATCCGATTAGATCAGCAAGCTTCCGGCATCCATCATCACACTCGCCAAGCCAACAGATATCTCTACAAATAAACAATAAAAACTTCAAAACACCGTTCAAGCTTTAAAATTGGATGTTTTACAATACACAAGTTTAAAAAACAACAAACTGACATTTTGACACAATTTTAATATTATTTTCAAGTACTAGTATTTTGTGACACACAAATAACTCTCATAATAAAATCTTAGAGATTTAATCGAAAAAAATTTTCACCACCCTACCCATAAACAAACCTGTAGTTATTCGGGCTATCATACATCATGCCACACCCTGGATACATTATATTCATCATCAAATCACCCTAAAACAAGGAATCATATTGTTAAATTCATATACAACTATCACCACTTAATAATAGGTAATATAAACAAACGAACGCCTGTATCTTTTATAATATTATTTACGACGCCTTTATCAATACTATACCGCACATTCTGTATGCAATTTTTTCATAACCTAAAAACGCCCAAAATACGCCAAATCACTAACCACTCCAGCCTTATCACGATTGATTAGCAGTCTTGGAACCTGCTTTCCAACCCTGAAACGTAAATTTAACAAAGTTACCGAAACTGAAAACAGCAACTTCTAAAATTCACTTTGCCAATAATTTAATAGAAACTAAAAAAATTAAAATCAACTTAACTTTCAACATAAACAAAAACATCTAAAACATGCCACAGTTTTGATGTTTATAAAGTAACAATGCCAAACAATATCAATGGCAATATTCGTGTAGGAAAATGTATTCGGCAGGCATTGCACTGTACCATACCCCCACCTCGTATTTGCGAAAAGCAGTATTCTTTGCGCAAAATATTCGTGTAGGAAAAATGTATTCGGCAGGCATTGCACTGTACCATACCCCCACCTCGTATTTGCGAAAAGCGGTATTCTTTGTGCAAAATATTCGTGTAGGAAAAATGTATTCGGCAGGCATTGCACTGTACCATACCCCCACCTCGTATTTTCGAAAAGCGGTATTCTTTGTGCAAAATATTCGTGTAGGAAAAATGTATTCGGCAGGCATTGCACTGTACCATTCCCCCATTTCGTATTTGCGAAAAGCGGTATTCTTTGTGCAACTGCAGAAAATCTACTATGTTACTGTTGCTTTAAAACAAACTTCCTTTCTGTTTCAGCGAAATAATATTTTTTATTTGCACCCAAAAAATAGGTCGAGATATGGCAAAAATGCAATTGTCGTCTTTGCATTATTTTACTACTCAAAAATAGATAAATTGCATACTCATGTCTAAGGCTCTTTATCATTGACTCTTAAGATAATTTGAACCAACCCAGATCAGCTGTAATAAACGTACATTGAAGTCAAAGATGCAAATGGCTGCACAACAAGCGATGTCCCGATAATAATTAACAAGTCACATTTAGCAAAATCCTGAAACAAAACAATGAACAATAATAATTATGCTTCGCTTACAGTAACTTCGTCAATAATAAACAAACTCTTTATATCCCAGGACCGTAGCCAATGAGTTTAAAGGTTTACTCAAACACCTTTTTGTACGTTTTGGCCAGGAGCTTTTGGGAACTTTTTCAGATACTAATAAACACAGTAAGCACCCTCCGAAATTTGTATACAACGCAATTCATCACATTCCAAAATTCTGACTACGCCCCAGTTGTAACCGTATGTTGATATGAAAATGTTTAGAAAATTAATTATCACATCGTTAGCCTAGAGTTTGTTTCTCCTAAAAATACTAAGCCACGAAACACCGCGCTCATAGACAATTAGCCGACAAAAGGCAACGACAATTGTACCATTCTTCAACGGCATTAATTAATCACAAAAATCCAATCTAATGTCGGTACGTTTGCTACACGATGTACCACCATTAAGATATATAAACACACTAAATAAACTTACAGACAGAGCGTTGAAAAATTTTTGAGGCAAGCTTTCTCCGAAGAAAACAATGTCTGAAACAATATTCCAAATATAATGAAAAAAGTTCACAACTTCTTAAATGAATCTTATTTCACTAATTAAAATCCACATGTAAGTAGAGCCTACGCGTTCACACTTGTTAGACCAATTTGCATCCTAAAACACAAAAACCCCGCCACAAATAAACATCATGCCAACATTTTTAGGCAACTGAATACGGGCAAATTTAAGCATAATCACGATTGCGTTTCAAGCATGATTCTAAATAGCACCTACACTATTCAATAATTCAATATAGAATAATCGCAACTGCATGATCAATTATGATACTAACACAGTTAACTTCAACTTCAAACACAATTATAAAATCGCCAACGCAGAAACAATAAACACAATACCTGGTTTTATCACAGCCTCACACTCGGTACACCGTGGAACTTCGTCTTTGAATATACGTTCTAGAACTTATAGTTAAACAGCTATACGGATGGAAACCAGGGTGCACACAGAATTCCGATTAAAATTTAGACACAAATCCAAATCCGGTTTCGATTACAATTGCAACTATAATCGAAATCGTAATTATAGGTTTTCATCGCTTATAACTTATATTATTACAATAACCCACGAAATTTGCCTACAGTTTTAAGTTTTGTAACAATCAGTGCTTAAATTATCATAGAAACATGCACAACATGCACTCTGATACAGATATATTGACTAAGCACGTACTACTTATATATGACTCGGTATGCAAAGCGTATGGGCTCTGAAAAGCTACAGTTCCGATTCATGGTTTAAATTTCACTGTTCCGAGTACGGTATAATGCAATTCCGCTTTGTACCCCGGTGAAATTACTCCAAATACCCACAGCATTCAAAATAACGGTCACCATTTGTGTGGAACAATTTTCCAGTCCTTGTAGTTAAATTCGACACGCAATTCAACCCAACGATAACGCTGGTAAAGCTATTTTAGCGGCGTTTCGTTTTCCCACGTGCCAGCTATAATGAATCAGTTTAGATTTTCGACTAGCGCTTAGTCTAATGCTACAACTGTAAAGTAACACTGGGCCACAATGGCTATAACTGTAAAACTTTGTTATTTTTTATTGTAAATTTTTTCAATTTCTTAAGTTCGATCGAAATTACAAAACAGATAAAATCTAAAGCGAAATAAAAATTAAATTTGTTTTACCCAAAATTGCATGCGATCCACCGTCTTAAGTCACTGTCAAGACATAAAAAAGTTACACAATACTGCAGTATCAATCAATACAGAGCCGCCTTGTACCACCCGTTACCATTTTAAAGACAATTTCAATTTACCTTTCATCCACTGCTGTGAATATTCTTTGCGGCAAAGTACACAATGGCTAAGACGAAACGACCCGTGTGCTTCTATGATGGTTTCTTCCGAAATACCAGCAACATACTCTAACGTATCCACATTCTAAAAAACACTTTTCAGTGTTTTTAAAGTACTTCAACAAATTCCCAAGATACATGTCAACAGCTACAAATAGAACTTTAACCAATCCAAGATATAGCACGTTGAGTGATCAATTTCCAATCAGAGCTAAACAAATCAAATGCAAAATACATCCTAAATTCAAGCCATTATAATTAATTGTTATAAATACCTACTGTTCCTACTCGTAACGTCACGTTAAGTAAAAAGAATTTTTTAATTTTGTCTGTGAAAACACTGTATACGATTTTACACGTTTCGCTTACTTGAGTGAACACTTTGAGCAAAATTCCTTTCTCTGCAAGCAGCCTTAAAAAATAGTGACTTGGCGTTGGCTAAAACAAACGTGCGAATCATATTTATAAGCGTGCAAGCAATGTCAGAATATTGAAGCTAATAAACTTCAGCTAATGTTAAGCTCTAAAAATGTCTAAATTTCGTCTCGTAATAAACTCTAAAAATTACTAATGGAGGTCTATAAAACTTCGATAATCTCAAAACAATCATTGTCAGCTTTTTCACCAAAATCATACCCTTGCTTGAATAAGAACTCAAAAGAACAGAACCGTCTATATCCTTAATCGATTCTCAATATTATGCAAGTCTCTTTAACTTTTGCCGATTTGATTTACAATTTTAAGTCACAATTTACACAAAACTATGCAGAAATACTGTACACATACTTCTCAACTGCAGCAACAGATAAGATAAAAACAATAAACATGTGCTTAATCTGTGCCCATCATTGAACAGAATGCACCCTGATGTATTACAGCACGGCCGATAATAAAATTCTTACCTTAAAGTTTCCAGGATACAGTTCTTTCGCGAGTGAGAAGAACGGTTTGGGATTCTCCTTAATATTGGAATAAAATAAAAATGTTGAAATTGCATTAATTCAAGCCAGTGCAAAAGAACTATCAATAAAACACGAAGAATAATACCAAAAAGCCTTCTAAATCCAGCCATTCGAATGTTGATTTTCGGACGACTAACACATTAGGGGTCTAAACTCAACCTCCCGGTCACAAATGTGGACCCGTAGTTTTAAATAAAACACCAATAAGGCTCTTGACGTATGCATTTTTTGCAGTTAGAACTTGCAATTGCAACTTGCTCGAAACTTTTGCTGACAAACCATGTCAAAAAGCTTGCAGCTGTAAGTTCTAGCTCCAAAATGTACAGGAATGAGCAGAAAAACCATACACAAAATCGCAGCAGTGTTGCCTTTGGTTTAAAATTCGACGGAACATGGGATTATTGACTCACCATAAAATAACCGATTTCAAAAATTGCTTGTGGATGCGGAAGGTTGTACTTCGCCAGGTTGTCATATAATCCACTCCCTGGGCTGCGAAAGTCGGGAATGCCAGCAGCTAAAAATTATATCATAAATAAATTTCTAAAACGCTGAAGAATTTTCAAAACGCTGATATCGTAACTTACATTCCTTCGCCTATGATTTGAAGCTCAATAGCGCAGCGTACACAGCAAATTTATGTCAATACACAGGTTTCTCAAGTGTATTTTCGAGCAATGGAATACATCCGCCCAACCTTTTTTGGATGCAGTGAAATCAGTATATACACCTATGTAGGGAAAACGACAGCCAATTTTAAAAACATATACCGGAATTAATTAACTAATACCACTAATACCAGGGATACATAAGTTTGCAAGGCATCTCTAGGAAGTTTTTTTAAACAAACAAACAAACAAACAAATGCCCCGTTTCGTATTATGTCCAAATTTACACTTGTATTTAAGGACTGCAGAAGAAGCCGAAACCATAACTTATATGCCTACTAACAACCAATCAAATGTAACACTTACAAGTCGACAGACCAGCGCCGCACATAACAATAATGTTTTTGCCTCAAAATAAATAAAAGAATCAATGTATTTGACGAAATATTAATTATCCGCGTTTCAATACTTTTAGCACCATACAAATTTCAGAGTTTATTGCTGTCGAAAAAATTCTCATATTTAATCTTATGGATCCCCCAGAAGAACTTTCGAACACGATGCGGAGCACGTAATGTTCACATGTCTGCCATGTACAGATCACAAAACACTGTCTCCTGTGCTGACAAGTGCAAACAATACACCTATCAAGTTCAAGTAACAACTTTTTATGACGGGTACTCGACAAATGTAAACCTGACATGACTGACATGCGCAAATTATGACTGCAAGTGTACGCAAGTTAATTCGGAAGACGCACTATTGCCATATGTTTAAAATCTTACACTGTCCATCTTTGATCGCCTTTGCGGCCCCTTCAAGATCAAGCGAATCTAATACTTTCGGTTGCTGTTCTTCCTCTGCTCCCAAAGCCGCCCATAAACGATCTAAACCAATGTATTGCACAACTGCAATACAATAAACAACTGACACAAAAAAGTATCAAGTGGACTCAAAAGTCAAGGTTAAGATTGTATCATACTCGGCGCCGCCGAGAAGGCCGCGCTCCGAGCTACAAAGCCCCGCATCATGTTAAAAATTTATTCGGTGCCCTACGCTAACTTTTAAAATCATCAATTTCATTTGCAACGGTCGACACCGAAAGCAGGATTGTGGCACAAGTATAGCACAAACGTTAAAGACTAAACTGAGTATCTATTGTTATATTCCTAGCATACTTGCACTGAACCAACAAACAAACACCGAAATTTCTCATCATTGCAATATTTACTGAAAAACATAAGTACGTAGTGATCTCAAAAAGTTGATAATTAATAGTATAGTGTGGTGGACAATAAATTCTGTTTGTTATAAAGTCCACGAATACATGCTACATTGTTTCATAATACAATTCATTAAGTGTACGCGTGGAATAAATTGAACATTGGAGCAGTAGAAAAAAGGGGTGCGTTGCGCTCTGGCAACATCATTAGCTTAACCTACTGCTAGATTGTTTACTCGCGTGATATATATAACTGAAATTCAACTTAAACTAGCAAATAGTATTCAGTAGGCCTATACTTCAGCATTATGTATTCTTACCCATTCGGAACAAGCTATCTGGCTGATTTGAACATCCATTTTCTTCTTGACGATGCTCAGAACTGTTCTCATCATTTTGACGATGCTCAGAACTGTTACTATCATTACTATCACTTGTAGATTGATTCTGTGACTGAATAAAAACCAAGTTTAATTTACAAATTTTTGGTTAATCTCTACTAAAACATGAAATTCATCTTTAAAACGTGCTTTCTAAGTTCAGCCGCCCTGCAAACGTTCCATCATTCATTAACACTATTGCTAGTAATTTTTAGTGATTGTTTCGACTCGCAGCAAATTATGTAACATGTATATGACTTTACGAAAATAAAAATTAACCTGCGCGCTAGATGCACCGGCATTGGATGTTATCGTGCTTGTATTACCATCTGATGAGACACACTTGTCTTCTTCCGACATTGTTACGCATGTAAAGGCACCATAATAATATTATGTTAATTAAAACAAAACTTCAACATAATAAAAAGTGAAAATATCAATCAACATTTTAAAGAAAAAACGGCAAAACACTTAAAATTTGGATACTTTAAAACACGACAGAAGTTATTGGCTTAATACTTCAACCTATCTTGCGCCTGTTTTCGCCGCTTAATTAATGGTCTGAAGTTGCCGACCTACTATACCAATGTGTATAAGGATATCTCAAATCCTGTAAGTTCAACTAGTGCTAGCTATACAATTTCAATTGAGAAGATCTTTTGAACAAAAAGTTCGGAATTAAACGATTGCAAAGGCCGTCAAATAATCTCAGGCGGTCAAAAACATACCTCGTTGCTATGCTCTCACGAAAAATATTTCAGAATAAATTCTTTTTTCCAGGTATGATATCCTGGTTTTAACGCTCGTGGAAATACATGTGTAAAATAAAAAACGCCTACAATCTAATCATTCTCTATTGCAGTCGTGTGTAGAGAACCAGTCGGCGCTGAGGCTCTGGATGCGGTGCCGACAAAATTTTTTGACCTAAGATTTCAGTATTTTACATTACCGGTGGGACAAGATATATGTCTTGATGATTGATACTAATCATACACATAGACTTGAGCGAGTCGAGACACGTCGGGGTCCTATTGATAAACCAGTATGCATAATTGACTATAATAAAAACATGGGCGGCATTGGTAAAATGGACCAAATGACATCATACTATCCTTCAGCAAGGAAAGGAATACAATGGTACAGAAAACTTTTTATTTTGATATCCTTGATATCACGATCAATAATGCTTTCATCCTGTTCAAACGGTTAAAGCAAAACAGTCGGATGACGCTTTTGGACTTCAAAATGGCTCTTGTTAAAATATTTGTAACGGTAGACAGTATCTAGAAACTACTGGGTCATTTTCAAAGGGTACTGTTCGAAGCGGTGGTCACTTCCCTTGTTTGAATGAAGAAGGAAAAGATGGCCATCCGAAAGGAAGGGATGTGTCTGGTGCAAAATGAAGTGCAAAAGCGTTCAACCCAAAGGAAAACGCCGCCGAAAAGAGACAATTTATCATTGCGGAGATTGAGTTAGACAACCTGTTTGTGAGTAATGGGTCATCCACGTTAAAATGCACGCACATTTGTAAAAAATGTCCCCCCCTTTTGGGTGCCCACGTTGTCCCTAACCACTCTCTTTATACACTGTCTGAGATGTCAATATGTCATCGTCTGAACCTTTAGACAATGAATATGCTCTAGGCCTAAATATGTACTTGTCCAGACATCATTATCGGGAAATGTTATTGTCCATAGTCCCTCAGAAGGGACTCGATTTTTTGAGTTGAATGATGTGCATGAATATGTGTGCACAGCGTGTCTTTTTAAATGTGTGCGCGTGTGCTAACGTAATGCCCTGAGACATCCTACAGACAACATGTATTTGTCCAGAGTCCCTTCCGACAGAGTCTAGACAATTAACACAGTAGAGGAAAAATAGGGGTTCTGGCACACTTTTGCACTAGTTGGCACCATGTCAGCCCAAGTTGGCACAGTTCCAACTAGTGCAATTGAAAGGTCAAATTTTGGTAAATTTTGCGTAAGTGGGACAAGCAAGTTCCACTTGCGTAAAATTTGAAAGGTCAAATACGCTATAAAACAGTCTTCGTTTAAATGTACAAGTATAAAAAGGCTGACATTCGTAACATCTATTCAGTTTTCAAATTTTTGTTTAAAGGACGCATGGATTCATCAGAGCTCAAGCTAGCTAAACCACCCTTTGCACCACTGGAACGCTATGTCGTCAGTGGTGATGACAACTCTACCGTGCTTGTGTTATTTAACAGCGGTTGGAGTTGTCTGTCAAATTTTCGGGCATCACCAATGAAAATCAATGGCGTAAAGTACCGAAGTGTGCAGCAGTACCTAGAAGCGCAAAAGGCATTGTTTATTGGGCGGGCTGATTTGTACAACGTAATAATACAAACGTTCTCTCCCAGAAAATGTTTCGATATAATGCAAACAGTAAAAGACGTTGTTCCTGAAGCGTGGAACAAAAAAGTACCAACCTATTTAAAAATTGCGCTGACAGCAAAATTTCAGCAGCATGCCGAGATGCGGAAAACTTTGTTAGACACCAAACAAGCGCTACTAGTGTTCGCAACCTCTTTCGACGATTATCTTGGCAACGGATTAGATATGATGGATCCGCAATCTGCGTTTCCAAAAAAGTAAGTAAAATTTACACAAAGCGGATTATCAAAAATGCGAAAAACTTACTGCGCGCCTGTATGTGTTGCTGTAAATTCATTGTTTGCATGAACGCAATTCCCTGATTTACTAATGTTAACGTTTGTTTCAGTATCCTGGGCACAATCTGCTTGGCGTGCTTCTAATGGAACTACGAGAGCAATTTGTGAAAAAGACAGTCAAGGTCGAAGATGACAAATCTGTCAGACCAGAACAAGCTGAGTTGCCATCAGATTCAGAATTCGTATAAAATATAAATGCTGCACAAAATCAAACTCATTGTTTTTAATATGTTATTTATTGTGCTTAATACAAATGAAAGTTTCGAATAAATTAATTAGTATACTTGAGTCTATTTATTACAATCCTAGTTTGCCAGCATCGTTCACGAACGCGAACAAGCTCTGGCTATCCGCACGAAAGCAGTTACCGTTGCTTAAGTTTTCTGAAGTAAAACATTGGCTAGCAGCGCAAGTTGTGCACCAGTTGCACAAAAGAAAATCTCGTCGCCATGCCACTACAACGATTAAAGTTGAGCGACCTAATCAACAATGGGACGTAGACTTGGTGTTTGTTCGAAAAGCTAAGCGTTACAATAATAATTACCAGTATATCTTAATTACAGTAGATCTTTTCGGTAGAAAAGCGTTTGTTGAACCGTTAAAAAATAAGTATTCAAAAACTGTTGCCGATGCTTTCGTAACGATCCTAAAGCGTTCGGCCGAGGTTCCTAAAGTTATTCGCTCAGATTACGGAACAGAATTCAAAGCCACATTTGAAGCGCTTCTAAAGTCACGTGACATCAAACATTTCTATGCTAACAATGCATACAAAGCTAACTATGCAGAGCGCTTTATTAGAACTTTACGCGGCAAAATTTTAAAGTATCTAACTCACACCAGTAAACTGCGTTATATTGATGCTCTGCAAAAATTAGTTCAATCATACAACGACACCGTGCACCGCAGCATAGGAACAACGCTTAACGAAGCTGCTAAATGTAAGCTTCCTAAAATTAAGCCTAGTAAAACTGTACATAACACCAAACCTAAGTTTGTCTTCGAGTTGGGAGATTATGTAAGAATTGCATTGGGCAAAGGTACATTCAAAAAATCAACAGAACAGTCCGATGAATTGTATGAAGTTGTTCAACGCCGAATGGAATATCCGCCAACCTACAGACTGCAGGATATGCTCGGAGAACCTCTTACAGGTGCTTATTATGCAGCTGAGCTAAAAAAGGTTCCAAGTGTCATCAAAACAAAATAATGTTTGCGTGAGTCAGCATGTGACTAACGTAAACCTATAAAAGGTGGCGACCATACGCAAAACCATCATTTTATTGTTTTCTGGAAAACAAACTGTGTGTGTATTTATCAACTAATGAAATGGCTTGTGGCAGCAATTTTCAACAATTACGTTTTTCGGACCAGGAAATTTTAACAGAAATACAACGACTTATGTATGCAAATTGTTGGGGCTGCAGTAGCGACAACCCAATGGTGCGTCGCTACGGTTCCGCACACAAGAACGGATGCGAAATGGACAAGCGCGACATGATTGACTTGTTCTTTTGCGTCGTCCACTTTATTTTGCGTATGGCCTGTGGTTTTTGCCATAGTCAATTGACGCTTGCCGTCAACTATTGAAAAATAGCAAATAGTGCTACTATTTTTTCGTTAAATTTTTAATTTTTAAATATTCATTGACGACTGCTGTCAGCTTAGTAAACAGTGACCGTTGTTAGTTCCTAGCAATTTATAGCGAACGTCTACAGCTCTTAAATCAACAATACAGTAGTTGTCAATTGAGACAAAGCGAAAAATAGTAGATGTACACGCGAAGGATGCAAACTAACAGGCAGTTGTCTATTGACTCATATATGAGGATAGTAGCCGTCAATTGAAAAGTTTGTATAAATAGTAGCTGTCTAAGCTTCATATACGAGATGGTAGTAGCTGTCAATCGATTCGAAAAGTAGGAGAGCAGTTGTCAAGTCTGTTAAAATAAAAAGCAGCCGTATTTCATAGTTTTGCCCAGAGTACACAGTACAAGAATATTGCAGCATGGCCCCAATTTTCGTCTCTCCCAGCCTAGGAATCTGTATTAAAAAATTGTATAGCATTAACTATTGCGCAAAGTACCTTTACATTCTATACCGCTACCCTAAAAAATCCGCAGTACGGGAATTGAGAACCCAGGCGATGGGCGGACTATTCTGCCTACGGCAAATTTTGTTTTAAAGTACCTCAGGCTAGATGGCTTAATCATTTTCCACCACTGGTTGAGCCCAGTTCATTATATTTTTATAGGCCCGATGTGTGTCTCCTCAGAACCCCTCAATGCATGTATACCTAGTCCAGATATTTCGGCTTGCTGCTTCACATTTTGATTTTTTTCGAAGACAAGCTGCATAAAATATTAAAAAATGTTTTAAAAAAACAAAAACATACTTTTTGTATATTAAAATTCAGTTTTCATGGTTTTTTTATATTAAAAATATATTAGGTGCAAGCAGGAAAAAGAAAAGTTGACACTTTGGGACGAGATATGGCGATTTTGCGGGTCAACAAAATTTTATATTTTTATATTTTTAAAAAAATTGAGGCACTGTATAGGACAGAATACTATAAGCATATTCCTATGCAAACATAAAAATTGTTTGCTAGGCTGATGTTTTTACGCTTAGGCTTAATACACTATGCTTCTTTTATAGACGCATATGCTTTTTACGGGCCCACGTTTAGTTTACGCTGTGTTTAGCGAAAGTCTAAACCCACCAGAAACCAGGACACCTCTTGGGCCGTACCCCTCTGTTGTCTAAAAAATCGCAATGCCCACATGACAAATTTTTTTTAGAACTTTTTTGTTTTTATATATGCATATTTTTATTGGTGAAATATTTTTTAGCATCGATAGCAGCGGTTTTCAAAGGAATTTTTGATTGTGTTTTTGCCCTTCAAAGAACGGCCAACATTTCTGGTGGGATAGAAAAAGCGTCGCCCACTTTTTGCATTTAGCCTATGGTTTTGCCATCGTTTAATAGTTGGCAAATTTTTATAGGGACGTAGATTTTAGCGTATTCCTAAGCCTAAGCCTTTCTAAGCATTGGAAAAATGAATTCCTTAGCCTAAGCCTAAGCCTAAGCCTAGAGCGAAAAAATGCAATCTAGAATCTAAACGTACTAGTATTTTAGACCCACTGGAATCTTGCAGGTCATGGTTGCCCTCTGCTAGAGAAATTTTACAATTTCAGACGACGAGAAAACAGCGGGTTTGCATTTTGTGTGTCTACAACATAGACCGCATAGTTGTTTTATATAGAAGCTGTTGGTAAAATTTAACATAGCAACAGTAGTTGCCAACATCATATTTATTTTGAAAGAGTAGTTGTCAATTGAAAGCCGAAATGTTTTACCGTTGACAACTACTAAACCTATTGAAATACCCCAACTGTCGATATAATGTTATAAATTTGCACCGAAGCTGTTGGACAAATAGAAAATATAGACGGTAACTGTAAATGCTTATGTTAAGGAGAAGCACGTTGACAGATAGTGGGTTTAATTTTCGACAAAATAAAAATTAAATAAATTTTTGCAAAAATCTAAACAGTAGCCGTTGAACAAAAATTAAAACGTTATAGATGTTGTCAATAAGACCATAAAACGAAATCCGGACAGGGCAAGCGTCAATTGACGATGGCAAAAACCACAGGCCAAACGCAAAATAAAGTGGACGACGCATTTCACGAGGCGGTCGTCAACTTGCACTACAAAGTGTGAATGAACATAAATCCGCACGTTCGTCGCATAACAATCAAGCGATTGAAGAAACTGTGGCGCGACGGCGTTACAGACAGCGAAGACACAGATATCGAAGATGACGATGATTGAAATGACAGCTGCTGCAAACACACTGAAAAGAAAAGTGCGAAATCAAACAACAGCAACAACAACAACAACAAGAACAATAACAACAACACCAACGGTGAAAATATTACAACTGACGATGGTGACGCGACTGTTGAAAAGGAAGAAGAAAACGAGCTGATCATTTCTGAAATTGTTACAGTTAAAAAATAGACTGGGCAAAGAGTATATATGTGCACATCGCATTTATGATCGAATGTATTTTTAATTGTTGCTTGGTTATTTTAATAAATTATGCAGCATTACGACAGCGATAGCTTTTATGTTACTTTGCTAAGCAACGCCTCATCTGATGAATATCCAAACAACACGCACAGCTGTTTTATCAATAGCTTAGTCACTCCGTTACATTTAGACAGAACTCGCTGGGAAGTTGGGCTTTGCGAGATAGTTTACCCAGAACACATTTTAAACATTTCACCGAAAACTAATAGCAACGACCACGCGATTGACGACAGCGACAACTTTTACCCGTCCCGTTATTCGTATAAGCACTTGATGCGGGCGGCGATGTTGCATGGTTTCTAGAAACATTACCAGCAGCGCATTATGCTCACACGAACAGTCTAATATCAAGTATTAATCATAACATTTCGGAAAACGGGCGCAAAACTTTACAATTTAACTACGACCATAATGAGGATAAAATTGAACTGAAACCAGTGCAAAAGGGTAAACTGTCTTGGGTTGAATTTTCAAAAGCCGATGCTCAATTGCTTGGCTTCGAACCAAACACAACCTACGTTGTGAAACCACTGGGAATTACAGCCCCAAACCGTGTTGATTTAATGGCAGGAGTGTCAACACTTTGTCTACTCAGACCTTTGCAAAGCACAGCTAGTCGGGCATACTGAACAACCATTACTACGAATAATTTCGCGACACGATATAGTAAGACCAAAATCGGCAACTGTGCAGACAACACGAATTTTTTCGCGTCCCCACTATATGCCGCTTGAACGCAACTTGATCACAAGCATAAAATTATATATAAAACGGAACGCAACGTGTACGTTCAATTTGAGAATTGTGGTTGCGTTATTGCAAAGTTACATTTTCGACGCACTGATTAAACAATGCGAATAATGACACACTTGCCGTTTGTGATTTCCCAACGCGGTTTTGGATTGGGTTCAGCATTTGCAACGCTAGCACGAGTGGCAACTCCTGCTGCTGCAAAATACCTTGCGCCTCACGTTCTTCGGGGAGTTTCAGAAACGGTAGCATCTCAGATTCAAGCGAAACAACAACGCGGCAACGAGGTGCCAACTCAGCTAAACGTGCGTTCTGCATCGTAGCTGCAAAAACCAATAAGCGATAAGCC
The DNA here is from genome assembly GCA_030248215.1 of Enoplolaimus lenunculus. NCBI lineage: Eukaryota > Metazoa > Nematoda > Enoplea > Enoplida > Thoracostomopsidae > Enoplolaimus > Enoplolaimus lenunculus. Next base: position 290,671 of record JASANG010001128.1, read on the forward strand.
ATCACCACAATTAAAAACCGACATAGCAGCTAGTGTTGGCAACGGGTGGTGGCCGTAATAAACAAAAATCGCGGCTTGCCGCGCAAGCCGATGCTCGCCGCGGCAATTTAAAATCATCGAAAATTACAACAGCAAAAAGGGCAAAATCTCGCAGCAGCAGCAGCAGCAGCCGCCGCAGCAAATCACGGGGTAGCATTGGAAAACGGCGACGTCAAATTCTTGCATCAGATATCTTTGGCTAACTGAAACGTATATAAGCAATTGTTAATTTACGTATACAGATTTGTACAGTTACTGTTGCTAAAAACACAATGTCAACAAATAAACCGATAAAACTAACCAAACGCAAGAGAAAGCGTATTGACGGCAGTGGCACCACTATCAGCAACAATACGTCGTCAGCGGCTGCATTCAAGAATGAATTAGACCTTTTTTCGGACAAACTGATTCAAAATTCAATTATTGACAGTACGTGGAGCGACATTCGCCCATCCAACACTGTCAACGATGTCACTGCAATGAACTTTTTGATTGCAGGCAACGAAGAAGAGTTTCTAGATCCAGTGTTTTACTTGAAAATCACAGCACGCATCATGTCTGCAAGTGGGAAACCGCTACCTGCAAATTCAGAGGTTGCACTAGTTAATTTATTTGGGCATGCAATCTTTAAGCGAATTGATGTTAAATTGCAAGACAAAATCATATCGACCTCGTCGGATAATTAGGCCTACAGGGCGTACATTGAACGTCTTTTAAACTTTGGCAGAGAACCTAAACGAAATCAGCTTGCCGCTGAATGCTACTACAAAGATTCAAAACAAAACAGTGGTTACGAAACTCGGCGATTGCTTGTGGCTGGAAGCCGAAAATTTGTTATGTTTGTGCGACTATCTACCGACCTGGCAACACAACCACGTCTAATGATCAACGGAATAGATTTGAACGTATCATTGCATCAAACACCGAACGCATTTCGATTAATGTACGCCACAACAACACAAGAACCAATCGTTGAACTGCACGACGTAACGCTATTTGTGCGTCGTGTGCGCCTTGCACTACCGATGGCGACTGCGATTGCAACTCTGCTACGAATTGAGCCAGCAAAATTTCCAGTTTCGCGAGTTGTTGTCAAAGAATTTCAAATATCTGCAGGACGTACGTTGATTAATCGGGAAAACATTTCACGAGGAGCGTTGCCGCGTTCGGTTGTTGTTGGCATGGTCGAAAGCGATGCATTGACAGGGTCAAGCCTAAAATCACCGTTTAATTTTGTTTCAAAGCGAGCTAGCTTTATATGTTTGTATCGCGAAAGTGAAATGATTCCCGCTGTTCCGTTTGCACCTCGGTGGGAAGACAACGATGCAGTGCGTGAATACTTAAGTCTGTTGAGCGTAGCTGGAAATTTCGGTTCAGACTTTGACAACGGCATTTCTTACCTGGAGTACCTACGCGGTGGCTATGTTCTGTATGGGTTTGAACATCAAAAGTTTTAACTGCGTTAAAAACTACATATATTTTTACCTTACTATTAATCCCTTGCACATTTAATGTAGTCCGTGTAAGTCTACTAGTCTGCATGGGAAATCGCACATTAACCTACTCCATTCTTTGTCGTTTAACTGCATGGGAAGGTGCGTACACTGTTTCGCTCGTTGAGTTTCCGTACAACATCGACTTAAATGTGTCAATAAATCTTCAAATAAATTTCGTCCCTTCCAATACTGTCGATAATTAGCTTTAGGATCATGTGTTTTAAGACCCATTCCCCATATGACATCCTTCGGATTACATTCAACCAATCTAGTACCACTAGTGTCAAACAATTTCTGTTTTAGCTCCACATTGTGAGAAAATTTCGCAAAATTTGCTTTCCACAACCACATCCACGCTTTTGTTCCAAATGACTTTTGATTCTGGCCACACGCTTTGCTGAGCAACACGCTTTACATCAACTGGGTCCTTCATTGCGTATAACCGTTCGCCTAGCGACTCCTCTCCCATATACAAAGCCCTTGATACAAACAAATAATGCTGTACTTACCCATTTCCGACCGTCTTACACAAACTCACACTGATAATGATTTGAGAATTCGTTGTTTCGAGTAAAAAATTGTGTATAACGGTTGTATTGGGTGTCCAGTTGCTGATCATTACTCAATGATGGCATCAGAACAGGACAGATTTCGTATTTTGATATATCTTCGCTGTCCCTATAGATTAAATGTTCGTTTGGGTTACTCGTTTCTACAGCATTTTCTGGCAACATTAACCCTGCTTCGACTTGAGCTACCATATCATTAGACTCACATTGCCCATGTTCGACAGTTGCACCTGCTGTATCTTGCGTCAGCTTATTATTTAGCATATTCTCTACATTTATATCATTATTTTCATCACAAGCAAAGCCGCCTGCCGGCTCAACTATGCCACCAGCCACTTCGGCATGCGAACGAGGTGTTTTTGTTTTTGATACGTAGAAACTTACGTCGATAGAATAATATTACAGTCCAAGGCTCGATGACCGAATTTCCAGCACCTGTGACAACAAATTTGGCTTCCCCTCCACCAAATTTGTATTTTGCGCCTTAACTATTTTCATTTGATTTATACCACATAAATCCTGGAAATTCCTTGACTGGTTCAACTTTAACTGAACGTGACCCATTAAAAATAGGCGATTGTGGATATTTGCAAATTCGAATATCCGATACTAATTTACACCCATTGTCCTCTAGTGTTTTTTGCAAAATTAAATTACTGTCCAATAAAGGTATTTCATGTATATAAATCACCCGGGTTTTTGGCCTTGGAATACCGCTTTCCGGATGCGGAAGCTCTAGTTCAAACATCATATTGTCTATCACTAACTTTACATTAATCGCATTTGTCCGCTGTTCATTTGAAAAATATACCAGCTGTAACATACCCCGTAAAAAGTCCGCTGCATACGGAAGCAAATCCGGAGAATTGTCAGCTGCTAACTTTGCCATTATAGCGTTCTTAGTCCAGTGTTCCATGTCCGATCCGCGTAAATTTGCAAAGGCCGTGCGTGCTATCGTTTCAGACTGCTTTGTCGTTGTCATAAACTTTTGACTTGTAATACCGTTGTCCACACTGTCTGTGTCCGCTGCTGCGTCCTCCTTTTACTCATCCATTTGGCCAACTGGCCCAAAAAACGATTAACGTTACTGCACATCCATAATTTTACATCTAACAGATAATGCTCTGCCAGGAATTTCAAAATTACTGCTTAATTCGGTTATTATAACCCCACAATCCTTTTCTGAAGATATAATTATTTGAAATCTTTGACCAAAGATACTAGTAAAATCATTTCTAGCTACTTCTCACACTATTAAAGTTTCAGTTAATACTATTACATGAAAACTTTTAACTGCATTATAAACTTCATTCATTTTTACCTTACTGTTAATCCCTTGCACATTTAATGTAGTCAGTGTAGGTCTACTAGTCTGCATCGGAAATCGCACCTTAACCTACTCCATTCTTTGACGTTTAACTGCATGGGAAGGTGCGTACACTGTTTCGCTAATTGAGTTTCCGTACATCATACATCGCCTTAAATGTGTCAGTTAATCTAGAAATAAATTTCGTCACTTCCAATACTATCGATCATCAGCTAAAGAACCATGTGTTTTAAGACGTATTCCCCATTGACATCCTTCGGATTACATTCAACCAATCTAGTACCACTAGTGTCAAACAATTTCCGTTTTAGCTCCACATTGTGAGAAAATTTAGCAAAATTTGCTTTCCATAACCACATCCACGCTTTTGCGTTCCAAATGTCTTTTGATTCTGGCCACACGCTTTGCTGAGCAACACGCTTTACGTCAACTGGGTCCTTCATTGCGTATAGCCGTTCGCCTAGCGACTCCTCTCCCATATACAAAGCCCTTGATACAAACAAATAATGCTGTACTTACCCATTTCCGACCGTCTAACACAAACTCACACTGATAATGATTTGAGAATTCGTTGTTTCGAGTAAAAAATTGTGTATAACGGTTGTATTGGGTGTCCAGTTGCTGATCATTACTCAATGATGGCATCAGAATAGGACAGGTTTCGTATTTTGATATATCTTCGCTGTCCCTATAGATTAAATGTTCGTTTGGGTTACTCGTTTCTACAGCATTTTCTGGCAACATTAACCCTGCTTCGACTTGAGCTACCATATCATTAGACTCACATTGCCCATGTTCGACAGTTGCACCTGCTGTATCTTGCGTCAGCTTATTATTTAGCATATTCTCTACATTTATATCATTATTTTCATCACAAGCAAAGCCGCCTGCCGGCTCAACTATGCCACCAGCCACTTCGGCATGCGAACGAGGTGTTGTTGTTTTTGATACGTAGAAACTTACGTCGATAGAATAATATTACAGTCCAAGGCTCGATGACCGAATTTCCAGCACCTGTGACAACAAATTTGGCTTCCCCTCCACCAAATTTGTATTTTGCGCCTTAACTATTTTCACTTGATTTATACCACATAAATCCTGAAAATTCCTTGACTGGTTCAACTGTAACTGAACGTGACCCATTGAAAATAGGCGATTGTGGATATTTGCAAATTCGAATATCCGATACTAATTTACACCCATTGTCCTCTAGTGATTTTTGCAAAATTAAATTACTGTCCAATACAGGTATCCCATGTATATAAATCACCCGGGTTTTTGGCCTTGGAATACCGCTTTCCGGATGCGGAAACTCTTGTTCAAACATCATATTGTCTATCACTAACTTTACATTAATCGCATTTGTCCGTTGTTCATTTGAAAAATATACCAGCCGTAACATACCCCGTGTAAAGTCCGCTGCATACGGAAGCAAATCCGAAGAATTGTCAGCTGCTAACTTTGCCATTATAGCGTTCTTAGTCCAGTGTTCCATGTCAGATCCGCGTAAATTTGCAAAGGCCGTGCGTGCTATCGTTTCAGACTGCTTTGTCGTTGTCATAAACTGTTGACTTGTAATACCGTTGTCCACACTGTCTGTGTCCGCTGCTGCGTCCTCCTCTTACTCATCCATTTGGCCAACTGGCCCAAAAAACGATTAACGTTACTGCACATCCATAATTTTACATCTAACAGATAATGCTCTGCCAGGAATTTCAAAATTACTGCTTAATTCGGTTATTATAACCCCACAATCCTTTTCTGAAGATATAATTATTTGAAATCTTTGACCAAAGATACTAGTAAAATCATTTCTAGCTACTTCTCACACTATTAAAGTTTCAGTTAATACTATTACATGAAAAGTTTTAACTGCATTATAAACTTCATTCATTTTTACCTTGCTATTAATTAATCCCTTGCACATTTAATGTAGTCAGTGTAGGTCTACTAGTCTGCATCGGAAATCGCACCTTAACCTACTCCATTCTTTGACGTTTAACTGCATGGGAAGGTGCGTACACTGTTTCGCTAATTGAGTTTCCGTACATCATACATCGCCTTAAATGTGTCAGTTAATCTAGAAATAAATTTCGTCACTTCCAATACTATCGATCATCAGCTTAAGAACCATGTGTTTTAAGACGTATTCCCCATTGACATCCTTCGGATTACATTCAACCAATCTAGTACCACTAGTGTCAAACAATTTCTGTTTTAGCTCCACATTGTGAGAGAATTTCGCAAAATTTGCTTTCCACAACCACATCCACGCTTTTGTGTTCCAAATGTCTTTTGATTCTGGCCACACGCTTTGCTGAGCAACACGCTTTACGTCAACTGGGTCTTTCATTGCGTATAACCGTTCGCCTAGCGACTCCTCTTCCATATACAAAACCCTTGATACAAACAAATAATGCTATACTTACCCATTTCCGACCGTCTAACACAAACTCACACTGATAATGATTTGAGAATTCGTTGTTTCGAGTAAAAAAGTGTGTATAACGATTGTTTTGGGTGTCCAGTTGCTGATCATTACTCAATGATGGCATCAGAATAGGACAGATTTCGTATTTTGATATATCTTCGCTGTCCCTATAGATTAAATGTTCGTTTGGGTTACTCGTTTCTACAGCATTTTCTGGCAACATTAACCCTGCTTCGACTTGAGCTACCATATCATTAGACTCACATTGCCCATGTTCGACAGTTGCACCTGCTGTATCTTGCGTCAGCTTATTATTTAGCATATTCTCTACATTTATATCATTATTTTCATCACAAGCAAAGCCGCCTGCCGGCTCAACTATGCCACCAGCCACTTCGGCATGCGAACGAGGTGTTGTTGTTTTTGATACGTAGAAACTTACGGCGATAGAATAATATTACAGTCCAAGGCTCGATGACCGAATTTCCAGCACCTGTGACAACAAATTTGGCTTCCCCTCCACCAAATTTGTATTTTGCGCCTTAACTATTTTCACTTGATTTATACCACATAAATCCTGAAAATTCCTTGACTGGTTCAACTGTAACTGAACGTGACCCATTGAAAATAGGCGATTGTGGATATTTGCAAATTCGAATATCCGATACTAATTTACACCCATTGTCCTCTAGTGATTTTTGCAAAATTAAATTACTGTCCAATACAGGTATCCCATGTATATAAATCACCCGGGTTTTTGGCCTTGGAATACGGCTTTCCGGATGCGGAAACTCTAGTTCAAACATCATATTGTCTATCACTAACTTTACATTAATCGCATTTGTCCGTTGTTCATTTGAAAAATATACCAGCCGTAACATACCCCGTGTAAAGTCCGCTGCATACGGAAGCAAATCCGAAGAATTGTCAGCTGCTAACTTTGCCATTATAGCGTTCTTAGTCCAGTGTTCCATGTCAGATCCGCGTAAATTTGCAAAGGCCGTGCGTGCTATCGTTTCAGACTGCTTTGTCGTTGTCATAAACTGTTGACTTGTAATACCGTTGTCCACACTGTCTGTGTCCGCTGCTGCGTCCTCCTCTTACTCATCCATTTGGCCAACTGGCCCAAAAAACGATTAACGTTACTGCACATCCATAATTTTACATCTAACAGATAATGCTCTGCCAGGAATTTCAAAATTACTGCTTAATTCGGTTATTATAACCCCACAATTCTTTTCTGAAGATATAATTATTTGAAATCTTTGACCAAAGATACTAGTAAAATCATTTCTAGCTACTTCTCACACTATTAAAGTTTCAGTTAATACTATTACATGAAAACTTTTAACTGCATTATAAACTTCATTCATTTTTACCTTACTGTTAATTAATCCCTTGCACATTTAATGTAGTCAGTGTAGGTCTACTAGTCTGCATCGGAAATCGCACCTTAACCTACTCCATTCTTTGACGTTTAACTGCATGGGAAGGTGCGTACACTGTTTCGCTAATTGAGTTTCCGTACATCATACATCGCCTTAAATGTGTCAGTTAATCTAGAAATAAATTTCGTCACTTCCAATACTATCGATCATCAGCTTAAGAACCATGTGTTTTAAGACGTATTCCCCATTGACATCCTTCGGATTACATTCAACCAATCTAGTACCACTGGTGTCAAACAATTTCCGTTTTAGCTCCACATTGTGAGAAAATTTAGCAAAATTTGCTTTCCATAACCACATCCACGCTTTTGCGTTCCAAATGTCTTTTGATTCTGGCCACACGCTTTGCTGAGCAACACGCTTTACGTCAACTGGGTCCTTCATTGCGTATAGCCGTTCGCCTAGCGACTCCTCTCCCATATACAAAGCCCTTGATACAAACAAATAATGCTGTACTTACCCATTTCCGACCGTCTAACACAAACTCACACTGATAATGATTTGAGAATTCGCTGTTTCGAGTAAAAAATTGTGTATAACGGTTGTATTGGGTGTCCAGTTGCTGATCATTACTCAATGATGGCATCAGAATAGGACAGGTTTCGTATTTTGATATATCTTCGCTGTCCCTATAGATTAAATGTTCGTTTGGGTTACTCGTTTCTACAGCATTTTCTGGCAACATTAACCCTGCTTCGACTTGAGCTACCATATCATTAGACTCACATTGCCCATGTTCGACAGTTGCACCTGCTGTATCTTGCGTCAGCTTATTATTTAGCATATTCTCTACATTTATATCATTATTTTCATCACAAGCAAAGCCGCCTGCCGGCTCAACTATGCCACCAGCCACTTCGGCATGCGAACGAGGTGTTGTTGTTTTTGATACGTAGAAACTTACGTCGATAGAATAATATTACAGTCCAAGGCTCGATGACCGAATTTCCAGCACCTGTGACAACAAATTTGGCTTCCCCTCCACCAAATTTGTATTTTGCGCCTTAACTATTTTCACTTGATTTATACCACATAAATCCTGAAAATTCCTTGACTGGTTCAACTTTAACTGAACGTGACCCATTGAAAATAGGCGATTGTGGATATTTGCAAATTCGAATATCCGATACTAATTTACACCCATTGTCCTCTAGTGATTTTTGCAAAATTAAATTACTGTCCAATAAAGGTATCCCATGTATATAAATCACCCGGGTTTTTGGCCTTGGAATACCGCTTTCCGGATGCGGAAACTAGTTCAAACATCATATTGTCTATCACTAACTTTACATTAATCGCATTTGTCCGTTGTTCATTTGAAAAATATACCAGCCGTAACATACCCCGTGTAAAGTCCGCTGCATACGGAAGCAAATCCGAAGAATTGTCAGCTGCTAACTTTGCCATTATAGCGTTCTTAGTCCAGTGTTCCATGTCAGATCCGCGTAAATTTGCAAAGGCCGTGCGTGCTATCGTTTCAGACTGCTTTGTCGTTGTCATAAACTGTTGACTTGTAATACCGTTGTCCACACTGTCTGTGTCCGCTGCTGCGTCCTCCTCTTACTCATCCATTTGGCCAACTGGCCCGGAAAAACGATTAACGTTACTGCACATCCATAATTTTACATCTAACAGATAAAGCTCTGCCAGGAATTTCAAAATTACTGCTTAATTCGGTTATTATAACCCCACAATCCTTTTCCGAAGATATAATTATTTGAAATCTTTGACCAAAGATACTAGTAAAATTATTTCTAGCTACTTCTCACACTATTAAAGTTTCAGTTAATACTATTACATGAAAACTTTTAACTGCATTATAAACTTCATTCATTTTTACCTTACTATTAATCCCTTGCACATTTAATGTAGTCAGTGTAGGTCTACTAGTCTGCATCGGAAATCGCACCTTAACCTACTCCATTCTTTGACGTTTAACTGCATGGGAAGGTGCGTACACTGTTTCGCTAATTGAGTTTCCGTACATCATACATCGCCTTAAATGTGTCAGTTAATCTAGAAATAAATTTCGTCACTTCCAATACTATCGATCATCAGCTTAAGAACCATGTGTTTTAAGACGTATTCCCCATTGACATCCTTCGGATTACATTCAACCAATCTAGTACCACTAGTGTCAAACAATTTCTGTTTTAGCTCCACATTGTGAGAGAATTTCGCAAAATTTGCTTTCCACAACCACATCCACGCTTTTGTGTTCCAAATGTCTTTTGATTCTGGCCACACGCTTTGCTGAGCAACACGCTTTACGTCAACTGGGTCTTTCATTGCGTATAACCGTTCGCCTAGCGACTCCTCTTCCATATACAAAACCCTTGATACAAACAAATAATGCTATACTTACCCATTTCCAACCGTCTAACACAAACTCACACTGATAATGATTTGAGAATTCGTTGTTTCGAGTAAAAAATTGTGTATAACGATTGTATTGGGTGTCCAGTTGCTGATCATTACTCAATGATGGCATCAGAATAGGACAGATTTCGTATTTTGATATATCTTCGCTGTCCCTATAGATTAAATGTTCGTTTGGGTTACTCGTTTCTACAGCATTTTCTGGCAACAACAACCCTGCTTCGACTTGAGCTACCATATCATTAGACTCACATTGCCCATGTTCGACAGTTGCACCTGCTGTATCTTGCGTCAGCTTATTATTTAGCATATTCTCTACATTTATATCATTATTTTCATCATAAGCAAAGCCGCCTGCCGGCTCAATTATGCCACCAGCCACTTCGGCATGCGAACGAGGTGTTGTTGTTTTTTGATACGTAGAAACTTACGTCGATAGTATAATATTACAGTCCAAGGCTCGATGACCGAATTTCCAGCATCTGTGACAACAATGTTCGTTTGGGTATTTCCCCATTGACATCCTCGGATTACATCAACCAATCTATTACCACTAGTGTCAAACAATTTCTGTTTTACCTTCTCATTCTGAAAAAATGCCGAAATTTGTGTACCAAATGTCTTTTGAACGCACATCGCATTCACATAATTCCCAGCTTCGAAATACAACTCTGCGCTTTACATTTTTTCTTCTTGTTGGTATCGCTTCCCTTTCGGGAAGCCGGGCCGATCCCCGCATTAGTGCAAGGCAGGGCCAACCCGTGATCAGGGGTCAGCAAGCTGACACACCCAATCGCGCCACAAAAATCAGTTTAATATCATTGAGGACACGTAGTCCTCGTACCAGATATTAAGCTGATAAGAACAGATACTACACTTTGATCTTAGCCAATAGGCCGAGAAGCGATAACTGAAATAACGAAGATAAAACAAGGTCTATTGCATTTGAAATATAATCTACACAAGTGTTATTCTTACACGCAATTGTGTGAGAAATATTGAATTGTGTACATGTAACAAAAAGCTCCATATGGGTTTATCGTTAAATATGACACAAATACAGGTGTTAAAACACTGTGGCGGTTGTTTACTGCTGCTAAAACAGCAAAATTTGTGACTGTACAGAGTATATCAAAGCTTTTGTACACTTTCGCTCACATTTAAGGTTGTCGATGTAAATTTTGGCCCATGTAACGAACACGGGCGGAGAGGTGGGACTAGAATAGAGTAAGCTTAAGGTTTAGACTTATTGTTTGCTTGACCTAGGCTTAGGCTTAAGTTAACAGCTTAACGGCATAGTGCAATTTTCTAATTTAAAATACAAGGAAAATTTTCCTTTAATTATTTAGAACAGAAATATGATCATTCTTACGCTTAGGATTATGCTTAGGCTTAGGAACATGCTTATAATACTGTTCCGCCCCTGTTCTTTACATTGGCCTAATTTTTACAGCCATGCTCACTGGAAGATAGTGTTAGTCAAGGTAGGAACCGGGATATCAGACCTTTCAACCTCTCCAACTGCATTTTTGGTCGACTATATTTGTCGACCGTTTGCTGCCAGCTAGCATACATACAGTGCAATGCTGTATATTGCATGTGCACATAACGGACAAGCATATCTCACATGCTTACAGATAGGAGACTGGAGACCTAAGAGCCGGAAGGCTTAGGGTTACGACTATGCTTACTAGTGGACTTACAATTACACTTAGGTTTAGTGGATAGGCCCCTAAAAATTAATATAGATCTTTAGCAGGACGCAAAGCGGTGGTGTCAGAGGTTGCTAATCATTTCACTTCCGATCAAAAATTTTTTAGTTTCAAATATGTTCAAACTATATTCCAGACGCAATCCTTAACAAAGAGACAAAACTGTTCAAAACTTGTGATTCGCTCGAAATACCTGACTAGTTTAATACCACACGTTCTATCGCAAATATGGCCCATGTACAGATCACGGGCGGAGAGTTTTTCTGTGGGACTGCAATAGAGTAAGCTTAAACTATAGACTAATTTGTTTGCCTGGCTTAGGCTTAGGCTTAGGCTTAGGTTTAGGAATATGCGCACTCTTATGCTTCGGTTTAGGCTTAGGCTTAAGCTTAGGAATATGCTTTGTTCGACCCCTGTTCTTTACATTGGCCGCAAATCTTATCAGCTGCAACTATGCGTTTTTACTCGGCATGCTACGTATTGGCTTAAAAATGTTCTTCGCAAAATTGTATTTTAAAATTTGGCAAAATATCACAGAATTTGCAATCACAGGGATGGTTTACTGACTGCGTGCAAACTACAAGATGTCTCCTGCAAAGGTCCAAAAGTAAACTTTCTGAAAAGTTAACTGAGCGATTAGTCAGGGGCCCGGGTCGCAGTGCGGTGTTTGCAACCTCATATGTGCACCAACATACCCGTAAGTTGATACCTTTCTAGGAGGATAAACATTTTGCCAAATGTATAGAACAGGGCCGTATTACAGTAGTAAGCATATCTTAAACCTAAGCGTTGGAATGAGCTTATATCTAAGCCTAAGCAAGTCAAAGTTGACGCATACTGTAATGCAGGGAAGACAGAAACCCGTCCAGATCCTGATCTTTATTGGGCTAATATTTTTCAGGAGGGGCGTAAAAGGGTTTTACTTACAACCAAGCTATTAGATCAGGGGGGCTGAGCTCCCTTTGACTCCGGGCCGAAGCCGAGCGTATAGCAAACATAGGAAACTTTCTGGCCGAATAAGCCAAAAAATGGTCCTTGTATTCGCCAATGCTTATATCATTCTAAATTCGATATAAATCAAACTCGTAGCCATGATATAAAACAGTATTTTTTGAAATGTCGAACGCGTTCGCCATGATCTAAGTTTTACCGATTCAGTAATTAACGGCAAAATTGTAAGCAAAAAAAACTGAACTTGCGATTGTGAGATTTCGCAAAACAACAGTGATGTAAAACATCAACGCTGATTGGTTGTATTGCGTCTGTCTAAATATCTGATTTGTCTATAAGTTTAATAGCAGTTTAGTCTATTCGAAATGGATAGCACGCAAAGCAGATTGGCCTTGGCCAATTGGCCAGAATAACATAGCAGATTGGCCTACGAAATATACAAATGCAATCAGTGGCGGATCCATGGGGGGCCAATCCGGCCGCGGGTCCCCCCAAAAGCATCTCGACAAGAATTATATAGCAATTTAATGGCAATAGTTCGTAGTTTGTGTGTGGGTCAAAAATAAGTTTATTACCTGTAAAATTTTGCCCCCACCCTCCCCATTTTGAGATCCTGGATCCGCCACTGAATGCAACAATCACCAAATATCCTCGATTTGTTTTAAGTACACCCCATCCGTTGAAAAACGCCAAGTTCTGAGAGTTCATCTGTTTGTTGCTAAATAATAACACTTGTGTGGCTTATAGTTTAATCGAGCTGTGAATATCGATAAATTCGTTGAGTTGTTTAAGTTATTGTGAAAATTGTATAAAAATACTTTATGGCCGTTATGGGTCATCCACGTAATACTGTCTACGCTACTGTAAAAAATTGTCCACACCCCTGGTTTCAAGGGCTGGACAAAACGACATTGTTCTTACGATGTTAAGACTTTACACAAGGTGTACCTAGCTAGTTCGTTTTGGTAGTAGTCCCTTCGAAGGGACTAAGGACAAATTAGACACTGTCTGGACACAGTGTCTGACATCGGGACGTCAGAAAAAGAGATTGTTGACAGTCCACAGCCCGTAACTGGGGCTTGTTTTAAAAACGTTGCTGTGAATAAACGCTCCTGCGTCATAGTCTGTTCAGAAACCAGTCTGGGGGCATTTTTAGACTGTATCTTTAAATTGTTCCATGAAAGCCGCAGCCGGAGACAATCTCTAGAAAAGTACAAATTTTATGGAAAAGTTTAGTGCTTGTACTGTTTTAATTCGAATTTTAGCGTAACTTTTTGTACATACTGTACATATATACATAGGTTTAGCAGTAGTTGATAGTTTTGTAATGACTGGTCGTGGTCGCGGGTTAATTTCTCATCGTTCAGGAAGGAAGATATTTGTACAACAAAATGATCCGCGTTATGAGGTATAATGTGGAACAACTTGTTTTTAAGTTTATCACTGTTAGTTCAAAACTCCTTTTCAGTTAAAATTTGAATTTGTTTGAAAGAAACGCCGCTTTTGCTATTGTAGAATCAGGTAGCAATGATTCGTGTTCAAGTTTGTATATTGGAAAAGGCTGCCTTGCTTTTGTGCTGTTAAAAAACTTGTCATTCTTTACTTTATTCGTGCTATTTTTAGCCTTTATGCAGCACAGCCGTGGCGAGACTTCACTTGGGGTGGGGATATTGAACTTATATTCGGAAGACTCAATTATTGATATGTGGTCCTACCTTTTGTGCAATTCTCGTGATTGACCTGCTGTCAGAGCTCACAATCTGTGTTTATCAGAGCAAAGTTTTTTCTAATGTTCATGTTCATTTCGTTATAAATGTCTTCTATGCAGGAATCTGTTAGTATTCATGATGAACGAGCATCATCGCGTGATGTGGATGGAACGGAGGTTTTTTATCCGGTCGCAGGTTATAAAAGAGGTAAGTTTGACAATGCAACGGCAAAACCGTACAGTATTATAAAGTTATCCATCAAATGCGCTTAAGCAACCTTCAACATTGAACAGGTTTTATTAGTAAATGTAAATTCTAGCGTTGAATAAATAACGTTTGTATGAATGACTGGCAAGAAATTGTCAAGTTATGTTCAGCAAGCCAGTTAATAAGTATATGTCAGGCACGTATAGTTTTGCACTAAGTCAATCCGGAATCGATTCAGAAAATGAAACGCTTTTGCGTATTGAAAACATGTTTTTATGATGCTAAAATTTGACGAACGCTGAAAATAGTTTATTTTCCAGCATCAATTCGAGCTGCCACAGTTCACAAATAGCTTTCTCAACAACGGTATTTCAAATGCAAAAAACATTTGAAGTTGCGTTTTATTTTTGACACGATTCCGTAAAGCGCATTAAAAAGTTTTGAATCGTACTTTAGTAGTCAATAAATTACTGGACATTTTATATTGATGAAAAAACAGCTTTTATGCTTGTCAGTGAGAACCGCAGAAGACTCAAACAGAAGCACCAATAATCCAGAGACATCCAGAGGAACTGTTAGTAATTTTTCCATGTTTGTAATTCATTAGGATTGAAATTGAATAATTAAATTATTTAATTTTGTTGGTAGCCATAAATAACGCTCGTAGCAACGGGTGTGCACTTTTGAAATACAAAACACCATTAATTAAGACAAACTAAGCTCTAGAAAACATTTTACTAAAATTTGGTTTAAATTTAAAACATTAGAACAGAGCTGACACCCTGGTACTCGTTAGCTTTATTTATTTAACCGTTTTGTTTTTTGATTTGTTTTATTTGGCGAGCTCAGAAATGAATACGGACTTTATTTGTAGCTCTAAAATGCATGTTGCTATTTTTAATGGATTCATGGTGTGCGTAACTACAGGAGAACCTAATTTTAGGATTCTGTTTGTGCTGATGAACAAATAACTTCTTCAAAACGATCATTGTGTGGGGTTGTTAGTACGTTTATTTTTACTTTCCGCGGTGTCGGACCAAACTGTCAGTGACACTAATCGAATGTTTCACTCAAAATGTTTTACTTTAATGTAGTATATTACACTTTTCTAAAATTCTGTATTTTCTCATGATTCTAAATAAAATTAATTGAAGCTACATTTATAATGATTTGCTTGATTGAACTTTGCTTGATATCAACGTCTTGTTATTTGTTCAACTCAATGTGCTGCACTTTGCTGTACTTACTTATGAGTATTTATGTAGGTTTTAAGGTTTGTTCTGTAATCTGCCAACGTTTTGCAAATAAAAGAGGGATATATTTGATATTTGCCATTTTTAAAATTATTTTGATTGTAGCTGAAGGTTCGAGTAAAATACCAACCCGGCAGGGTCAACAACTACAATACTATTCGCCAGGAAAGTCACCAAAACAAAAGGTTCGACGACCGCTGGAAGAAGCCTACGAAACGGACAATTACAGAGATGTATGTTTACTGAATAGTTCACATATCTTTAAATCGTTCAACTGAAGCAAAATTGCTGATTTTTGCTATAACTAAAACATCTTGGGCAACTTTGTTCTTATAACAACCGTTAGTTTCATTTTAATACCAACGATTGCTTTTCCCATCAATTCGTATCATCGCAATGGTTGGTTTTACCCAAACGCTTATTATTACTCTACTCAAATACTTTTTCTAGTTGAATACTTTACTAGAATTTATGTGTAATTTGCCGAAATTGTCAATTCGTATGTTATCTTAATTGGTAAATCTATTTTGTTTAGCTTTAAAATATAAAAATGACTATGTTTGTGTTAAATTTTTTTCTGATATTATGTAAAAGCTTTTTTATGGTTTAAGGTGTACTACTTTAACAGCTTTGAGTTTTGGATGAAAAAAGACGGGACAGCCCTTACAGTAGATGAATTTCGCGCACGCTATTTCGCAGTAGATTCTGGTGATGTTGACGAAGCAACGGGGGTACCAAAAAAGCTTCTACCTTTCTGGCCTCATGGATACAAACTGCCGCAAGCAGTGGTCGACAATTTTCCAAGTCCCCACGAGCGGTTTATGAGCATGAGTATGCTTGTTCGGAGAGAACTATACCCTCTGCCAAAACTCAAAAATTACCATAGAGTAGTGATTGTACTTGGTGACAAAGCCAAAACTATTTTCAACTCATACTTTTCTCAAATTCCAATGAAACAGATCGTGGAGGCGATGGTGGATGATAGAATGCCAAAGAAGCAGTACGTTACTTTTAGAACTTCGTTGAAAGCTATTAACCATAAAAGAACAGTTTCGCAAATTTAAATTGGTTTTGTTCTTACATGATTTAGGCACTGTTAGTTGTGATAAACTTACAAAAAGTTAGAGACGACAATGCAACACAAATTGGGCGTCACAATTCGATATCTGCTTGGTTTTCAGTTCATACGCAAGAATACTCACATCTATGTTTGGTTTATACCTACTCTGATTTTGACTTTAGAACTGTAGCACTAGACGAACGTGCGGAGCGACGGGTACGTTCGCTGGATAACCAAATGGCTTTGATGCGAAGAATTGAAAATGGAGCTGATTCGGCTCATTGCTTGGAACAGCTGCGAAATATAATCATTAATGATAAACGATTTGAAGCTGAACAGCTCTCACAAAGGGAAAACAAAGTGAGTACAAACTATAAACTGAAAGCTAGTGAACAGTTTTTGCCGCAAAAATTTAAAAATTTGTTTGCCGTTGTAGTTGCTTTGAACAATAATATTTCTAGTCATGTGCTGGTTTGTGGGGCACAAGGTAAATTATTTTTCATTATGTAAAGTTTTGAAGCTGTTTCTGCCAAGTGTATTACGATTATCTAGTACCTACAGTTAGATAACTGCGGAGCTACTCGATTTAAAAGATACTATAGCAAAATCATTGTTGCTGGAGCTGATGTGAATATCAGACAGCTGGAGATTCTTATCAACGTCACTGAACTGTGCGTTTTAAGCAGCGCAGTCCGCGAAGATTTTAGCTGTGTTGGCAAGTTTTGCAAAAATGGGATTATTGTTAACTAAAATAACTAAGAAATACAACGAAAACAGGGTCAACGACATTAGAATGCGTAATAGACACCAACGGTACAACAGAAACAGTAGGTGTCTGATGCGTAAGCAGGAAACATTTTGGGAATTTCGAAAATAAATCCAGTATCGAATTTTAAACACTCATCTGTGTTGCAGCGAGCTCAACGAATGAAGAAGAAAAAACATGCAGCGATCACTAATGTAAGTTTGTTTGTGAAAAATTAAAGCTATTTTTCCATTATTTGTGTACTATTTGGCTTATATTGCGGTAGGTTATGTATATGGTTATTTGCCTAATAATTCATTATAGTTTTGGTTTAATGTTGCATAGTCACACTGGAAACAGATTTCAAGTGGTTGTTTTTCTGCATTGTAACTTCCACGCCAAATTTGCAGCAATTTTGCAATAATTTATTGGAAACTTAAAAGAATATAGTGGTTTGTTGTATATTTCAGGTTTGAACTTGGTTTAGCCTAAAACTAGGTCTCATTAACTTCCTGCTTAATCTGTGAGGCATAGTGTGATGATTGTTTGCGAGCATTCGTTTCAAGCTTAAATTTTGGTCTATGACTTGGATTTTTGCGTCCATTTCTTATCTTGTTTCACTTTAGCCATGTCTGACAATTGCGCAAAAAAGAATTACTTATCTAGGATCATTTTAGAATTCCATTATTAAATTAGTAGTATTGCCAATGGTGTGGCATTACAAACTGTTTAAGTGTTAATATAACGAATCTAAATAGCATGTGTTTCTTTTAAACAGCAGCAGTTTTCTCTGCTAAATTGTGATTCAGATAACAAATGAAGATATTCCGCTATCAGCATCAGTTATGGTGCACCGTGGAATTCGTGTTGCAAATGTTAACAAGGATTCGTCGTATAACAATGCAGAAACAAGAAAGCAAGAAATGCAAACAAGTAAGAGTTTCTTAGAAACAAAAGAAATTACTGTTATGGATGTGTTATTCATCTCACAGATTCACGCACACCGCGTCAGACACAGGTTGCCGCTGGTCCGCCTCATAGTGTGACCAAAAATCCGTCTCCGGTAAAACATTATCTGTGCAGCATCCATGTCCAAGCGTAGAAAATGTCAAATATTGTACATGCTACTTTGATCATTTTACATTGTAATTTTGTAGCTAGTTATTATCAGTTAAAGCATGAGCGGACACGAATCTGTGACATTTTCAAGTAAGTAGTTGGGAAATCGGTAGCGGAGCGGGTTTCATACTTACACCCTTAAGGTTTCTAAGCAGACGCTCTACCACTGCACCATGCAGCCCGGCCTTCAACGGCTTTTATCGTCAGTTATATATGCGTCGCCACCAGGGTACGACCGGGTATACTGCTCCGGCAAAAATCATCATTCGGCTCTGGTATTCTACACAACCGCATATTCTTGATTGTAAAGTACGTATGCCAAGTCTATTTTAAGCTGTCATTTACGTCTAACATCAGAACTTTTCGCAGTGAGTTTTGTCCAAACTAACGGAACAAATAAGCGCCGCCGACGAGCATACATCATGCTGCAAAACATTACTTAGCATGCACAAACGACACATACACGAACATACCTGCCCAGAAGTTAAGTATCGAATTATTCACGTGTTAACTTTTCACTAGGTTTGCTTTTATCGCCGACTAAATATCGACGTGTATGCTGACTGTCAGCCGAAATTACAAGTGTAATGCATCAGATAGCATTTGCACATACAACAACGCATATACCTAAATACAAATTTTTCAGTAGGTTGTTTTGCTTGATTGTTTTAAATTTATGCTATTTGGAGGCAATTATAGAACACATTGTTTCAAGAGGGTGAAAATTTTTTCATTTCAATAAGTTCTTCTGTGGCGAGATAAAGGTGCAAAGACATAGCTAGTATTTCACTGCGTTAAAAGATAATTTCGAGTGAAGATTTATTTGAGCCAGCGTAGAGAGCGAGAAACTATTACCATTCCTTTTGGAGAATCTATGTTCGCTTGAAAATTGTGTAAAATTTACTACCTGGCAATATATCTCAAAGAATTGTGGTGAGATATACATCAGAAGAAGATCATGATCATTTTTATTGAGTTTGGTCCCAATCAACTCAGGGCTGCAAAGTTATAAAGAAATGATAAAAATCGATAAAAGGGCACATGATGTGCTCGAAGAAATACCGGAATTTTCGGTGATTTCTTAACGAAAGTGAAAAATGACATCGACTGTTATCGAAACATCTACGTATCGACGTATCCCTTGCTTCAAACATCTAGGCATATTGGTGTGTGCTTTACATTTAGTGCATAATTTATAGATGAATGCAAGGCACTTATCCTGTTTTGGTAAATATATTATCGTTGAATAAAATGAACATATATACTGTGCGATATATATGTTTATGTTTTACTATGCAACGTAACAACATAGTTAAACGCGAAGGACCAAAACAACCAAATTCAAAGTACTCCATGAACTCGTTGATCCATGGCTAATGCAGTTATTGCATCACTGTTTCCGGTTGTTTATTTCAAAGCCATTGGTTAGTTGACAAATGTTACTTTTAGAGTGGGGCTCTAATCTTGTTGTATTCCTTAAGTATAAATGCATTGTTATGTTTAATTTCGGAACAAAATCTAGATTTCAAAATTGTCCGCATGGATAAATACATTTGTAAAATCATTTTAGTCGGGGTATTTTGTCGCTATTTATGCAGTATATACCCTGACCCGGAATTTGTTATTGTGAAATACTTGCATTTTCGTGGTAATAAAAGTGACACTTGGACATCCTAGTTGCTCAAAACATTTTTCTAGTTAAATACGTTTTAGCAACATGTAGGCTTTAGCTTTTATTGTTTACCCGGACCGCGTATCCAGAAGGTTGGAAAAGAAAGGCTGCGTAATATATTTTTCGTTGTCGTCCGAAATTTACCGGTTTTCGAGAGCCTTACACTGTCCAACGAAAACACAAACGAGGGCTTGTCTTCACGGCTAACGTGTATATTTGGTGGATTGTAAGTCTCCGTCTTTTTTATAAAGATTAGTGTGAAACTATCTTTGATTCCCCACTCGCAGCTAGTTTACTTAGTTAATCACTACAGTTTTAAACTGAATTGGCAAGCGACGGAGCAGAAAAAAATGAACCATAACGTCAAAAAATACCGGAACCGGAAAAAATGCATGTTACCGAAAAATGTATTATTGCCCGTCACCGTGCGGCGCCATCCGTCACCCGTTACCCGTTCGGCGCCGTCCGTCACCCGTTCGGCGCCGTCCGTCACCCGTTCGGCGCCGTCCGTCACCCGTTCGGCGCCGTCCGTCACCCGTTCGGCGCCGTCCGTCACCCGTTCGGCGCCGTCCGTCACCCGTCCGGCGCCGTCCGTCACCCGTTCGGTGTTGTCCATCACCCGTACGGCGCCGTCCATCACCGTGCGTCACCCGTACGGCATTGCACGTCACCGTGCGTCAGCCGTATGAAGCCGTCTGTCACCGTACGGCGAGTATAGCGCAACCCTTAGTCATTAATTTAAATATTCATTTAGGTATGCTAGGGTTCATCTAGATTAGGGTTTGCCTATTGTAATCATTATAGATGGTGAACGGACGCGGGCACGTGCAAAAATTTACATTACCTGTATGAGAGGAATAATATATAAAAGTACGTCAATCAGTTCCACGGTAGTTGGCATAAAAGCAAACGATGGTTTCAATTTTTTGAGATTTTTAAAAAATATCCGATAATTTGAAATACCGAGGCCTTAGCCAGATGTTGATTTTAAAACCTTGCATACCATTTTGTATTTTAGTCCAGTTCCAAAATTGTCAGATCAAAACACAGCGGCGATTTATTTATACCGCAAGTGCTCGGCATGAAGGTCTCGAGTGACGTCATTTGGTTGTACTTTTGACAGGTATTGTGTTTTATTTGTTAATGAGGGATTCACGTTATAACTGCAGCAGACGGGTCACGGTTTGTTTGATGTTGATTCGAAGACAACGTTAAATTTCGGGCTGTCATATCGGGTGTACAGATAAAACTTGAATATCTTATAACATTGACTTACAAGCCGCCTCTGTCTCAATGTATAATAGAGCGCGCATGTCACGTGATACTGTTAGACCAGGCTGCAACCGGCAACCGGAATTTTAAAATACCGACACCGGAAAGTAAAAAATACAGGAATCTGAACCGGAAACTATAAATACTTATGGTAGCTTATAGTTGTTCTGTTCATATATGATAAAAAGCAAAAGAATTCAAGCCTTAAAAAATTTAATCCAAATCATTTGGGTAGATTAGGAGGAGCCGAATCTGCATTATGCTTAGATATATTAAGACTAGAGTGGGTTCTGAACATTTAGACCAAGGCTTCTCAGTGTAATAAACACTGATAGATCTGAAACAGTACTTATGCCTAAGCCCAAGGAATAAAATATGCTTAGAATTTAAGCCTACTCTTGTGCGGTCTGGTGAGAAAACGGGGCACCACTTAAAGTAACACGGGCTGATGCTTGTACGATTAAGCGTAAGTATATTTCAATGTGGTTCTATCTTTTTAGAACGTAAAACGACTCGTGTATATAGCTGGAGAGAAGGCTGACATCGATAGAATCTCTATTGCAGTAGTTTACCCTTTCTCACATGAATATTTTCTATTTTCCCTGAGACCTACTTTTATGCTAGGATTCGAACTCCAGTGACTGGAGTGGGAGGCGTATACCATCACCACTCAGCTATTGGAGCTTGACGCTCGAGCCCGAGGGGGCTCTCACTCTCACGTCTTGTGGTGATTCAGTACTATGTATACGTGTTGCAATTGTTAAACACGGTGCGATATAGGTTACTTACCGTATATACGCTCCGCTGAGGTGCCTATAGGCAACTCAATGTGAGAAGGGGTTATAGATAGTAAACTGAAAATTTTTCGCTTAGCCGTTTCTCACATGAATATTTTCTATTTCCCCTGAGACCTACTTTTATGCTAGGATTCGAACGCCAGTGACTGGAGTGGGAGGCGTATACCATCACCACTGAGCTATAGGAGCTTGACGCTCGAGCCCGAGGGGCTATCACGTCTTGTGGTGATTTAGTATTATGTAAACGTGTTGCAATTGTTAAACACGGTGCGATATATGTTATTTACCGTATATACGCTGCGCTGAGTTGCCTATAGGCAACTCAATGTGAGAAGGGGTTAATGATTAAGAGTTGCGCTATATGTATATGTGTCGTGCGGCGCCGTCCATCACCCGCACGACGGCGTCCATCACCCGCACGACGGCGTCCGTCACCCGCACGACGGCGTCCGTCACCCGCACGACGGCGTCCGTCACCCGCACGACGGCGTCCGTCACCCGTACGGCGCCGTTCGTCCCCCGTACGGCGCTGTCTGTCACTGTGCGTCACCCGTGCGGTGTTGTCCGTCACCGTGCGTCAGGCGAACGTTGCCGTTTGTCACCATGCGGTGCCGTCCGTCAACGATCGTCACCGTTCTCGCACGATAACGTATGGTGATGGACGGTACCGTACGGGTAACGGACGGTGCTCGACGTCAAGTATAGCGCAACCCTAATACTTTAACACCACACAATATGGTTAGCTATTTCTTGCACGGGATTCAATGTCAAATTAGCCGTTGAGTGGTTAGTGGCGAAAACTCAGTTGAGTCTCTTACGTTGAAAATTTTTAAAGTCAAAGTAGCTAAGGTCTGTCCGTACACTCTGCATATGATTTGCCGGTATTTTTCGGCAGTTCCTGTGAAAATAAGTATGCGTGTGGCCCATTCCAGCCACCATGTGGTTATATAAAATCAAAGTAGTTATTGACTGATGCATGATCGTACTCATTCTACTTCCGCAAATTAGTCACCTTGGCACCGTGGCCCACAATCACCCTTTGAGTACTAAAGTCGCGATGGTGGAACGATCCTTGATACCCTTAGTTGAGAGCAACTTTATTTGATGTTTCAGCGGTGGGAAGCTTTACTTGGTAGTAAAGCCTTTAAAGCCACAAATAAATTATTGTAGGGTTTGTTGATGTATTTTAGGAAGAACGAATATCAGACCGTTGATGACCGTGACAAAATACCAAAATATCGTCAAAATATGACGAAAGCCATTGCGGGCAATGTTATTACAACTTATCAAACATTCGCGGATATGAATCAAAAGCAATCGGCACAAAATGTAAAGGCAATTTTCGAAGCGTTAATGCCACTGAGCCGTGCTCGCTGTCGCGGAACGATAATTTACGCGGTGAGAGAAGACTATTGACTTCTCCTTGTTGCTAATTTAGTAAAAATACTGGTTTACACTAATCGGTTGCGATTTGCACAGCCGGGTACAACCAAACCAGAGGTTTGTCTCTTACTTCGACTGAACCAAGAGTGTATTATACGTATAGAGTATGATAATTGAACAGAATCACGCCTCAGCGTGATGTAGTACCACAAGCAGGGTGCAACCGGAATTACAATTTACCGGAACCGGAACCGGAAAGTGAAAAATGCATTTCACCAAAAATTTCATTTTAATCTTATTTTTTGCTCTATTATTTGTGAAATAACCTTAGTCGAACATAGGTATTTATTTTATTTGTTGTATTTTAGAATTTCATCTTACCGCCACCTGGATCACGGAGTTGACAAAGCCTGGAGTTAACTAAATCCAATTCGATTAAAGCGCGTCGCCGATTGGTTACTGATGCTGGTTTAAGTCTGAATCCTCTGGTCAAAATGCTTCTAATACTCCCTGCTCGATCATGGAGGGTTACTGCTATTTTCGATCCAAAAAGATTTTCAGGTAAGCTGCAATTGTAATATTGTGGTGTGTGTCACGGTTTGTTTGATGTTGATTCGAAGACAACGTTAAATTTCGGGCTGTCATATCGGGTGTACAGATAAAACTTGAATATCTTATAACATTGACTTACAAGCCGCCGCTGTCACATGTTCAATGTATAAAAGAGCTCACCTTGTCACGTGATACTGTTAGACCAGGCTGCAACCGGAATTTTAAAATACCGACATCGGAAGGTAAAAAATACAGGAATCTGAACCGGAAACTATAAATACTTATGGTAGCTTATAGTTGTTCTGTTCATATATGATAAAAAGCAAAAGAATTCAAGCCTTAAAAAATTTAATCCAAAGCATTTGGGTAGCTTAGGAGGAGCCGAACCTGCATTATGCTTAGATATATTAAGACTACAGTGGTTTCTGAACATTTAGACCAAGGCTTCTCAGTGTAATAAACACTGATAGATCTGAAACAGTACTTATGCCTAAGCCCAAGGAATAAAATATGCTTAGAATTTAAGCCTACTCTTGTGCGGTCTGGTGAGAAAACGGGGCACCACTTAAAGTAACACGGGCTGATGCTTGTGCGATTAAGCGTAAGTATATTTCAATGTGGTTCTATCTTTTTAGAACGTAAAACGACTCGTGTATATAGCTGGAGAGAAGGCTGACATCGATAGAATCTCTGTTGCAGTAGTTTAATGACTAAGAGTTGCGCTATATATACTTGTCGTGCGGAGCCGTCCGTCGCCGTGGGTTACCAGTTCGGCACCGTCCGTCACCAATAATATTGTAGTAAATATCCCGAGGTATCATTTGACATATGGCTACTTTTATGCGATGACCACTTGAGAGCTGTGATATGCAAGCCAATATCATGTGGCATTCACGTTTTGTCGGCATATCCGGCAATAGATCACAACAATTCGTGTTGACCTCAAATCAACGTGGACAAAACATGTTTTACGCTAAACGTGAATCACACAATAGGCTCGAGTCATAAATTACAAACTCGGATATTATACAAAATTTTTGGTGTTTCCGTCGCAATTTTTGCTCCGGTAACATGTTGAGTTTGTCCCTTACGGCTAAAGATAAAGTACAATCATGGACAGAATTGAATGGGCTGTAAATGCGATTCGGTTTTCTGCTATGCGCTGCAGTTTTATACTCGCGCTTTAATTTTTATACTCGTGACCGCGTTTGAAATAGGGGTTTTTATCGCGTTTGCAAATAATTGAAAACTTAACACCATGTTTAGCTTATAGATTCTGTGTTCAAGGCCGGGCAGCCGCTCTAATTCAATACACTGATGAACCAAGGGGGAGGGGGTGCCGGCCAACCTCGAACCTTCCTCAAAAAATCCTGATTTGCCGGTGTGCTGCGACACCGACCTAGCGTTTGGATGTCCGCCAGCTCTGAGCCTGTCTGACCCGGTACTGTATGTAGTCGCGAAAATCGCGAGCAATTCAAATTGCGTTTACGAGAGTGTGTTCAAGTAACGAGCAATCACGATTGCCCTTAATTTTGTCCGTAACTGTACATCCGTTACAAAAAACACAAGAATACGTCTAGCTTCAACCTCGCTTTTCATACGAGGTTGCAGCAATTGAGAGGCTTTGTTAGAAAAACCCAAAAGTATTTTGGGATTTAATATATACTTACAAAAAACATGTGTGGCTTGTTTAGCTCCCTCCACTCATGAGTTTCTGATGTTCTGATAACCTCCTCCGGTTATTCCATTTTAAAACTTAAATTTTTAAAAAATTCTAATTTTAAGCTCCCAAATTCCTCCACTGGACTCGGAATGTTTTTGTTGAAAAATTATAAAAATTATACAGGTTGCGGAGCTAAGACGAATATTGTTTAATGTTTCCCAATCAGAAGTCTTCCTAACGAATGAGTGATATATAATTTGTCCCACTTATCAAAAAATTTTGGGTCCCAGGGAGCTGA
This sequence comes from Enoplolaimus lenunculus, assembly GCA_030248215.1. NCBI lineage: Eukaryota > Metazoa > Nematoda > Enoplea > Enoplida > Thoracostomopsidae > Enoplolaimus > Enoplolaimus lenunculus. The sequence goes on from JASANG010001128.1 coordinate 316,753, forward strand.
AAATGTGGCCTGAAAAATCGAATTTTTACAAAAATCAGATTTGGGCATGGAATGATCAGAGAATGTCATCAGAAGCTCAAATATGAAAAACTTTCAAAATGCAAGCATTTTTGGACAAACGGCGGCTAAGGGGTGAGCTAACCGATCACTCAGAAAAAGAATGAATTTTTCCGTAAAAAATGGAACCGGTCATAATTTTTTCCGGCAAAAACAACCCTGCCTGAAATTGTGCATGTTCGACGATAACGTGCGTACATCATGTTACAATTACTTATTTTCAAACGTCTATATAATATGTAAGTATAGGTTAACAGGTAGTTGATATTGCAGTTGGATCTTAGATTGCTTGCATGGTGATTGATTTTCAGACAAACATTGCAATTAACATTTCACAACTATACTAAAATTTTTTGGTACCAATTATCTTACAGTTAGGGGTTGTATGGGGGTCGCAGATATGTTGGCCTCATTGTCTGGTTAGATATGATACAGCTCTGCTGAATACCGAAACAGTCATTATATAGGGACAATATGATTGGTTTTGCATTGCATGTGGTTAATGACGTAATTTTATTTCAGGCTTACATATGGACGAAAATTGGAAACTATTCATGTATTCAATTAATGTAATTCATGTACATTATCATTCTGTAGTAGTCATGTGCTAAAAAATTTCCAAAACTTTGGGTTCCTGTTCATTTCGTAATTCATGGATCTGTGGTAATATTGCCTCAAGTTTGTATCAAAATCAACAGTGTCGAATCCGGAAATTTCTAAAAGGGTAGCCGCGCAAGATATCAGTGGAAAAACTGCGCGAGCGAGAAGCCGTACGCCATTTTAGCACTAAACCTTAATACAAAATTTTGGTTTTGATCCCTGTTTGAAGCCCTAGGCCGGCGTACCACCCTTTGGATCCGCCATTGATCAACAATATATTATATTCTGTGCAATGATTTCACTGGAAGTACTGCTCTGTAAAAATTGGTTGCACTTGTACGACAAATATTTCATGTTGTGGTTTAAGTGTATCTGTATGATGTCTGTTTATCCAGGGTGTCTGCATACACTGTATTTTCAACCATTAAAACCAGTTTCATTTGCCACTTATATGAGTGAGCAGATCACAATAATAAATACAAATATTACACGTTTAAGTTTACATAACAACGATTATATGTGCTTTGACGCGCTGCACGCTACATCTGAACAGTTTTTAAGTCAGTGTTTTGAAATGAGGCGTATAAAGCAGTATACAGTTCAATTTCATAGATGGCTAGGTAATTCAGGGACCGTACTATTGGCTGACGCTATAGTTTTATTGACATCACACTACTCGCCTTATGTTTTTACTCTGAGCCTTCCGATTCCGGCGGCATCCACCCCCCTCCAGCCCAAAACTCGCGAGCGAAGTGAGAGAGAAGCCTGACGCATTTTAAAAATAAGCGGTTTTGTTTCAACCGGTTAGGGTGGGCTTCCTTTTAGGGGCTGTCCTCCCAAATGGGGCATGGGGGTGGCTGCTCCGGCCCTGTTAGTACTACGCGCGCTGAGATGCTGCAAGCTTTTGCCCAAGGGGTACAATCTGCTTTAACACTGTCACTAAGGTTAGCTTTAATGTATGTTAAAGTAAAGTGGCGCATCTTTTTCATATAAGCAAAAATTTTATGGATTTCGGATTCCGATTGTACAATCAGTTAGAACCCTGACGACGTACGCTACATACTTGTGCGTCACTACGGCCTATCCGGCCCATGCGTAGAACTTTGCCGGAACAGTAGTCTAACCAAATTGTAAAGCCTAATCGATAGCGTATGGATTAGCCTATACCAAGGTGCAGCCGGAATTCTGGTTCCATTTTTTACTAACGGATTCCGGTTTTAAATCAGGTATTTTTTACCGGAATTTTTCGGTAGTATAGAAAACTTTTTTTCTTATTTTTCCAAAATTGTTTGAGCGTGTATTGCCAAAATTTTCAATTTGTGTCATACTCCATAATTTATCATGCGTTTCTACACCATTAAGAGCGATAAAATAACGTTAAAATGAATTGATCGGTAACATGCATTTTTTGTTTTCCGGCTCCGGTATTTTTTGACTTTCTGGAACTTTATAATTCCGGTTGCACCCTGACCTATATCTAAGCCTGAGCCTAGTTTAGGCACAAGTTAGCTTAAAGCTTAAGATTAACCAATCAATGTCCCGCAGAAAAACGTAAGTAACGTTCCGGCAGTGTTGTGTACATGGGCCACATATTCAAACAAACTGATTAACCAATTCTCACATTGAGTTGCCTATAGGCAACTCAGCGCAGTGTATATACGTTAAATAAAGCACATCGCACCGTGTTTAACAATTTCAACACATATACATAGTACTAAATCGCCACAAGACGTGAAAGCCCCTCGGGCTCGAGCGTCAAGCTCCTATAGCTGAGTGGTGATGGTATACGCGTCCCACTCCAGTCACTGGAGTTTGAATCCTAGCATAAAAGTAGGTCTCAGGGGAAATAGAAGATATTCATGTGAGAAAGGGTTAATCGTTAGAAGATACCACGGGCCCATACGTTCAGAGGCGTCCAGTTTTCCTGCGGGACAACAATAGTGTTTGAGAGCACCATTTTCTGCTCCTTCTCGTGCATACCCGATTATATAATGTGCTAAAAAATTTCCAAAACTTTGGGTTCCTGTTCATTTCGTAATTCATGGATCTGTGGTAATATTGCCTCAAGTTTGTATCAAAATCAACAGTGTCGAATCCGGAAATTTCTAAAAGGGTAGCCGCGCAAGATATCAGTGGAAAAACTGCGCGAGCGAGAAGCCGTACGCCATTTTAGCACTAAACCTTAATACAAAATTTTGGTTTTGATCCCTGTTTGAAGCCCTAGGCCGGCGTACCACCCTTTGGATCCGCCATTGATCAACAATATATTATATTCTGTGCAATGATTTCACTGGAAGTACTGCTCTGTAAAAATTGGTTGCACTTGTACGACAAATATTTCATGTTGTGGTTTAAGTGTATCTGTATGATGTCTGTTTATCCAGGGTGTCTGCATACACTGTATTTTCAACCATTAAAACCAGTTTCATTTGCCACTTATATGAGTGAGCAGATCACAATAATAAATACAAATATTACACGTTTAAGTTTACATAACAACGATTATATGTGCTTTGACGCGCTGCACGCTACATCTGAACAGTTTTTAAGTCAGTGTTTTGAAATGAGGCGTATAAAGCAGTATACAGTTCAATTTCATAGATGGCTAGGTAATTCAGGGACCGTACTATTGGCTGACGCTATAGTTTTATTGACATCACACTACTCGCCTTATGTTTTTACTCTGAGCCTTCCGATTCCGGCGGCATCCACCCCCCTCCAGCCCAAAACTCGCGAGCGAAGTGAGAGAGAAGCCTGACGCATTTTAAAAATAAGCGGTTTTGTTTCAACCGGTTAGGGTGGGCTTCCTTTTAGGGGCTGTCCTCCCAAATGGGGCATGGGGGTGGCTGCTCCGGCCCTGTTAGTACTACGCGCGCTGAGATGCTGCAAGCTTTTGCCCAAGGGGTACAATCTGCTTTAACACTGTCACTAAGGTTAGCTTTAATGTATGTTAAAGTAAAGTGGCGCATCTTTTTCATATAAGCAAAAATTTTATGGATTTCGGATTCCGATTGTACAATCAGTTAGAACCCTGACGACGTACGCTACATACTTGTGCGTCACTACGGCCTATCCGGCCCATGCGTAGAACTTTGCCGGAACAGTAGTCTAACCAAATTGTAAAGCCTAATCGATAGCGTATGGATTAGCCTATACCAAGGTGCAGCCGGAATTCTGGTTCCATTTTTTACTAACGGATTCCGGTTTTAAATCAGGTATTTTTTACCGGAATTTTTCGGTAGTATAGAAAACTTTTTTTCTTATTTTTCCAAAATTGTTTGAGCGTGTATTGCCAAAATTTTCAATTTGTGTCATACTCCATAATTTATCATGCGTTTCTACACCATTAAGAGCGATAAAATAACGTTAAAATGAATTGATCGGTAACATGCATTTTTTGTTTTCCGGCTCCGGTATTTTTTGACTTTCTGGAACTTTATAATTCCGGTTGCACCCTGACCTATATCTAAGCCTGAGCCTAGTTTAGGCACAAGTTAGCTTAAAGCTTAAGATTAACCAATCAATGTCCCGCAGAAAAACGTAAGTAACGTTCCGGCAGTGTTGTGTACATGGGCCACATATTCAAACAAACTGATTAACCAATTCTCACATTGAGTTGCCTATAGGCAACTCAGCGCAGTGTATATACGTTAAATAAAGCACATCGCACCGTGTTTAACAATTTCAACACATATACATAGTACTAAATCGCCACAAGACGTGAAAGCCCCTCGGGCTCGAGCGTCAAGCTCCTATAGCTGAGTGGTGATGGTATACGCGTCCCACTCCAGTCACTGGAGTTTGAATCCTAGCATAAAAGTAGGTCTCAGGGGAAATAGAAGATATTCATGTGAGAAAGGGTTAATCGTTAGAAGATACCACGGGCCCATACGTTCAGAGGCGTCCAGTTTTCCTGCGGGACAACAATAGTGTTTGAGAGCACCATTTTCTGCTCCTTCTCGTGCATACCCGATTATATACCATTAAACTTTACCTGTTTTCCAGCAAAAATTTGCAGTTGCTGTCCCAGTCTCTCATGTTCCCGAAAGAAGCTTGTCCCGTTTTCCTGTTTTCCCAGCAAAAACTTGCACTTGTCCCGTTTTCCTGTTTTCCCAGCAAAAACTTGCACATGGCCCGTTTTCCTGTTTTTCCAGCAAAAACTTGCATTTGTCCCGTTTTCCTGTTTTCCCAGCAAAAACTTGCACTTGTCCCGTTTTCCTATTTTCCCTGCAAAAACTTGCACTTGCCCCGTTTTCCCATTTACCGGAAACAAGCCGGTCCTATTTTCCAGCCAAAATGTGTTGCTGTCCCATTTTCCCAGCGAGAATTAGCAGCTGTCTCATTTCACCGAAACAAGGCTTCCATTTTCCCTGCGAAAATATGTCTCTGTCCCATTGTCTATCGAAAATTTGTACCTGTCCTATTTTCCCATTTGCCCGAAACAAAACTGTCCCATTTACCTTTTTTTAACTCTTGGGTGTTACTGTGCCACGGGAGAACGGGACGTTCTTAAAAGTAACATTGGCCAAAGTGGAAGTCTACTAGTGAGTTTTTTATTTTAGGCGACCAAGTAATCAGAGATAACGGGTTGCTAGCCCGCGACACACAACAAAGACACATTTATTCGTTAAATACGGTTGGTGTTCCAAACAGCGAAAGGGTTAAAGAGAACTGTTACGCCAGTAATAAGAAAAACGGAGCATGCGGAAAAAAACAAGATTGTGTTTATGTCGACTTAGATGAAACTGCGACGAACGAAAATACGGATCATCGTAGCAATGAAGATGAAACCTACAACGCTGTCACTTATTCCGATGTGCGGCGACTTCCACATGAACAGGGCAAGGGTAGACAGTTGCAAACAGAAAAGGAATTAAACAGCGAAGAAATATATGATGAACATAGAAACAATTTAATTTTTGAAAACAGTAATTGTTTGACGAAACCGCTTACAGTGACCGCATACGGAAGTTCTAGTGCATTTAAACCGTTCAAACGTACGAATAACTACAACGCTGAAACTGATCACTCTGAAATTAATGGTGATTATCGTCCGAACTGTGACACACTGAGCAGCAGCGCTTATTGTGCTTCAAGATTTTCTGCGGCGAATGATTCGACTAATGTTGCGCCTGTCTATGTTGATAGCCATTCAGCCAGCGGTATGCATTTCAAAGAGGATAACACTATAGCATCTAGTATGTCGCAATCCGGATATTCAACTGATTGTGCAATTCCGTATACCGAACGACATTTGAATCGGAATCAACGCCTGATTGATGAGAAATATGAGCCATTTACATCGGAAAAAAATGACACTCAGCGAAGCATTGTGCCAATTAGGATTGCATCGAGGGACAACGTGCAAGTCTTGAACAACAATTCTTCTCAGCGTGCATTAAGCGTTAATGCTTCTGTTGGCAACGAGCCGGCAGGCAAATCAAATTGCACCGCAAGTGAAGCATCCGGTTGTTACAGAACTGTGTCAAACAGCTCACTGAACATTCAGGCCGCTCATATCGCAGCAAGCGACCATAAATCAGCAACCACTCTGAAGACTGTTGTTGCAAGCAGTTGTGGTGAGCAAAATCATTCACCGGAGATGTTACAAAGGCTTACTTCGGCTAACGCTGCTAACATGGAAACGCCTACTAGTGTTGCAGCTTTATGCACGAACAATTTCGTAACTCATCCGCCATACAGTCAGTCCGAATATAGTGCGCCAAGGACCCATCACAATGTTTTAACTACCAGCACGCCATATAGCGTTGATTGTGTAACGTTAGCATCGTCAAATGATCGCAATGAGTTGGCAGCCAGCCAAGCTAAAATTGGTGTTTCAAACATTGTTACACCTCCTTACATCGATCGCACAGTCGCTGTTTCAAGTGGTGCAAATAATTCAACTGATAATCAGCCAATCGATCTTGCTTATAAGAATCGACAACACGTCGCTGATCTTGACTGCGCGGAAACCACCAGCAGTGGTGACAGGCTTCCACCAAAGTACTATCCGGGATTTCAATCGGCTAATACTACAGCTCAACCTTTTGGAGCATGGAACGCAATTTTAGCTAATGATCATACTGCTAATGCCGGAGCGTCCAGAGTTATTTCTGCTGCATCCATCGGCACAAACGGTGACTGCAGTGCAAATGTCGTAAATACGTTCACCTCATACGACCACGTGCCAAAAACTGCATCTATGTCGGTTGCAACAAGCTCACATTTGTTGTCGACTTTAGATACAAATGAACCGCACAGGAACGATCGTTCAAACGTTACATCTCCACATTCTATTTCATCGCCGCTTGCTGGAGACTGCAATTTGGAAAAAACGCAGAGTCTTGAAAGATCAGGTGTGTATTGAATTTTGTGACGCTATGAAGGTTGTAGCATTAAATAGCAGCATATATTTCCGCGACTTCTGAGCTAAAGAGTAAAAGCATATATTTCACCCAGACACGGTATTGGTCAGTGACAGTAGGACAGTAAGCCTGATATTGGGTCAAATGGACCAGATGATAAGGATGGCAGTTAATCTTAAGTATAACCCCAGACCCAATCTTAGCCTTGACCCCCAGTTTTTCCTAAGCCTAATGCGGGGTTCACGTTATAACTGGGGCAGCCCGGAACACGTTTTCGTCAACATAAAATGTTGTGATCTAAGTATATAGCGGTTATCTAGACAACATGCGAACATGAATGACATTGGCTTACATAGCCCTGGTCTTCAGCATTCATCGCATACAAACAGGCATATGTCACATAATACCACGGGACATTTATGCGAATTACCTGTTCCAGGTTGACCCAGTTATAACGTGAACCCCGCATAAATGTATTGGCAAAACCAAATCTATGTGCAAGTGTGAGTCCAAATTTGTGTCTAAGGTTACGTATTCTTATACGTTTCGCTTATGAGTATGTGGAATTTACCTTATCGCACGAGTTTTAGACACTGCGATAGAAGCATCTACAGAAGAAGTCGATGAAAAATCAGCAAAAGAAACTCAAAGCAGTCAAAGTAGCGAACTTGGTAGGTATAGTGCTACATGCATATGTCTAGTTGAACTGCGACTTTATATTTCAAGCAATCACCAAATTTGTACTTGTTGGCACAGTAATTAATGTTTCTTCAGTAAGGTGATGAAAACAAAAAGTGTGTTTACAAACTGTTATATCCAAGAAAAGTTAGGTAAATATAGTTTTAAGAGAAACTGCATTGCGCGTGCGTGTGTAGCCCTTCCACTCTTAACTTTTGGCGAACAGTGGTAAGTACCTATCCAGGCGATATCGCAGTAATATAAATTTATACCAATTTTAATAAGATTTCAGCTGGCCAAATTCATATTTATGTTCCAGATATGGACGACTCACTAGTTCTACGAATACTCGATGTGGTGGAGTTGAAAGTAAGTGATCACACAAATCGTCCCGTTCGAATTAAGGTGAAACCAGTTATTACACCTGAACTGCTGGAAAACTTGTTTTTAAAAGATCTACCGGATCTAGAAATTCGTCCAGGTGGTCCTGGTTTAGGTGTGTTCGCGTTTCGAGAGTTTGAAACAGGTGAAGCTGTTGCAGCTTATGTTGGCATCCGTATGTCTCAGGATACAGCTGAAGGCTTAGAGGCAGAAAGAAGTCATTTGGATAATCCAAATGACTACTTATATTTTTTTTGGTTCAACAGAACCGGGTACTGCACTGACGCATTGAATACAACAACTCGTGTTGGGCGCTTTATTAATCATTCCAAAAAGCATCAAAACCTGAAGCCGTTTGTTTTCTTGATCAGTAGTGGACCACATGTCTTCTTCAAAGCCAAGCGCCATATTCGTATCGGAGAGCAGTTATTCTATGATTACGGAGATAGGAGAAAAAGCGTTTGTTCTAATTTTCCTTGGATGAAACGTTAAAGGAGTATTGTATGGCAGAAACTGTATGTAAACTTGATCTCGTTTTTTGGGCGCATAGATGCAGCAGCACAACCCGTTAGTATTTAGCAAATTGTAGCTACCCATGGTTTGCATACGTGATTAGTTACAAGAACGATTGCCAAACTGATAACAAAATACCATTGTTGATGTAACTACAACCGGCATAGTAATTTTTTGGTTAAACTTACCACCATGATAAGGCTATAGGTATTTTCAAGGGTTCCAACAGGAACTAACTTTTACCGGAACAGGAACAGGAATTGAATTGAATTTCTTTGTATGAACCGGAATTTTAAATAATTTTGATCACCAAATTGCTGTTGGACTTTTTAGAAACCTTGTCAAAAATTTAATATCAAGCTTTACGAACACAAATCAGAACCAGTTTATTAGCAGACCAAAAATTGCAAAAGCAATCATTTTGAAATAACAATTTTTAAACGACAAAGCTTCTCATATTCAAATGATTAGTAATAATTTGCCACAAAACCGTAAAAAATTCCGGTTTCTGCATTTTTGAATGCATGAACAGGAATCGAAACAGGAATTGAATTTTTGCAGGAATTACGGCCGGAACATAAATTCCGTTTGAACCCTTGTATTTTGCAAATATCTAAAATTCCTCAGTTGGTTCTCGCAGCGTTTTAGACGACACTTAATTCGAGGCTTACCCACGAACAATACTTTGAGCTCTTTTTCTTGGTTTAAAATTGCTCCTTTGTTTTTGTGGTTCATGTTTACTTGTTCATTTACTGACTGTCTTACGGTCTTTGATTTACGAAATGTTCTTGTTGTAATGTTTTCATCATATGGTTTTTCGATTTCAATACAAATTACCATTTTAGCTACAGGCACCAGTTTTGTTTAATCATTGCACGCAATCTAAAACAAAGATTCGTGTTAACAGCAAGGTATCGTTGAAAAGTAGATCCTTAGACAGATTTATATATTACCATAGGGGATCATAGGCGAAACTTTTGTTGCATGTGTTCAGTTCTTACCCGTATTTGCAAATGAGTGTTGCACCTATAGCCAGTCGGTGATAGGTCTTGTAACTTTTGAAACAGAGAATGGTGAGGTTTGAAATTCAGCACATTTATTGCATTCGATTTACTTGAATTCTGTTCAAATTTTGAGAACTGCAATTGTAGCCGTTCGTTGGTTTGAAAACTTATTGCTAACCTGTGAGAGATGCTATATGCATTTGAGAATTTGGGCCCTAGTGATGTGATTAATTTGCGTACTTTCTATCTGAATCGTTTTGTTTATCCCGGTTCTATTGCGTTGTATGTCCAAGCAGGGCCGGATTAAGATGGTGGGAGGCGCGGGCCCATATGAACAGCAGGTTTGGAATCCCGTGTGACTAGGAGGCCCGGGGCCCATATGACTAGCAGGCCCGGGGTCCATATGACTAGCAGGCCCTTGTATTAAACAATTATTTTATACACCAGAGCTTAAAGTGATACATTTTAATGAAACATGCCAAAAGTAAGAAACCAAATTTACGGCCCCGGGACTGTTCCAAATTTGCACTAAGAGAAGTCAGTTACAATTCCACCGAAGTTTAGAAATTTTGTGAAGTCCGAAAATGGACGGTGCGGAGCCCGTTTTCTTCCTTTTGAAACTTTTCGACCACCTTATTTTCCGAAATTTTTTTCACACACTGTTAAAGTGGCACAGAATCCATGATTCAACCGAACCCGCACCCGAATTCGAATCCATTGCTAATTTGTCGAATCTGAGTCCGAATCCTACATGCTGCGAATTTCAGATATATCTATAATTTGTTTCAGAATATCAGCGCATTGCTAGCCTCAAAACTTTAAACGTTAGTATCAATTTCGAGTTCAACCTCAGTTCTGAGATTTGTGACCTGCTATAAAAAACATTGATTTCTATAACAATTTACGTAAATTTAATTGCTTAAAAATATAAAACATATTGCCAAGCACTGTTGGATTCGGCTTTTTGATTGGGATTTGTGTCAGAACCAAAACCGGGTCTGAATCTGAACCGCAAATTTTTTCCGAATCCGAAACCGAACCTTTGCTACCACCCTGGTGTGAGTTGTTCAACTACTTCGGTGGTCAGAGGTTTTATCCAGAAGCAGGTATGCGCTAGGATATGAGTCTCCTAGAGAACTTCTCAACATTTGAAAAAGTATTCTGTACACCTTTGTATAACCCTGCCGAAGGCTGAAGAACGCAATCAGTACTCCCCCAAAATTTTGTATCGTATAACCGCTGTTGGAATAATAATAGTCGGCTGCCCCAAACAGGTCCTTGAGGGCTCCCCTATTGAATGTTTCACAGCTTGTATAACTTCGTGGTCCGCGAAAAAGATTTGTTGGCTTGTTATATCGTCGGTTTTTCGGTTGGTGGGAGGCCCGGGCCCCCCGGGACTTCCCTTTAATCCGGCGCTGTGTCCAAGTTATAACCGTGATTTACGAATATGTATGTTTGACTTTTGCATGCATCTGCCGAACTACACCTGCGCAGATTGGTTTGTGACTTTTCTTTATCGCCTTCAAGTATACATCAAAGATATTTTATGTAGCTGTGAGTAAGGCTTGTGTGTATATTCATATGTGTAGCACGTGTTACGATATAAATGCAAGAAACAGTTATATAATATAAATTAGTGAAAACGTCAGTGCCTGATTGCTCCGAATGTAAACAATGAGAACAAATGAAATATGTAACTTCTTAATAATATAATATGCTTCTGTGACTTGGTGTAAACTTGAAGTGTAAACTGCCGCAAAAAATGATACTTTGCGCACACGTGTTAGCAATTATAAGATTGTCGTGTGTCTAACTTTAAGTAGCGTTTAGTGTGGGTGAGTAAATCGCTACGAAAGTGTTATAGCTGCGTCTTGTGTCTTTGGACATGCGCTTAGTATGCTGCTATCAAACCCAGATTTAAACAGCCAAAGCCAATTTTTTACTTGAAAGATTAAATTCACCTTCAGTTAGAAATGTGCAGCCTAAATGTTGTTGGTATGTAAATATTGTTTATTAACGACTCATTTTTTCAGGTGTTTCGCGAAATTGCTGCACAATTACTGCACGTTTTGCGAAAACGGTGAGATTTGTGATTAATTTTAGTATTTTTTGTAACGCGTAGTGTGTAAATATATCCGCTTAGCATTAATATCTAGCGCTGCAGGAGTAACAAGCTTTGCGATGTTCGCTCTCTACCTACTATCTAGCTATAAATCTTTGCACAGTCACTTCATATTTACAGCAGTTACTTATATCTTGATTTTACATATGCATTCAGTTATTTATAACAAAAGGGTAATTTATCTCCCGTAAATTGGAATTAGTACAACCAAGATTGTATAATGACAAGAGTGCAACACTTGAGGCCCCTATAGTGCAACATACATATTGTGTAACGTAGTGCTGAAACGGGTTGTAAAAATACGCGCTAAAATTCTCATTTCAAAACTTATGTTGTTAGTTTAAATTATTGTCCTTTGAATGACACTTTGACGCGATCGAAACCTTAAAACTAAAGAACCATGCAAGTATTAGTCTTCGTTAATAGATGATCAGCTTATTTTCTGTTGTTTATAAAATCTTTTAAGGATAAACGTTCAGACATTTGACAAAATCATCCAATTGAAGCAAAATCGGGTTGAACATAGCAAAATTATTATCTCAATGTTACCGTGCGGTTTACTGAATCCGTTAGCGCTATACTGTACCGAATTTCTTTCTTCTGGTCGTCCACTTTATATGGCAGCCATTAAATTGGGTGTTCTGCTTATCCAACGAAACGCTATTGATTTGAAAACTGCGTGGCGCTCATGTCACATACAATCACAAGAATTTCGCGTAAACCAAGCTATAAACTTCGCTTTAAAATATCCTGTCGTTATTACACTATGTCCAATGAAAGCAAGACACACGATCTTTCATAAACTAGCGCATCATTCTGTTGAACTTGAGCGCGCAAAACAAGTAGCTGAATTGGGTGATTTCTTAAGAATGGAGCGAGAAAAGCAGGCATGTATTGATAAACAATTGATAGTAGATCTGCTTCCCTTATTGAACATAAGTGAACGACCAATACTAAAGTATGCTGTGATGCGATCTCATCCAAGGTCTTGCCGTGAAAATACTATGATTGGAATTCATAGGACAAAATCAATAACAAACACTATAAGGTATAGGCTGGAGCAACTTTCTGTTGCACAACAGAAACTTGATTCACTAGTCAGTCAAGAACTGAATGCTGATACTAGCGCGTTAGAGACTATGAATACAATCGATAGGCAATTAGAGAATTTTCGGAGCCCTGAATCTTTGTTTGAGCTTTATTTTTACATGAAAAAATGTGCTGATATGTCTACATCTGTTTTTGCCAGAGTAACAAACACTGAACACGACAGTGAGTTGTTCCGTTTATTAGTTCACCAAGTGCTATGTTTTGCATCAAGTAGAGGTTTGGAAATCCCAGGAGGGTATGAATACTTGTGTGCATCTATGGGTTTACCTCTTGTTGATCAAGAGTCTGTTGATATGCTAAAATTGAATGAACCAGTGGATTTGCTTGCGTGCGAGAGCAACAACGCTAAGTTGCGTGATGTAGCGAAAAAGTTAAAAGATTTAACGTACAAATTCTACCTAAGAAAAAAAAGACTTTTACTGAATAAACTAAGAAATATTAAGGTTATTCGAATTAACAGAGTCCCGGAAGTGATAAAGCGTTATCCTGACATTGGGTCACAAATCGAGAGCTTTGTCAGAAAAAACAACTGTGGGGCAGGTCCTTGGCGTAGGACTTCAGCGCTGACCATAGGCATAGGAAATGACGGTTTTTATCCTGTTACTCAGAAAGTCACTTGCACTTCAATTCAACAGAGTTTAGCCGAAATGGAGAACCCGATCGTAATATCAAGATCACTGGTGAATAATTGTTGCGCACGCGCTGGTAAACGGCAAGAAAACAAATGCACTGCTTGTTCAAAGAAAAATCGAGAAAAATGTTTTTGTAACAAGCATTATGGCTTAGCTGATGTGATTTGGCAGCGCAGTAGTAAAGGCTTCAATTTAAAGTTTTCGGCAGACACCTACTGGAGTAATAGTAACTACCAAAACAAAACCTGGTTGGAAGAATCCACATTTAACACTCTTCGTATCGATTCAGATGATCTTTCTGGACTCAAAACAGATACAATTGCTACTCATTCCCAGCATAAGTCATTAACAATTCGTGGAGAGCCAGTCCTGCGTCCACGCACTGATTATAGGTATGAAAATAAAACTGTTATCCAAATTTCAACGATTTACATACCAAAACGGCCGGGAATTGAACGAAGGGTGCTAGGTATTGTCAAGCATAACGTAGGCTTTAAGAAGTCTGCCACACAGCACTACTGCGATCGTGCACCGGTTATGTCTGAATACAAAAACATTAAAGTATGTCTACATCGAAGGGATGGGGCCGGGGACGAGGCCCCGGACAAAAAACAACCGCAGTTTTGGGCGGCATACGAGCATTATACACAAAAGCATTATTTGACGGTTATCACTGTTAGGTTTCCGGGGGGTTCGTTTTTAAACACTGTTGAACGAGCAAACGGGGCATTAGTTATGGCGCACAGTAATCTGCACGTGCCTTCTACGTTAATTCATCACAATGTCAGCACGAAAACCAACACGGATCTTCAAAAATTGCGCGAAAATATGGATGCCGCATCACAGTTGTACATTGAGCACGTTACGCGGTCTGAACCAACATTTATGGGAACTAAAATAGAGTATCGAGCTGGCGCAAGTGATTCTCCGATTCCTGAAGACGTTCTCAGAGCTTTTTTATACGGACCAAGTGCGCAGTCGGATCGCTTTAAGAATAGTCATCCTGATAGTTGGGAACTGTTTAAAACTGTCGAACAAATTAGACGCGATCACGAAATGCTTGACAATAACAAATACTTCTACGGCTTAAAAGTGTTATGCGAGAATTCAAAATGTTTGCATCCAGTTTGCCGAATTGCTAAAATTGATACTGATCTGCGCCACAGTGTGTAAGTAGCTTTGTTGTGCGATATCTAAGCTAATAATGATACAGTGTAGACTTTCAAAGAAAACAATTGTAATCTTTAACTTTAAGGGTATCGCATAATTTTGTTTGAGTTAACAAGCTTAAATTAAAAACAAAGAAATATGCCAAAAACGTTTATAGTATGATTTTATCTCAAACTACTTCTGTAAAGTACACTATGATGGAGAAGCATCAAAAATTTCAATTTGAGTTATAGATTTTCCTTGGGTAGAAGACATACTGCAATAGTATGTCAATATTAAATACGCATGAGCAAAGAAAAGTAAATGATTATTTCTCAAATTAAATTTGTTAATTGAACACTATAATTACACCATAAAATCTATTGCATGTGTATGTTTAATTATCACTTCCTCGGTTGCAGAAAAAACTTCAACTGGTATCACGGTGGGCCTCATTTTTCTTTTGTGCCATGGCCTGTGCCACATCCAGATGCTCCAACACAATGGGGAACGCCAAATTGCGCTACATGCGACGGTCTCTGCAGGGGTCACTACCTTGAAGGTACATCCGTGTCAATGCAATCAGGGATACAGTATATTATATTGTTATCTTTGTGCCGACTACTCTAAAAATAGAATATTTCTTAAAGGCTGGCGCTAATAGAATTTTTTAACCTGTTTTGGCCAAAAAACTACTCGCAAAACTTTTAATTTCAAAAACAAAACTTAGGCAAAATATGATGTTTTGCTCAAAGGCAAAGTGCAACCGGAATTATAAAATACCGGAACCGGAAAGTCAAAAAATACCGAAACCGGAAAACAAAAAATACACGTTACCGAAAATAATGGTGTAAACACGTCATTTAGTTTGCCAAAATACTGAAAGAAATGCAGCAGCTGGAAACGTATGATGAACTATGGAGTATGACACAAATTCAAAATTTTGACAATACACGCTCGGATAATTCTAGAAAAATAAGATAGGATGATATGCCAATTGTTCTTTAATTTTCGAATTAGAAAAATTTTCACTTGCAAAAATAACTGAAAATTCCGGAGAAAAATACATTGCCGGAACCGGAACCAGAACTCCGCCTTGCACCCTGCTCAAAGGTTATTTGCTAATAGATTTCTAAACGAAAATTTTTATCAAAAAACATCGCTTATCGGAAAAGTTCGTCGTTTTCTTACAAGAAATGGAACTATATCGGTTTTGCACAAAGCAATTTGCAGTATACATTTTCGCAATGTTGTTCTTTTAAGCAGCAGAAGCTGTTTCTGCAGCAATCCGAGATCCAACTTGCCAGATGAAAACTTATCCTTCTCTGATTATTCGACAGCATATTGACAAGTGTCGCAAAGCAAATCCCCAGTTAAACCCAAAAGCAGATATGCGAGATTTGGCGAAAAAGTGTTTGCTTCGCGAAGACGAAGTTGATTGGCTGCTTCATCATGAGTGGCAAAAGTTTAGAAAATCAAATACTAAAGAAATAAACGATTTCAGCTCAGAGTAAGCTTTTGCTATCGCACCAATTGAGAAACCTCGGTTGCTTCGGAATCTTAAGTTTATAACAGCGTTAAGTTTTTGGATTATTTATCGAATGCAGCTTTAGATATGCGAGGTTGGCCGCGCTCTCTACATGATTTTGAAACTAATTTCAAAGCTCGCTTTTAGGTCCTAATTTTTTATTTTCTTTGTCTGTGCAGCGTTTAAACCGCCAGACCAAACGTGAACTGCGTAGTTTAAACCACGAAACTAAAATTTCCCCCGGCCAGCGCTACTGTAATTGTGAAGCTTTGCACAATTTTTATTACTATCTGTATTAGTTTTGAGCTAGTCTGATTTAGGGATCTGACTTTGATGTTTTTCTTCAAATAGCGCCGCAGGCAAAAATTTCGAAAATTGAACATTTAAAACCGAGCAAGCGAAGCTCCGAGATGCCAGGCGTATATTTTGAATGCAATGTAAATAAGAATATATGTACTAACTGTGATTGGCTGGCGGTTCTTCTGCCCCCTTCTCGGTACGTCCCTGCATGTTGACGGCGTACTTGTTTATATCACCGCTTTTCATGGTGACGTCGAATCAACATGGAACAAAACGGATTTCAACATGTTCCAGTTATAATGCGAAATAAGTATCATAAATAAAAATCGTCTAATGAAAAATGGTTTAACTTTATTTTGTAGTTCCAATTAGACAGCATGTTTATGTCGAATTAAGACAGTAGTTTTAGTAAACTTTAAACAGTATATAGTGCCAATTTTTTGTTATTTTTCAAGTGTTGCGCTCACATTATTTTGTTTTCAGTGGCGCAACGGACTCTGACGAATATTAGCGATTTTAAATCGGCACTGGCGTTTTCAGATGCTACGCTTTGTTTCTATCAGCAATATGTTATTTTCTTGATTTCAAACAGAATACATAGATTTTTGTATGTAACATATATTATGAATAGTTACAAGATTGTCTGATGATGCGAAGAAAAAAATTAAGTTGAACTTTTGGAGATAATCTTTTACCGAAAGCAAAAATGTACGGTTCTTTAAAAATAGGTTTCAAAATTTAGTTTTCAGGACATAACGAGTTCTATTGTCATTTGTGCGAAATACCTATATTTATTTACTGTAGTGAACCGAATAAGACGTGGAACTGATACTTATTTGGCCTCTCCTGAAGGTACCCCCTGTTATTCGGTTACGAACTGTTATTTATTTTCAACCCGACGACATCCGCTACCCTTCGTTACTGATATATCCGGTATTGCAACTATCCGTTGAATTAAACGTTTTTTGCCTTGCATCTAAAGCTTGAGCGATAATGCGAGGTTATACTTAGGAATGTACTTTCAAAACTTATGTATGCTTTAAAGTTTCGAGCTCAACTTTATTTGGTCCTGGACTCGTTTATGCGCTACAAAAGATACTTGACATTTGTGGACTCTAATTAAGGTTAGGAACTCTATTATCCGCTTGCGGCTCTTACTAGAGATACGGACTCGTATTGATTGAGGCTCAAAATAAGGACACTGCTTCCTCTTATTCGGGTCACTACAGTAGTAGTACTTTTCAAACAAACGACTGTTTTATTAGTAGATTTCAAAATTTGTACAGAACTAAGGTAATTCACCTACGAAAAGGTGTCAAATTTCAACGCTTTTCGTTCGTTGCTTCCTGTGTTAACGTATGGTTTATCCATTTCAGACACCAACAAATAAAACGTTTCGTTAAGTCTTTTGATTATTGTTTGTTCTTTGTTTTCTGTAATTTCGTTGCAATTTGTTTCTGGTATTTGGCTGTTCTTGTGCGAGCCTTTCAGATGCTGGTGCAAACTAAAAAAATCTAGCCTAGCAGTAATCATGCTTTTTCTCCTAGTGATAAGTTTTTAGTAACGTTCAAATATTTAACTGACACGCTGCTGCTTTTAGGGTTATGTATTATTTGCTTTGTCGAACGGCACACCAGGTATGTGCGGTCTGTCAAAAAAGCGAGACCGAGACCGAGAGCCGATGTACAGAGACCAACCGTATAAATGCGGATGATGAGTTATAAATTTTTACACGATGCCTTAAATGTTTTGGCCCATGTGTAGAACAGATGCTTCCAGTTTTACAGGGTGGAAAACTTATGAATAGTAGTGCAGCGCAGCCACTCCCCTATGACGGCTAGGAACTCCGCTGGTTTGTTAAGAAAAATCACAAGTATAAAGTTTGCATGGTAAAACTGGAAAAATTGAAAATTCATAAGCCTGCAATATTTCCTGGTTCGGTAGGGTAAATCTGCAGTGTAAACTTTTTTGGAAAACGAGAAAAGTGGTAAACTTAGACGCTTAGATTATCCCCGGGCTGGTAGGGAAAATCTGAAGCATAGGTTTTGTTTGGAAAACTCTAAAAGATAAAATGTATAGGTTTTCTTCAGTTGGGCAGGAAATCTCTGAAAGTAGATTTTGTTTGGAAAACGGAAAAGTGAAAAACATAAACGCCTATGATTTTTTCTGGCTTGGTAGGAAAACCGGAACAATAGGTTTTGTTTGGAAAACAGGAAAAAAGGAAAATTCAAAATGCATGGGTTTTCACTGGATAATGCAGGGGCTATAAACTTTGCTGGTTTGATCGGAACAACCACAAGCATAATTTTGGCTAAAACCTATACGTTTTAAATAAATATTCGACTTTTCTCGTTTTACAAACAAAACCTTCGCTTCACATTTACCCTACCAACCAAGGGAAAATCCAGGTGTTTAAATTTTCCACTTTTCACGTTTTCCACAAAAACTTACGCTTCTGATTTTTCCTACCAAACTACGTGAAAACGTGCGTTGAAATTTTCGATTTTTCCTATTTTCTGAACCTCGCCTACAAGGAATATTCAGACGACTGAATTTTCCACTATTCCAAGCCAAAATAATGCATGTAATTTTCCTACCAAACCAGCGTCATTCTTAGCCGTCAAACAGGAGAAGCTGCGCTGCACTCCTGATCACAAATTTTACACCTTGGAAAACGGAAAGGCCCTGTGCTATACATTGGCCAATGTTTTAAACACGAAAATCCAACTCCTGTAGTTACCCGAGGGGGACTTATATATATTTGGTCCCTTCAGAGGGTACTCCCTGTTATTCATTTACGGACTGTTATTTATTTTTAACCCGCCCTCCGCCTCCTATTGTTAGTAGGACATAACACCTATCTCTTATGTCATTCTCTTTTTGGGCAGGTTTCACCCGCACCATGTGTTGGTTGCCATATCCGTTAATTATTTTCTGGACTATTTAATAAACTACATGCGGGTTGTTATTTGGTCGCGGAGTCATTTATGCACTACACAGGGATAATTGACAATTATGGGTTCTAATTAGGGTTGTGGGACTCTATTCGATTACGGAATCTTATTAGAGCACCCCCTAGTTCGCGTCATTGCAGTACACTACTTACAGGTTCAGGTACACTGCATAGAATACAGTGAGGTGTGGGGTGGTTAGTCATGGCTCTTTAAAACTTTGCTAGTTCCGTAGCCTAAACTCAAGACGGCTAGATTTCTATGCAAACGTTTTGTACCGAACTTATACGAATTTATAAGTATTCATGCAAAACATTGCATAACCGCTCAAAAAGACGGTTTTTCTTGTTACTCGGGTTCCTGCATTAAATCGTTGGCTTCCAGTTATTCCATAGTCGATTTTTATCATAAACGGATATGTGGTAACACCCTGACCATGAGGTACACTGAAACAATCTACTTTTAAGCGTGTTTATTTATTAGTAGCTGAGTGAGCGCCTCGACCATTCCCCATAATAACTTACTCATCACTATTGATATGCTCGTATATTATTACAATGCTTTATATGATCGCTTTAAAAACAATCACTTAAGCTGTGCATATGTTTACGTGGGAATCTTGTTTATGTGTTTAAATAGTGACGCACATATATATGCATAGTATGTTCTTAAGGATTATTATACTATTGAATGAGTAGATATGTAGCAAAACAGGGTTAATAACGTTGTACTCCTTGCGATATATTTAGTTTGTTGTATTACATTGTAGATTTTCTGTACTTTTGAGTTTAAACTTAAATAAAACTTTTGTGTTTTTATTAATTTTAGAGTGTTCTAAAAATTTTGCTTTCTTAAAAATTTACTGCAACCAGTAATTTTTAAAAGAGGGGGCAGGAAGGTTTTTGCCGGTAAAATATAACTTGTAAGAAAACGCCCCGCCCCATTCAAGCAGAGCAGGTTAGAATATAATAACTCTGGTATACCAGAAAGTTAAACCCCGGTGTCCCTGTCGAAAACAAATTTTGTCGTGACCGGTGAGGGGGGGCGGCGGCCGGGGTGTAAGTAAATAGCTCCGGAACCTACACTGTTGTCCCCCAGGGGAGCACGGGCGAGTGGGAACCCTTTAACGTCGCACATCAAGCCCAACGCTAGTTGAACCCTTCTTTCGCCCGTGGTTGCGGCATACTCAATATTAAGCTCTACAATAGTCCCTTCAGACAGACTCTGTAAAACAGAGTCCCTTGAAACAGACTCTTTAGATGACTAAACAGAGTCTGTTCTGACAGACTCGGGACAAAACAGTTGTCCTTCATATGACGCATCGACAGTGTAGCATGTGTACGGACGGCAATGTGACAAAGTATAGGCTGTTTGGAGAGTATGCTAGTTGTCCAGAAGGTCTATACAGGATATGGGTGACATTTGGACATGCCATTTAGTAACACTACAACTACAAAGTGAGGGGCTCGTAAGTGGGGACAATTTTTTACAGTAGCGTAGACAGTATAACGTGGATGACCCATTACGCAGTAGTACGTACCCCTTTTTTAAATTATTACCAGAATCACGAAGCTTAAGAATTTCAAAATAATGAGTGACTTCTTCAACCTTTGGCTCACGTAAAAATCAGGGGTGCAATGTTTTTCTGTGGGACTGCAATAGAGTAAGCTTAAGCTTTAGACAAAGTTTTTTGCTTGGCTCAGGCTTTGGCTTACGCTTAGGTTTAGGAATATGCTCATTCTTACGCTTCTTTTAACTAGTGACCAATGCGTTCTATTGTACGTGAGAAACGGTCCGAAATGCGAGGGTCATACATCGTAGCGCCATTTTTGCTGTCTCAAAAGTCCATACGAGTGGTGAATTCAAAGACGATGGAAGCTTTCGGTATGAGCAAATCCAGATCAGCATATCAAGTTTCTTGAGTTCGCTCCTTGCGAATATTTTTTCCACCATTTGCGGGGGGGGAGCATCCATCAATAAAGGGGCCCCCACCCTAACCGGTTGAAACAAAAGCCGCTTAAACTTTAAAAGGCGTCTGGTTTCTTTCTCACTTCGCTCGCGAGTTTTGGGGCCCCCACCCTGGAATTTGACGGGACCCTCCATACCTGCCTGCAATGGCGGATCCATGGGGGGGCCACCCCGGCCGTGCCCCTCCCCCCAACAGCATCTCGACAAAAATTATATAGCAATTCTGTGACAATAGTTCGTGGTTTGTGTGTGGGTCAAAAGTAAGTTTATTACATGTGAAATTTTGGCCCCGCGATTTTGAGATCCTGGATCCGCCACTGCCTGCCTGTTCCGGCACGGCTATAACTGATACTGTAATGGTACGAACACGAACTTACATTATAAGCAGGAGTTGTGTAAAAAAACTGGGACCTAGTAAGCCGTATATGGGGGCTGGACAGCTAACATCGTGCTTGGTGGATAATATTGACACCCCGGGTGATCGGTGTTTACACCGTTGCACAGTTTGTAAATTGCGAAAACTAGTAAATTCAACGTCATCATTTTGATTACTTGCCTATTCCGGATCACGTCCGGTTCCGGCAAAATTTGTTTACACCTCCAGCTACGGGAGCGATTACATTTTATTGAACTTTTGAATGTTTCCTGTTTAAGGGCCCATGTTTACTTTCAGGGGCGTTCAGGTTTCTGGTGGGTCTATGACAGAGTAGGTTTGGATTCTGGATTACATTTTTTTGCTTACGCTTCAGCCTAAAGCCTAAGCCTAAAGCCAAAGCAAAAAAATAGTCTAAAGCTTAAACTGACTCTATTATAGCCCCTCCGGAAAATGATCCGGCCCTGTTCTATACATGGGCCCTTTGCCTGGAGCGGAATCTGTGAATCCAGATTTTGAACTTGAAGTAAAAAACACTTGTCAAGAATATATTTTGTGTTTGTTTCTTTAACTGAGATAAGCGACTTTTAATAATCAAGTTGTTAACGTGTGACTGACATTAAAACATTATTTGACAGGCACTCTGAAGGACTGTGCCAACTGGCTGGATACATGGCTCTTGCATGCTTGCCCTACGGTTAGGTTTAGGTAAAAGCGTAAGCCTTTATGCAGATTTCAGATTCTGAGACGAATCGCCAAAGTTTAGACGTTTGGGCAAAACTTTCGGCTCTCAGTCTACATGTGATTCGGCCCATGGCACTTTAAGGGGCGTCCAGGTTTCTGGTGGGTCTATAAAATAATAAGTTGCGATTCTAGATTACATTTTTTGCTTAGGCTTAGGCTTTAGGAACTCATTTTTGCAATGCTTGGGCTTAGGCTTACGAATACGCTTAATCTGCAGTTACTCATCTTAAAGTAACATTGGCCTGTGATCCTGTTCCAAAATGAGAGTCAAAACTGAAACCTAAGCCTAAGTCTACGTTTGTCGAGGAAACGCGTTCGAAAGCCCGATATATTAGCATTTGAATGTAAAGTTTAAGACCAGATGATGTAATTTTAATAGGCTATTCAGTTGGACTGTACTTACGCAGCTGTGTACGCAACGATACTCTCATCACTCAACCAAACTACATCTTTGTTTCATCGGGCCCAAGGAAGGGCCAACGTGATGGCTCTGCCCCCGTTGGAAGGTTCCTGTTTGAAAATTTTCAACCTTCCTTGAATAGGAGACGGAAATGAAGGCAGAAGGGACACTTGCCCCCAATGATCATATAGGGGGACACAGCCCACCGCCCAATATTGTCTAGAGCTCACAATATTGTCGAATATATTTTCCATCAACACAACCTCAGCCGCTGTTAAATTTGTACGTTTTTAGACTAACAGCAAAATACATAATATACACTAACATCATCGGTTAAAGTACCGAAATCAGGGTGTAAACGAATAGCAAAAATAACCAACACTGAAACGGATAGTGATCATGATAACGGAAACAGAAAATGGATAACGGATAGTGATCAGGATACAGACACTTCACAGATGCGAATCCTTGGATTTGCATCTACCAAAGAAAATAATATATTATTTTATCATAGGAACACGGTAGTGTATGTTCCTGAACGCTGTTTAACAATTAATAGTGTTCAGTAAACTATAAGCCACACCATGTTTATTCATTATTGGACCAATGTTACTTTAAGGTGCGTAACAGTAGATTAAGCGTATTCCTAAGCCTAAAAGAAGCTTAAGCGTTGCAAAGAAATCTTTGCATGCTTTTTCTGAAAAATTTTTGGCATCCTCCAGCAAGTTGAGTTCACTGGCTACAAAGTTCCTAAGCCTAAGCCTAAGCGCAAGCAAAAAAATGTAATATAGTATCTAAATGTACTCTTTTGTAGACCCACCAGAAACCTGGACGCCCCTTAGAGTAACATGGGCCCATTATTGTATAGATAGGTACGGTTGAGAAGGACACTGGCCTGTAACCAAAGCGCGGCATTGGCTCAGCTTTCCCTAGACAAGTTTTTGGCCTTCGATGAAACTTTCAACGTACTTGTAAGCCGATTGAAATACAGAAACTGTCTAGCGGCCAGGACGGATAACCACCATCCAAACACGCGACGGCAGATCACGGTGGGGCAGTGAGAACCGAAATGGTTGAATGCGGTGGAATATGTGATAAAGGTGGAACGCGACTGATTGTGCAAGAATTAGCAGGCAGCCCCCCTCCTGGAAAAATTTTGGCTCCCTTAGATTTTCAACGTTGCTTGTAAGTCAAGGAAAACCCCTAGCAAGGTGAGCTGACTACGGGCCTGCGTTGTGTTTCCAATTCCTAAAAGAGTACTCCATGTTTCCATTTTCCCGAAATTTTCAACAAGTTTCAGTTCTTGTTCCGGTATATTTTTCAAAAACGATGTTAAGCCTACGAAATTTTTGCATGAAATATTTTAAATTTAAACGTGAAACTTTTATGTTTTCGTTACTTTTAACGGGTGTCGCCGGCACGTTTATAGTTTTCTATGGGTGTCAATGTCGAGTGACAAGCACCAGACAGACACCACTGTTGAACCGTTTTGTACGTACCAAATTTGTTGTTAAATAGACATGGTGTGGGAAATAATTTACAGCAACAATATGAATAAATATACGAGCTGAACAATGACACGGTAGTATTTCTTATATATGTTTCTTTTTTATTTGGGAGATACAACTCAATCTGTGTTGTATCTGATATTATCAGAGGTTTCGCTATTCCTTCCGGCACATGAATTGTCATATTTCGGGTTTATTTTTTTCTGAAATATAATTCAAGTTTAAATATGTAGAGTCTTCTTGCTTCGAAGCGATGAAAAACAACTCAAATGTATTGCTGATCCGTCTATGAAGAACAGTACATTGCTGGAAAAAAATTACACAGAACAAATCAATTTGGATCGAAACATATCGTCAAATCTTCACCGTTCAAAATAATTAAACAAAACCAAAAATCATTCCGATATGGAACTGTAGAGCCCGAATAAGACGAGGGTCCCTATTTTGAGTCCCAATCAATAGGAGTCCGTAAACCCTAATTAGAGTCCATAAATATCAATTATTCCTAATTTTAGCGCATAAATGACTCCAGGACCAAATAAAGTGAAGTTCGAAACTTTAAAGTATACTTAAGGTTTGAAAGTACATTCCTAAGTATACCTTGCATTATCGCTCAAGCTATTGACACAAGACAAATAAACGTTTAATTGAACGGACAATTGCAGTAGCGGATATGTATCAGTAACGAAGGGCGGCGGAGCGTGGATTAAAAACAAATAACAGTCCGTAACGAATAACGGTGAGGTACCCTCTATGGAGAGATCAAATAAATATCAGTCCCCCTCTTATTGCATCGACTTGAGATGATAAACTTTGTCTCACGTAAACACTTTGGGTACCTTTTAAACCACGGAAGGAAAAACTGTAAGCTACGTTCTGATATTCAAATGCAGTCTGGTATTAAGCAAGGTTAGAACATTTCCTAGAAGGGGCCAACATTCTTGTCCCCCCCTTGACTACGTGCGTACACTAGAGGACATACGCTCACAGAAACTATTTCTGAGAGCGATCGCAGAGAGCGAGAAAATATGTTTAACCTCAATGATGCAGCATGTTACCCTTTTCATTATACCTGAAAATGTACGTTTGAATGGTGGCTAGAAATGTTAAGGAGCTATGGTCTTCCCTTGTATACGCTGCCTAAATATTTAGACATAGTTCAGATGTCTCAACTAAAAAACGTCTGTCTTGGCTTAAATTTTTGCTGAAAAGTCGTGTAAATACAAATTCTGAACAATATTTGTCCAGTGCGGTTGATCACTTTAGCTTTATAGCGATGTGAGCAAGAAATTGTTTGACCTCCTGGAATACATCACGATAGAAATCATGGCCAATGTTAATACTTTAAAGGCCGTCCCATTTTCCCGGGACAGCAATGTACCAGGAGTACATTCAAAAAATATAATTAGGACAGCGGGACAGTTGGGATAGATGGGACAGTTGGGACAGTTTGGACAGATGGGACAGTTGGGACAGATGGGACAGTTGGGACAGATGGGACAGATGGGACAGTTGGGACACTTGGGACAGATGGGACACTTGGGAAAAACGGGACAGATGGGACACTTGGGATAGTTGAGACAGTTCGGACAGATGGGACAGCGGGACAAATGGGACAGATGGGACACTTGTTACAGTTGGGACAAACGGGACAGATGGGACAGTTGGGATAGTTGAGACAGTTCGGACAGATGGGACAGCGGGACAAATGGGAAGATGGGACACTTGTTACAGTTGGGACAAACGGGACAGATGGGACAGTTGGGACAGTTGAGACAGTTCGGACAGATGGGACAGCGGGACAAATGGGACAGATGGGACACTTGGGACAGTTGGGACAGTTGGACAGATGGGACAGTTGGACAGATGGGACAGTTGAGACAGATGGGACAGTGGGACAGATTGGACAGTTGGGAGAGATGGGACATTTGGGACAGATGGGACAGTTGGACAGATGGGACAGTTGGGACAAACGGGACAGTTGGGACAGCTGGGACAGATGGGACAGTTGGGACAGATGGGACAGTTGGGACAAGCGGGACAGATGGGACAGTTTGGACAGATGGGACAGTTTGGACAGATGGGACACTTGGGACAGATGGAACCCTTGGGACACTTGGGACAAACGGGACAGTTGGGACAGATGGGACACTTGGGACAGATGGGACAGTTGGGACAGATGGGACAGTTGGGACAGATGGGACACTTGGGACAGCTGGGACACTTGGGACAGTTGGGACAAACGGGGCAGATGGGACAGTTAGGACACTTGGGACAGATGGGACAACGGGACAGTTATGGGACAGTTGAGACACTTGGGACAGATGGGACAACGGGACAGTTATGGGACAGTTGAGACACTTGGGACAGATGGGACATATATATTATATATAATATATATTATATATAATATATATTATATATACATATATAATATATATTCTACGTAAATATAATTGCCTGTGCATATGTAAACAGGAGCGCATAAGTGTGCACTCCGAGTATATCTGTGTCCCGGGAAATTGGGACGGCCTTTATAGTAACATGGGCCGAAATCATGTTGACCAGTTAACCCCACCAAGGGTACGGAGTGCAACCGGAGGTGAAAATTACCGTATCCGGGGCGGAAACCGGATGTCCAGTGCCGGAACCATGAGTTGAGGCGAAAAATGGTTCTTAAAGTGATGTTTAATTTGCTAAAATTTAGCGAATGATTGTAGGGTGTTGGTTACACCGTTGGCCTAACGTTTTTACGAAATCTCAACAATTTTTTTGCTCAAAATTGTACCAAAAATTACACAGCGAAACGTACGAAACAAATAAATTGCGTCAAACTGCAAAATTTTACTGCCGAAATTGACTAGAATATCCCTCAAAAATTCTACCGGAGCCGGAGCCAGACGTCCCTTCTCTACAGGATCCAGAGCCGGATACAGTCGTCTGGTTTGTACGCGGCGGGCATGTATCTATTCAAAACTCAGTTAATGATATAAAAAAATTCAAAACTGTAAATTTGATAAAAATCAACCCAAATTATAAATATCTTTGTGTGAATGAGAGTACTTTCCTAAAATACTTTATATTTTTCATTAGTTTCTACCAGCAAAAAAATTGTGACAACCGTAAGCGTGTGAACTTTTAAAGTACATTTTAGATGAACAAGAAAAATTTGCTGACTTTTGGGGTTTTTATGAAAATCTTTCTTTCCTTCTGTTTAGTCTCAAGTTTTGTCACAAAACATTGTCGTTGTTTTCAAATAATTTTTAATCTGTTGAAAACATAAAACGTATACGAGCGGGTTTTAGATAGAGTCCTATGTAAACAACAAGGCCAATGTATAGAACAGGGCCGGAACAGTAGTATAAGCACATTGCTAAGCCTAAGCCTAAGGCTAAGCGTATGAATGAGCCTATACATAAGCCTAAGCCTAAGCATAAGCAGAAAATTAGCCTAAAACTTAAGCTTACTTTATTATACAGTCCCGCCGGAAAACGTTACGGCCCTGTTCTATACATGGGCCAACCACCGGGTCAATGTTTCTTTTAGGACAGTACTGAAATATTAAGCATGTTCCTAAGCCTAAGCCTAAACGTTGAAAAACGCGTAAACCTAAAGGCTAAAGCCTAAGCAAAAAATATAGTCTAAAATGTAAACCCAGTCTTTTGCAGTGCCACCAAAATCATGGACCAACAACGACATGACGATTCAGTGCAACTTTACCTTGTGTATCTGTAAGGGTCAAAAATAAACTCGCTCACTCGGTTGCTATACTCGACCGAAAAGGAAAACTGGCTACGGTCCTACCAAGCTACCGCAAGTCTTAAATTTTTATTCCCATGTGGGTTTGCCGCAGTATCCGGTGCCATGCGTCCAGTTGTGCACAATGTACCCAATACCGGATGATGCTATAAGGCATATTGTTATCAAGCCTTTTAAAACTATATCGCCCCCAGGGTACAACCGGAGGTTCGCTTCCGGCTCCGGCCGAAAATCGACGTCCGGCTATAGCTCCGGTTGAATTTTTGCCGGAGGTTCCGCCAATTTCAGTAGTGAAATTTCGTCTAGTTTTACAAAATTTTTTCAGTTTGGTACGATTCGTTTTAACTTTTAGCACAATTTAAAGAAAAGTATTGTCAAACCTTGGGGCAAGACTTGTTGACCCCGACTCCGGCTTTGAAATTTTTCACATCCGGTTGCACCCTGATAGTCGCTCGTAAATTTTTACATCTATACAATGATATCTGTAATAAATATATAATGCATATATTGAATTTATTTGCATATTTAGTACCATCCGGTTGCTTAAATCGCTGAACAGCAGTTTACAATGCAACAAATTATTATACTGACCATTTTGTTCTGTATTGTCAACGGTAAGTTGAATCTGACCAGTGAACTTGATGGGTCTTAAGCTCTTCCTCCCAACATTTAATGTTTAACCTTGAGGGGTACTGTAGTGACCCGAATAAAAGGGGGAGGGACTGATATTTATTTGGCCTCTAGAGTGTACCCCCTTGTTATTCGGTTGACTGTTATTTATTTTCAACCAGCCTTCCGCCACCCTTCGTTACTGATATATCCGGTATTGCAACTATCCGTTCAATTAAACGTTTTTTGCCTTCCATCAAAAGCTTGAGCGATAATGTAAGGTTATACTTTGCAATGTTACTTTCAAAACTTAAGTGCGCTTTAATGTTTTCAACTCAAGTTTTTATTTGGTCCTCTAGTCATTTATGCGCTACATTGACAAAAATGGACTCTAATTAGGGTTTAGGGACTCTATCGGCTTACGGACTCTTATTAGGGATACGGACTCCTATGGATTGGGACTCAAAATGGGGATCCCCCTCTTATTACCCCCCACTCTTATTTGGGTCGCTGCAGTGCATGTTCTAACTGGGGTAGCGCAGAACATGTTTTGTCTCATGTTTGATTCGCCGTCAACTTTAACCCTTGCGAACTAAATACCGACAAGTCCGTCTGAAATTGAATGTCATACGACGTTGGTTACAAACCACTGCTCTCAAATAATCATTGCATGCAAGTAGTAGCCATGATATTACATGGTGCCTTGGAATACTAATGGGAAATATGACACATTCTAAAATTGTTGCAAATGCCGTATGATATTATGCAGGACAACGTAATTTGTACGCACAATTGAAATGCAAAGAAAATAGAATGGTACCCGCGTTCATCCATAGGCTCTGCGTTTTTTTAATTCAGCCACCTTTGCCGGAGTCAAGCATTTACAACAGCAAACGCTTGCCAAAGGCCAAAACGAACCAACCAATCGAAATTCACCATTTGGTTCAACGGCAGTTGATCAAAGTCTGATTGACTATTTACATTCGCTTGCAATAACATCGCTCGCGAACAGCCAATTAAATTCAAGATCGCTTGTGGTCGATGGTACGATAGTGAGCTGAATGGACGCGTTAACAAGCATTAATTTTGCCGGCCCATGTATAGAACAGGACCGGATCGTTTTTCGCAGGGGCTATAATAGAGTCAGTTTAAGCTTTAGACTATTTTTTCCTTAGGCTTAAGCTTAGGTTCAGGCTTACGAATAGGCTCATCCATACGCTTAGGCTTAGGCTTAGGAATATGCCTATACTACTGTTCCGGTCACGTTCTATACATGGGCCATTTTGCATTACTGCGAATATCTCCTTTAACTCTTAGGAATATTCTTCAATTTTTTTAAACATCCAGTTCCATACTCGATATTTTTAGCTACAAACCATACGTCTCTATTAATATCTAATAAACTGGCATTTATGGATTAGAATTTTTGAGCTGTACCCAATGACAATTTCTGAACAAAGATATAGACTCATATTGATTCGGAATATTAGATTGGTATAATTCTTTACTTACCATACCTAGCAGTTAGCTATTACGGTGTAACCGGATATCCGTTTCCGGTAAAAAGTTATCCGTTTCCGTTATAGAAATACCGAAAATTCGATTAGTTTTATACGCTCTAGTCTACCCATGTATAGAACAGGGCAGGTACGTTTTCCTTGCGGGACTGTTAATAGAGTAAGCCCAAGCTTTTAGACTATTGTTTGCTTAGGCTTAGGCATAGGCTTAGGTATAGGCTCAACTTTATGCTTGGGCTTAGGCTTAGACATGAAACTTGTATACTTCAATATCCCATTCAGGTCCTGTTTGCGTTATTTTGATCACTATAACCGTTTCCGTTTCCGTTTTCGTTATTTTTACTATCTCTTTACACCGTATTAGCTATACCAGAGCATAAGCCTATTAAGACTTGGCCTATTAAGCCTAGATTCAAGTCTAAGCCTAAGCGTAAACAAGGGTGCAGCCATTTTGAGGGGGCATTTCCATTAGAAAACTGTTATGGTTTAGTTTTGCGACACGAAAATTGCGTTCGGTTTGTCTCTTTTTTGCTCACGAGGACTGAACGTATGACCTTATATCACTCTTATTCGAGTCACTGCACTATTTCAGCCAATCAAAACGTCGTACCGGTTTCAACAGTTCAAGCAAACAACCAACCAAATTTCGCCGCTACAGACTCGTCATTGCAATCGAACATTCAGTCAAATTTAAGACAATCTTCATCCGCTGGAACGCCGTTCGGCGAAAACGTCGCAACTGGTTCTTCGTTTTATCCGCTGCTCGTTCATTTGAAACCGGTAGAAAGTACGCATAGTAAACGGTCATTAGGCGTACGGCTGCCTACGTTTAATTACTATGCCGTACCGCGGGGATATTTCGCTGACCCTCGTCGGCATCCTGTGAACAATTTACTCGGGCACTCAGCGTTTCCAGTAATTTTTCCTGGTTTAATAGGAACAGGATTGTCGAATTTGAACCAAAATTTTCAACCAAAACCTCAATCAAGGCCTCGGCCTCAAGTCCAGCCGGAACAACTACAGCTGACTGCTTTAGAAAGCGTTCCAGCTGAGCGTTTGTTGCCTAAAACGAAGCTGTCTAAAGCTACGACGTTGAATTCTGACTCTGATCAGCGGTTAATTGAACTGGAATCCTTACAACGAACATTGAACGAAACACCACTGCCATAAAATGGAACATTTGCGAATTTGCAATTTTCAAATTTTTAGAATTTAAAATATCAGGGTACTTGTTTACCGACCTTGTCCCAAATGATTAAGACAAATTTTCTGAAACATAGGACAAATGTCTGAAATAAAAAGACCTGTTTTGCTGAGTTCTGAGACATATATGTCTTAGAAACAAGAACTGCCAGAGAAGTCGCCTTCAAAATTGGGAGTTAAGCATAATCAAATTCCCTAATTTTACAACCTAAGATACGTCCAAGACGTAAACTTAGGTTGGGGATGGTGAGCATGAGCTCAACCCGTAATATCTCTGAAATTCGATTATTTATATACTCTTTTAAGAATACAAACGGAGCAACTTTTTACATACATAAAAATCAGAAAATTAGTTCATTGAATCTAAAACATTTATGTTTTAATCATTTAAGAAACAAATTTTTGAACTGTTCAAGACTATTTAGTGTCTGAAAAAACCAGACATTTGTCTTGAAAATTTAAGATAGTAGGAGTCTTGAAATTTCAAGACAATTATTGTGTGTAGAATAGCGTAAGTATGCACAAATCAGTTATTAATTCATTTCTAACACATTTCCATAGTTTAATTTTAAGCAGAATTTAAAAGAAATAATATACCATAAACCACCATAACTGGCGTATTAATACAGCTAATCACAGGTAACAGAAAAATATTACCTACAACTTATCCTACCATGAGAGTCTACAATTTCAATTACACCAAGGTTAGTATGCCTCAACGGTTACCTTGTAATAGATCAAAAATTTAGTCAGCGACATAAGTATTTATCCAACTTAAGTACGCTTTTAAAAATGACAAAATGGTTAAGTAATTAGTTCGCAGCACGTACTTAAGTACTAAGCTGTACTTAAGTAGCGTTTTGAAAACCCAGCCAATGTGTTGCAAAACACCGTTGTAAGTCATCTGACAACCTTGTATGTCCTCATAAAAAATTTACCCCCACTGTAAGGTGAGCCAAGTTATGTACCTGACAGAACACACGTTTCATATTTCCCATAGGATTATTTTACGTTATTTTTGCTAAACTCTATGCTGTCGGCGCAAAGACTATTTACACTGACATCTAGACCCGTATTCTCAATTGCATATAGCATCTATCACCAGTTGGTAATAGGTTTTCAAACTAACGAACTGCAACAATTGCAGATCTTCAGATTTGCACAGTAGTGTAAATCGAATGCAGTAAATGTTTTGAATTTCAAACCTTTATATTACCTGGTCCGAAAGTTACAAGACCTATCACCAACTGGTACTCGGTGCTACACGCATTTCAGAATACGGGCTCTAATTTGCATATGCGTTTTTCTTCTCTTCTGTTAATGCACTGATATGCTAGAACGCTGACCAAAATACGTATATGGGGCGTTTCAGTTTTAATAAGACAGACAAAAGATATGTTGTGTTTTTATGAGTAAACATTTGTCTGTCCGTCTGTCAATTGTGAAAACGTTATGCCGACATTCCGAACCACTTCAATAATTTAGTCGTATTCAACTAAATTTTCAATTATGTGTAGCACCTATCACCAGTTAGTAATCGATTCTACTACTACAACA
This sequence comes from Enoplolaimus lenunculus, assembly GCA_030248215.1. NCBI lineage: Eukaryota > Metazoa > Nematoda > Enoplea > Enoplida > Thoracostomopsidae > Enoplolaimus > Enoplolaimus lenunculus. Next base: position 349,784 of record JASANG010001128.1, read on the forward strand.
GCTGGAAATCTGAAATTTCGCCAGGTAGCAATTCTAAGTTAAGCAGTACCATATAGAGCCCTTCACGAAAATTTTACTGCCGATGCGGTGGGGATCGAACCCACGAATCAACAAATGTATTTAACCTACTCAGCGGCTGATCCTGGGAGTACACCGGATGTGGATCTATAGAGTATGAAAGGTGCATCACTCCACGAACTAACCCTGACCCCTGCTGAAACTTGTGCGATGAATATGGTTCATCTGAAGCTTACAACATTTTTTCTAGCCGATTAGGTGAAAATTATGGCCAGCCTGAACACGAATTTAAAAAACAAGCAAATTTAATATCTAAGCCCATGTACAGATCAGGGGCGGAACGTTTTTCTGTTGGACTCCAATAGAGTAGGTAAGCTTACGCTTTAGACTAATTTTTTGCCTGTCTTAGGCTTACGATTAGACTTACCAATACGCTTATAATATTGGCCATCTACACTTTAGACTAATTTTTTGCTTGGCTTAGGCATAGAAATATGCTCATTCTTACGCTTAGACTTAGGCTTAGGAATATCTTGATAATACTGCTCCGCCCCTGTTCTTTACATTGGCCAACAATCCACAACAGGGGTCCCACAAATATTCAATTCCATTAATTTTTTGTACAAAATTAATCTTTAATAATGAAACTGAAAATTCACCAAATGATTTTTCAATTTTTCCTGAAGCCCAGCCTCGTGCTTCGCTTTGGCTATACGGGTTCGAAACCGACGCCTAAGTAATTTTAGTATGTCGAGCAATTAGGAATTTCGACCAATTTATACAGACAGAGATCACGGCTGTAACAGTAGTAGTATAAGCATCTTTCTAAGTCTAAGCAAAAAAATTAGTCTAAAGCTTCTTATGCGTATTTAGTCCATTGCAGTATCGCAGAAAAACGTTGCTCCCCTGATCTTTACATGAGGCCGCAATTAATATCACAAAAAAATTCAACTTGGAAATTGTTATCTTACGTAATCTCTCGTCATCTTTCCGCAATCATTGGTTACATTCCTGGATGTAAGTAAAGTAAACTTAATTCGCATAAAAGGACTTTCTGGTGTTACCAACTGAAAAAGTTGCCAAAAACCTGTGAACAAAAATATCAACGACAACATTACCAATACTTATACCAGGCCCGTAGCTCACCTTGCTGGGGGGGGGGGGCAAAATATTTTCAGGAGGGGCATTCAAAGGTTTTGAACGACTTACCGACCTACAAGCAAAATTGAAAATCTTCTAGGGGGTCCAAAATTTTTTCAGAAAGGCTAAGCCCCCCGTCTTGGCTACGGGCCCGACTTATACTTGATTAAAATGGATTCTTGGCCCGTAGTCTCAAATATGTGCAGCACCTATTACCAGTTGGTGATAAATCTTGTAGCTTTGGAACCAGTCAATGCTGGGGCTCAAAATTTAGCACATTTTTCGCATATGAATTGTTCTATATGTGTGTGTATCAATTTTGAATTCGACAACTGCAATAGTTAGTGATTTGAAATCCTATTACTATTAACTGATGATAGTTGCTATACACCAGGGATGTGCGGTCTCGGTCACAAACCGAGACCTGAGACCGAGACTGTTTGGTTTCGGTTTCGGTCAATTTTTGACCGTTACCAAGCATAGACCAGCCAAATCCCGAGACTTACCGAGACCGAGACCAGCCAAATCCCGAGACTTACCGAGACCGAGACCAGCCAAATCCCGAGACTTACCGAGACCGCACATCCCTGCGAGACACATTTGAGAATATCGCCAGTGATTACAAAGCAATACTTTACGACAGTTAAACTTAAAATATAATTAAAAAATTGAAAAAAAAATTGAAAAACGAAATTTCATATGAAATTTAAAGGCGTTTGTATCGACCGACGAGTGCTTTACAATTCGGGCATTGATGATCAACATCTTGCATATCGTCAACACAAAACGGAATCAAACAGCATCCAAGCCAGCATCTGAAATTAGTAAACAAAGCAAAACCAATTGAAGGCTACGTCCACGGATTCCGACTTGGCCCGTAGCCGGTCTCCCAGGCCGCGTATACGATTAACGACCAATAGTAGATGAAAAATGAGGGGTTTTGCCCCCTCCTGTTACAGGGATCCCCTCAAAACGTCCTCCGGGAGGACGGGGTAAAACCCTCATTTTTCATCTACTACCAATGTATAGATCAGGGCTGTAAAACACCAAGCATCTAAGTTTAAGCAGCAACAAAATTTGTCTAAAGCTCAAGCTTACTCTCTGTTGCCGTACAGCGCAAAAAACGGGTCACCGCTAATTTATACATGGGCCCGAAGCGAGCCCAATTAACCCAAAACCTTCGTTTTATTCACGCAGAACTAAAGTTTGGTCACTGTTATAAGCGTAAACCTACACCTGAGCGTAAATGCAAATATAAATCCGAGCCTACACTGCAAAAAAATGGTGAGTCAAAATGACTCTCTTCGAAATAGGCGTTTCGTGACTACACACAAACTGAGTCAAAATTCGACTGTGCCAGAGTCAAATTCGACTGTGCCAGAGTCAAATTCGACTGTGCCAGAGTCAAATTCGACTGTGCCAGAGTCAAATTCGACTGAGCCAGAGTCAAATTCGACTGAGCCAGAGTCAAATTCGACTGAGCCAGAGTCAAATTCGACTGAACCAGAGCCAAACGTGCAACTCAGTGAGTCGAATTTGACTATGGCGGAGCCGAATATGACTCAGTTTGTACACTACTGCAGAGCCTATTTCAGAGTCAGTCAATTTGACTCACCTTTTCTTTGCAGTGTACGCCTGACGTTGTGATAATGCAATAATATAACCACCACTGGGGCACAACTTCGCCTTCTATTAAACTAACACTATTGTGTGTGTGGGGGAACCTAAACAAGTACCCCTCCGTTGGATATATTTTCAGCGTCGAAACAGCGTACCCAAGCAATGTGAGTATCACACAAATCAGCCAGGTAAACGCGCCGGCCTGTGTTGTTGTTTGTGTCACAATTTGACTATTACAATTCGGGCACGTCGTTGACATCGGCTGACTGCCAAACGTCGGCTGTTGAACGACCACCGTCGTTGTTGTTGTTGTTCCTCCAGCTGCTGGTGGAACTTGTGGATAACCTGGATATGCACCTGGAACAAGTACGTACGCAGATTCGTAGTTAGCCAGATTATCATTGCTGGGGGATAGAGGCCTATATTTTTTTCGCAGGGAGGGGGGGACATACAACCGTTTCTATAATGATTTATAAGCCGAATCGAAGCTGTGCTTGGAAAAAAGTTTTTATAGAGGGACTCAGCCCCAACCCGGACTCGATTCTGGACCCTTACCCGAAGTAATATTACAGGTTTCATGTATTGGCTTTTTGTGCGCTTTCCTCCGCGTAAAAGTTACGGCTTCGGCTTACGTCCCACAATCTCCCTGGCGCAACGATCGCCGGTCTCGGTTCAACCGAGCGACACCGAGACCAACACCACGACCCAACCCGTATCCGAGACTGCAAACGTTACCGGTCTCGATCAATTTTTAACTGTTACCGGCAATAAAAACGGATTTTTGTAACAAAAGTTTTGAATATTTTTTTATCTGCTCAAAAATGACCGGTTATTCATACAATTAAACTGATGATGGAGTCGGCACCAGTGTGCAACCGGAATTCCGGTTCCGGTTCCGGCATTTTTTCACCTTCCGTTCCGGTTCCGGTAAATTTTTACCGGATTTAAAAATTCCGGTATTATAATTTGGCCGTTTTTGAAAGCCACTTGTACTCCGAATATAAGCCATTAATGGTGGATTTCACTTCAGTCGATGATGAAAATCTAAAATACAACAAATAAAATAAATACGTATGTTCGACTAAGGTTATTTCACAAATAATAGAGCAAAAAATAAGATTAAAATGAAATTTTTGGTGAAATGCATTTTTCACTTTCCGGTTCCGGTTCCGGTAAAATTTTCAAATTCCGGTTCCGGTAAATTGTAATTCCGGTTGCACCCTGGTCGGCACCGAAACTTTATTTTTTACTTTATTTATCACTTAGGAATGGTGGCACAAACGCAACGATTGAAAACTGTCACTAAATTGTCTCCAACTCCAATTATAACAAACGTTGCACACATATGAAAATGACCTTTTAAGCGGATTTGTATGCGACCGTTTTAGTGCCAATATTAATGAAAACATTACTTGGTGATCAAGTTCTACCAAAACCTCATTATGCAATTTTATCAACTGATTTACTTCCACACCCCACTGCCTAAGCTTAAACGTAAACCTAAGCCTACGTAATCCATGTAGTAGTAATGACGCAAAATAATCACTTTGAACAACAACTTGCGATTTCATTAAAACAGTCATAGCGTTGAATTGAAGTAAACAGGTGTCCAATTTTTAGTGGTTCACGCATATATACATTTCGCCTAAAATACGAGCAAACAAACATTGCTACTTCCTTTGTTCAACTCAAACTAGCTCATCTAATAGCAATTGTATAACTCTTTATCACGTCTTTGGCCTCGATTTGCACATACCACCGAGACTCCAAAAAAAAGCGAGACCGATATCGAGACCGCCCATCCCTCTCCCTGGATGATCGGCCAGTGCTGGTTTTGGTGGGAACTCCGTCAAATGACGGTATGGGAGAGGCGGCTCCGGCCCTATTAGTACCCAGCCAATTTGGGGTTCCTTTCCTTGCAATTGGGGCTGAAAATGAGGGGCGTTCGTACGAGGTTTCGATCCCTTCACCCATCATAGCCGACAGGTTCTCAGTCCAGCGCGCTTCCACTGAGTCAACCCACCTCACAGTCAACTGCTAAGTTTTTGTTTTTATGCCTTATAAGAACTTCAACATTATACACATGCATCTTGGGTCTTCCATGTTTAACTGCTGCTGTATATGACGGCACTACATATGTGCAGCAATGATTTACCGATGAACAGCATCAGCATGTGGTTATTACTTGTCTGTATGCATCCGCATGTCACAATGCCCATACCAGACTATAATTCATATGGCCAATCTTACTTTTAGGGGCGTAACAGTAGATTAAGCGTATTCCTAAGCCTAAGCCCATGCGTTGCAAAAAAAGTTCCTAAGCCTAAGCCTAAGCAAAAAATGTAATCTAAAATCTAAACCTACTCTTTTACAGACTCATCAGAAACCTGGACGCCCCCTAAAGTAACATGGGCCCTTCATATGGAGACGGAAATATTTTCAATTTAGCACATTATCACCACCAGTGTGGGACTGTGGCGGGGCAGTAGCGAATCCCGCAATTTCCAGCCGGTTGGTGGGTTGTGCAAGATATAATAGCGAAAAAAACTCGCGAGCGAAACGAACGCAACGCCAAACGCCATTTTAGCGCTAAACCTTAACACGAAGCCTTGATTTTAATTCAGGTTGTTCGCTGCCATAGGCCCCGGAACACGGGCGTGTCCACGTGGGGAAGGGCGTTAGGGGGACGGCAGGCCGTGCCCCCCCAAATTTGGCTAAACAATCTTGAATTGCAATTGTAGGGGCCTCCCAAAATAACTCGATGCCCTCCTGCCATTGAAGGTCCCGCTTTGGATTTGTCAGTGTGTGGCAGAAACTAAACAGGGTCCCATATCGGAACTAACCTTGAGTTTCTGGGATCGGGCCTCCTGGCGGCGCCGATTTTTGATCATACTGTGGCGGCGGATCATACGCAGACATGTTAAACACGAAATTTCAACGTAAAAACAAACAACGTAAGTTATACAAGGTAAGTGTAATACACAGGCAAAATATAATCTATAATGTATTTTATGTATATATTTATATTTTGCGTTTGTAAACAATGATTCAACACTATATACGTATGTATCGCATATTTATGTATTGAAAATTTTAACAAAATTCGTTAAATACAGGGGCGTGTGTATATGTCTTAGGTTAATCTGCTATTTTATTTATAATAGTAGTGTGGCCGGCCTGGGCTAAACTGCTATTAAACTTATAGACCAATCAGATTTGATTATTTGGATAGACTCAATACAACCAATCAGCGTTGGTTTTACATCACTGTTGTTTTGCGAAATCTCACAATCGCAATTAGCCAAGGCCAAAACTGCAATTTGCTACGAATAGCAGATTGGCCTAGATGAGACCAAATTGGTTAATTGGCATGAGTAGCAGATTGGCTTACGACATACAAGGCGGGCTCGTAATCAGAAGAAGGCCGGTGCCGCCCCCGTAAGCAAATTTATATTGGTGGCACAATGGTAGCTAAAATGGTCGAATGCTAATGAGTGTTATTTTACCAAAATCACATTGTGTTGCGAAAAAATGTGACAGACAAGATGCTCATTCGACAGTGTGATATTGTGAGCTCTGGGCGATATTGGAGAGCTGTGCCCCCCGATCTGAACATTGGGGGCAAGTGCCCCTTGCCCCGCACTTCCGGCGCCCATGTGCTCAGCCCTCTGGAAAATTTTGTTCCCCTCTAGAATAGTTTTAACCTTGCTTGTAAGTCATCGAAAACCTTATATGCCCCTTCTGAAAGATGTTTAATCCTCCCTAGTGAGGTAAGCTGGCTACGGACCTGATACAAGGTAACGGTAGCATAGATGTAGCTGAGATTTCAGTTCGTGAAGATAAAAATAAATGTGATGTGAACCATAATTTATTGACCTCAATTATTTTAACCGCTTTCAAGAGGGATAACTCCGATTCATTACCTGGTCCCCAAATCAGAATCATTGTTTATTCATTTAAACATCAGATACAAAAGTTACGTTTGCCTTCTCGCTGACTCAAATCGAAATTTTGTAACACAACGCATAACGTAATACTTAATCGGTATGAACAAGAGTGCATAATACAAGAGTGTGCAACTCTTTAGGGTTCGTTTGGTACAAAATATTCCACCGGACGTTGCGTTTTTGGCCGACCCACATTTGTTTAAAGGGGGGTCGTTGTCACATGCCATAACCCCAAATTAAACTATAAGCACATAAAGTTTGGTTGCCAAATACATAAAAAATGTCATGGTCCGCACAGGTTGTATCTTCCCTCTAAATAAAGGTGGAAGTTGGCCAAAATCGCAACGAGTGCCGGATACATTCGTTTCTACACAGAATGTGCCCAGTTGCATACTCTTGCTGAAGTATGCATCATCCACTCTTGGTATGAATAACCTGTAGGTTCCAAGAAGTCAGAAACCACTTTTTCGCAACCTCTGTGCCAAAGTTCGCAAAAGCTTTAATATCAGATGACGTCATTTCGAAATGAAATGTTTCGTGACGTCATTTCGAAATGAAATGTTTCGTGACGTCATTTCGAAATAAAATGTTATGTTACGTCATTGATTTAAACGTACCATATTGACAAACCAAACGCGAGCCCAAAATAAGTTGTCGTCACAGGCCCGCAGCCAGATGATGTGGGGTCTAAAAATTTTTCAGCAGGGGCATACCAAGTGTTTAGGTTAGACTTATAAGCAAGGTTGAAAATTTTCTAGGATTGTCAGGATTGTTCCACGGACGGCTGAGGTTCCTTTGGTTGCAGGACCGTCATGGTTAGCGACCATGCTGTGAATGCTGCCGAAACAAATAAATTACCTGTTATACCTGTCGCTAAAACTGTTTTAATACTCGATTTGGCATCTATAAAACTTTTCTCGCATCTCTAATAGCTCATAAATACATTGAAACGAAGTTGAAACAAAATCCATCCGTTCCCTGTTGCCAAGGGGGGACCAGGGTGGGCTCAACCTCTCTGGAAAAATTTTGGCCTTCCCTAGAAAATTTTCCAAGTTGCTTGTAAAGTCATTAAAAGCCATTGATTGCCCCTCGTGAAAATGTTTTAGCTCCCTTAGCAAGGTGAGCTGGCTACGGACACTGAATTGATCACCACTTTTGTTAACAGTTTGTCAACCCATCATCGGCGACAATTTTTTCACAAACGTGGGGGGTCAATTCAGTTATTTAGACATGTTCCTCACTTTCCAAGAAGCGATGGCTGATCACGCCACAATTTGTTAAAGCGAACGGCCAATGTTAATACTTTGAGGAGCGTAACAGTAGATTAAGCGTATTCCTAAGCCTACGCCTAAGCCTAAGCGTTGCAAAAATGAGTTCCTAATCCAAAGCCTAAGCCGAAGCAAAAAATGTAATCTAGAATCGAAACCTACTCTTTTATATTCCCACCAGAAACCTGGACGCCCGTTAAAGTAAACATGGACCAAGCGAACAATACAAACCTAAACAGTAAAGTTTAAAAGTGAGCAGTAAAATATGCGGATGCAATGTTTGCATTTTGCTAAATTTTGACTTTTCACTTTGACATAAATTTATCAGGTACACAAATTTAATATTCCACATCCTTCTACCACCCAATAGACGTCTGTTAAGCGGCTTTGTTAACGGTGATGCACAGGTTTATATCGGGCAATTAACCTGCCAGACGTTTTGGCCACTACTAAGCCAATCAATTTTTTTGTCTTTCAAAACTGGGGGGGGGTCCAGATAAACTTATACGAACCATACGGTGCATAACTAACGCTCCTGACCCCTTTATTTTCGTTTCCACAAGCTTTAGGCTTAAGCTTACGGTAAACCTTAAATATTGGAATAACCTCTACAATACGGCCAAAACTGTTCCAACGTATGCCAAGACCAAGCGCCCACCTGGACCGTTCGTTGCCCACCAACTTGTAAATGCGAAATTTGATTGACTCGCGAAGATTCGTCGTCCATCATTTATGCTTAGGCTTAGGCTTACGGCTTATATGCTCACAGACAGGGGCGGATCCAGGATTTCAAAATGGGGGGGGCAACATTTCACAGGTAATAAACTTATTTTTGATCCATACTGTAGTGACCCAAATAAGAGGGGGTCCCCATTTTGAGTCCCAATTAATAAGAGTCCGTATTCCTAATAAAAATCCGTAAGTGGGTAGAGTCCTTAAAACCTTGTTAGAGTCCATAAATGTCTATTATCCCTAATTGTAGCGCATAAATGACTCCAGGGCCAAGAAACTTTTAAAGCGTGCTTATACTATTGTGTATAAAACAGAGAAATAAACAGCGTAGAACAGCAATTGACACTGTATAATTTTTGTCGAAATGCTGTTGAGGGGGCACGGCCGGGGTGACCCCCGTGTATCCGCCATTGCTCACAGATTTATTCAAAGGTTTCAAGACACTGTTCGGCGATAAACTGCAGTACGAAGAATTGTCGTTGATTCGTCTATAAACGTTCACCTTAAACACGTTCTGAACAGTCACAAGACGCCAAACCTCCAATCCAGCGAGTGCCAAATTTGTTTGACCAATACTGAACGAGCACTTCCCCTGGCTTTCGTTGGCTACGAACCTGTATGCCATCAGCCCTACAAAATTAAATCTTGGCATATGTCTCAAACCTACACAGCAAACATATTCGACAATATGTGCCCAAAAACAATAAATACGGCGTTTTGGTATTGAAAAAATTAAGTGTTGTTGTATATTCAGACCCGTAGCCAGCTCAACCTTACTGAGGGTGGTGGCTAAAAAATTTTTGTTCAGAACGGACATACAAACGATTTTCGTTGACTTACACGCAAGGTTGCAAATTGTCTACGGGGGAGGGCAAAATTTTTCCAAACGAGGTGAACGCCTCCTGGCTCCCTCCGGATTGGCTATGGGCTCTGTGTATATTGTGTTTCTACACAGGATATCAAAATTATAAAAAGCTTTTTTATATGGGAACACAATTTTATTAATTTTGGCAAAAATCATACGCTGATGCGAACAGGAGTTTGGTTAACAAACACGGCAGCCAAGCTATTGCATTTCCACACAATAGCTTCATTGTTTGAACTCTTGATAGACAGGGGGCGTAGGAAGGATTTCAGTTCCGGAGGATCGTATAACCTTTTGTATGCAGAATTTGGCCAATGTTATTTTAACGGGCGCAACAGCAGATTAAACGTATTCCTAAGCTTAAGCCTAAGCCTAAACGTTGCAAGAATATGTTCCTAAGCCTAAGCCTAAGTCTGAGCAAAAAAGTAATCTAGAATCTAAAATTACGTTTTATAGACCCACCAGAAACCTGGACGCCCCTTAAAGTAACGTAGGCCGAGAATTTTTTGTTCTCTATCATCCCAGAAATGGCTGACCGAGGTGGTATACTGGCAAAAAACATTTACGAAACTCAATTTTTACTGTACGCAATATATGTGTAAATTTTGTGGGGAGTGGCGAAATTGTAAGTCAAGTAGGGACATCTTACCATTTTGTCACAAAAAAATTTCCTCATACGGGTGGTACGCGGTCTCCACCTCCCATCTCTGGAACTGCTCTAATGTCCATTGTCCAAAGCGTGATTCTGGCCTGTCAAAAGTGGTATTTCTGGTTTCGTCCAAAATTTCGGGAAATCATTGACGGACAACGGTAGCCGGCATTCCACTAAGCCAACAAATACAAAGTACACGGCATCCGGAGCTGAGCTAGCTCACCTTACTATGGGGGCTATAAATTTTTCACGACGGGTAAGGTTTTTGTTGACTTACAATGAAGGTTGAAAATTTTCTAGGGGAGGCCAAAAATTTTTCAGGGGTTCTGTAGCCCCCCTGGCACCACCCCCTTGGCTACGGCTCTGGGGATGGGGCTGAATTCCCTGAGTTACCGTTGGGTATGGCTCGGAAATGGAAATATTTTAATAAAGATTTCGGCACTGTTCACTCATTTTAAACATGTTCAAATGGTTAACGACCGTTTTAAAACAATTGACCACGAGTATACCAGGTAAAGTTAAACCTGGAAGGACCAAGAAAATTTAGGGGCGGCGCCAAGTGGACTTGGGGCCACTGGTAGACCAGCTCAATGGCGTATGCTAAACACGGTAAACCTGCCAATTTCGTGGGTCTTATGCCATTTCGTTCCCATTGGTCCGTGTTAAAATCAGCTTGCTTATATAATACATATTAATCTGTTACCGGTATTTATACCTTAGCAAGTGTATAGATAAAAATACTGCGATGACCAGAGGATTCGTCTAGAGGGACACTTTTTTACTTTCCATTCAGGGGTATACCAGCCCACCCCCTGAACCCTTCAATTTTAAGAAACGCTAAGTAAATATGGCCGTAGCTGCAAGCGGCGGATTCAAGAATTTCAGACGGGGCTAGCAGGGTGGCAAATGTAATAAAACGCACAAATTGTAAGGTAGAAAACCCATTCTCATTTTATCGCCAAAACTTTTGTGAGATTAAAAAATTGTACGATCCTTATCATTTAATCGCAAAAAAATTTCTTATGGGGGGCGTACGCCCCTCCCCCCCTCCGGCCCCCCCCCCCCCCCCCCCGCCCCAAAAACAAAAAAAAAAAAGGAAGAAACCCCCCAAACCCAAAAATAGCCTTTAACACGTTCGCGACAAAGTTACCCACCGGTGGGTGATCTTCGTAGTGATTGTTCGACAATGTTACCCACGCGTGGGTGATCGTAAGAGGTTTTTAAACACACATTGCGTACTATTGTCTGTAGCAATATATTAGATATTGGCATATTGGCCAAGCAATCGCCAAATCTTTACGATGGAGGTATGTTACCCACCAGTGGGTAACATTTGTGTTTGATCGGAGGGTTGAAACAAATTTTCGCGATTTCCTAAATGTTACCCACCTGTGGGTAACATTGTCCATTGAACCCAATAAAACAAAACTAATTTGAAACAGATCAATCAATAAAGGAAACAAAATGATAGCTGACGGCAATATTGTAGCGAGAAACGTCGCCATATCTTAATTTCTTAATTATTCCATTGCAACAAAATGTGAGTTGAAGCATGGAACACACATATATGGCTGTTTCTCACATGTCTCGCAAAAAAATACCACCTTTGGAACCTTCTTTAAAACTTCATTCCTACTCAAACCCGGGTTTGCTGCACGAATGCGCTGATAACATTGGCTGCAATGTCGACGCACATTTCGAACCATTCCTTCTTTTTTACCCATCTTGTGCCCTTTTACAGCCTTATATGATTCCTCGATGCTTTTTCTTGTTTTCACGGTTCCTCTTTGCGTGACCATAGACGTGCTTGGCCCAACTACAGTTTTCACGTGAAAAGATCTCGGCCCACGAGAAACAGCTTCGTCTTCTTTACCCAACAAAAACCATCTAACCAACTTCTCCCGAAATTCTAACATAGGCACAGCGCGTCCTAATACTGATCTGTATATAACAGCTGCATTAACTACGCTTGTTTCACAAAGAAACGTAATTGCCAATTTCTTATACCATTTTAAAGATTTGCGAACCTCTGAGTGATAAACTGCCAACTGGTCCGATACGTCCACTCCTTTTTTCGCATTATTATAGTCAATCACCGCTTTTGGTTTCATTATACTGTCGCCCTTCCAATTTGTTTTGCCAGTGTCAACTAAATGTGCTCCATGATCTGGGCGAGTAGTGCAAATCAATACGTCACGTTTATCATGCCATTTCAAAACTTTTATTTCGCCCCCATATGTTTCTTCCGCAAGTTTGAAACAAACAGTTTTCTGTTTACCTATTATTTCACCCCGCTGAAGCTTCTTTTGCGTCACTGATTTTGGGTTACCAGCTCGATTAACGCGTAAGGTTCCACAAACATAAGTGTCTCTAGCAAGTAGCATTTCTGCAATTCGCACGCTTGTATAAAAATTATCCATGCAGTAGGTGCGTCCTTCGTCAAAAAGCTCTTCCCCCAACTTCATCGTAACGTCTGCAGAGTGCGGAAGACTTGACGGCCGAACTTGTCTACCTTCATAAACCATCATATTCCAAGTAAAACCAGACATGCAACACAATTTGTACACTTTGACTCCATATTTATGTGATTTTCCAGGATTGTATTGCCGAAAACCCAATCGTCCTCGCCACGCAATCATACTCTCGTCAATTACGAAAATTTCGCCGGGCCAATACGCTTTTTGATAGTTTTCAACAAGCCGATCTATCAGACCTTGAACTCGAAACAACTTGCCTCCGCCAACTGTGGAGTCAGCAAAATGAAAAAATCTAAGTATGTTTTCAAACCTCACTCGCGGCATAATACCTGAAAGTATACTTGCAGAGTATAGCTTGCTCTTTGCCCAATAGCTTCGGATTGATGGCATTTGAACAAGTCCCATGTACAAAATGCAACCCAAAAATTTATAAATTTCTTCCGGCGTAGTAGGTCTCCACCACTTATCAAACTTCTTTTGATCCGAAACGCTTTGCTTTGAACGATACTGTTCTGCGTACCGGTTCGTTTCTTCAGCAATGAAGTTCACGATGTGTTCGTCCACCAGTGCTTTGAAGCAATTGACAGCAAGCACTTGACCACCATGCCCGCTTCCCTACAAATATTTTTCTGCATCAGATTAAAGCCCTATTCCCGCGTGCAAGTTCGTCAGCAAAAAGTCGCAGCCACTACATGCACCGAATACTTTCAGCTGTATGTCTTAACAAGGAAACATCCCTTTCATTCTCAAGCTTGACATAAATTTATATGAATATTTTGCAAACGATTGCAAGAAATATCAAGCATGAGCTATAATATATCAGTTTACAGCCAATGCGGATTAAATAATTCCACTCACAAGGCAATTCATATCTATCAATTAACCCTTGACGCATATTTATCATGATTAAGTTGCAGCTACACATGCAATTCTTTACCTTAATTTTTATCTGAAGTCCGCTTCTACCATGAAATATGGGTTTCCCTTCGACATTATCAATACTGTGCCATTCGGAATTTGTAGCCAGTTCGTTGTCACCAAGCATAGTACTATCGCTGCCCTCACCATCGTCAGTTTCGCTAGTGCTGCTGTTAGACTCTCGTGATTCAGTCGGCTCTTCGCTTGCAACATACGACTCGTCGGATTCTGAATCTGAATCGACTGGTTTATCAAATTTCGGAGATGCCGCTGGTAAATATATTCCCAGTTCGAGTGATTGCGGTTCGTCCTCTTCGTCTGTGTTATGTTGAGAATCATACATAGACATTTTTTGAAACGACGTTAAGCTAAACTTATATAAAACACGTAATAGCCTTAAAATTTTCAACTAATGTGGTCAATGTTACCCACCCGTGGGTAAGAATATGGTGGGTAACGGGTGGGTAACATTGACTGTGGTTACGAAAAAATTGAATTGCTTGCGTAGTCAATAGTTACCCACCGGTGGGTAACAACCCGCAGTTGCCTTTAGTAACGGTAAAAAAGCAACACAACTGCAGATATGTATCAAACTTCAGCGCCATACTGCCGATTATTTATATAAACATATTGTTTGTGTAAGCTGACTCATTTTTTAAAAATGGCGCGAACGTGTTAAAATGGAACCGCTGAACTCTCAGCGCGTCGAAATCTATAAAATAGACTGTTCTTCATTACATTCCTATGGGTCCATATTCCGTACCTACGCCGAATAACCTTAAGAGATCAACAGAATTTTTCTTGGTCGCTACACTTCGCAAATATTTTTTATGACTATCGCCTGCCGAAATGATATTCTGCCTTCGCCGTTTCCCCAAACCCGTAGCTAGCTCACCTTGCCAGATGGGGGCTAAAAATTGTTCAAAAGGGGCATATAAGGGTTTTCGTTGACTTGTAAAGCAAGGTTGAACATAGGATGGGCCAAAACTTTTCCACGAGGGCGGGCTGTGCCTCCCTTTACCTTCCTTTGGCTACGGGCTCGTTTTAGGGGGAACCCAAAATTATCCCAGACGGCGAGGGCTGAACCGTACCATGGCCCATTATGGCTACGGACCCGCCTTGCCCTTTATATCTGATTGTATCCATAGCCTTCTACATCCATAATAGTCATCCGTCATAATGTGCGTAAGTACAAACGAATTTATGAACAACAACGGTCCATGTTACTTTAAGCGGCGTCCAGGTTTCTGGTGGGTCTATAAAAGAGTAAATTTAGATTCTTGATTACATTTTTTGCTTAGGCTTAGGCTTATGCTTAGGAACACATTTTTGCAACGCTTAGGCTTTAGCTTTAGGCTTAGGAATACGCTTAATCTAAGGCTTAGGAATACGCTTAATCTGCCGTTACGCCCCTAAAAGTAACGTTGGCCAAAAACAACTGTGGTGTGTCGTCTTTGACACGTTATATCCAAAAACTGACAATAAAAAATGTACTTCATCAAAATGACAATGTTATCGCCACTGAGCAGTGTATACACAGTCGGGTAGCCAGCTCATCTTGTTTAGGGAGAGCTAAAAATATTTCGCGACACGCATACGTCACGAGTTTTCGTTGACTGGCAAGGTTGTAAATTTTTCCACGGGAGACAGCGACCCTCCGGGCGCTCTGGCTACGGACCCGTAGGGAATGTCAACAAATTTGGGCTGGATTGGTTGTGGGGGTCGGTGCTCGAAAAACGAACAAAATATTGACTAAAAACACACGCCCGTCGATAGCTCAGATCGCTAACGGAGGGGCCAACAATTTTTCAGGAGGAGCATTCAAGGCGATTCAATGACTTGCAAGAAAGATTCACAATGTTTTCGGGGGCCAAAATATTTACAGGGGGGCTACGAGGCCGTAAAACGTATTAAAAAATTACAGTGATTATAGTCGCTGTGGTGAAGAACACACGTAAAACAACGTACAAAATATATTAAAAGTGTTTTCTTGTTATTTTTTGCATAATACAACTTGAAAATGTAATACTCCGTACTGTATTGGCCCGAATAAGAGGGGGGACTGATATTTATTTGGCCTCTCCAGAGGGTACCCCCCCCCATTGTTATTCGGTTACGGACTGTTATTTATTTTTAACCCACGCTCCACCGCCCTTCGTTTACTGATATATATCCGGTACTGCAACTTATCCGTTGAATGAAACGTATATTTGTCTCGTTTCAATAGTTTGAGCGATAATACCAAATTATACATAGGAATGTACTTTCAAAATTTAAGTACGCTGCAAAGTTTCGAACTCCAATTATTTGGTCCTGGAGTCATTTATGTGCTACAATTAGGGTTAATTGACATTTATGGACTCTAATTAGGGTTTAGGGGCTCTATCCGCTTACGGACTCTTATTAGGAATACGAACTCTTATTGATTCGGACCCAAAATGGGGACCCCCTCTTATTACACCCCCTCTTATTCGGGTCAATACAGTATGTATCAAAATATATATATAATATATATATAAACATATATATATTTATATTTATATAAATATATAAGGCATTAGGCTTTGGGTTGCGCTATACTTGACGTCTGGCGCCGTCCGTCACCCGTCACCCGTACGGCTCCCTCCGTCACCGTGCGGTGTTGTACTCAAATATAAACTCACATACGATAACGTATGGTGACGGACTTTGACGGAAGGCGCCGTACGGGTGACGGACGGTGACAGACGGTGCGGTACGAGTGACGCACGGGGACGGACAGCGCCAGACGTCATGTATAGCGTAACGCTTAGGCTTAGGCTTAGGCATAGGCTTACGCTTAGGTTTAGGCTCAACGTATGTATGTATATAATGTAGACATATACTGTTTCAGGAGGGGCATATTTACATGGGTTTTCGATATCTGGAAGGTTGAAATTTTTGTCTGAGGTCTTTTTAGCCAAAAATGGTTGAATTTTGACAACTTTTGAGTATTTCAGCTTCTGATATGACCTCCCATGATCATTCTAAGCGCCCATATTAGAAGGTTTGAAAAATGCGATTTTTAAGATACGAAAGTTTCCCTTTAGGACTCAAAAAATATTGCCTAAATGATACATTATACACCATTCGACACAGCTTGTGGAGCTGAAAGTTGAATGTTGTTTAAACGTCCCGCAATTTGAACGTCACGAGCTCAAAACTTGTATGTTAGTTATGCTAAAACTGCGTCAAGCCCGTAGCCAGATCATATTGCTGGGGGAGGGTTAAAAAATTTTTCAGGAGGGGCATACAAGGCTTTTCGTTGACTTACAAGCAAGTTTGAAAATTTTGTATGAGGGCAAAATTTTTTCACAAGGGCAAACCAGCCCCCTTTCTTGCTACGAGCCCAAAATTCCTATCTTTCACTGTTTCACCTCCAGAAACTTTTATTTCGTCTGGCTTCTCGCCTGTTTCCAGGGTGCAACCGGAGGTGAAAAATACCGGAGCCGGAGGTCAACGAAACTTGGCAGAACCGGAGGTGAGGCGAAATTAAGTAGTAAAAATGACGGTTAATTAGTTAATTTTAGTCAATATCTGCAATATGTTGTTAAAGCTGTTTGGTTTTACGCTAATTTTCTGCGAAATTTCGCAATTTTTTTTTGAAAATACTGGCAAAAGTAAAATGAAACGTGCTAAACAGATAAATTTTGCAAAATTATGCAAAGGTTACTACCGAAATTGCTGGAACCTCCGACAAAAATCTATAGGAGCCGGAGGCTAATTTTCTGCCGGAGCCGGAGGCAGACCTCCGGTTGCGCCCTGTGCCTGTTTCATAATTTCACCACAATTAAAACTGATATAGACTTTTGAATAACCCAGAAATCAGGGTGATGTTCCAATAGTAAACAAGCATATTCAACATTGGTTTAGAATAATTTTCTAGATCCATAGAAGCAGTCCCGTAGCCAGCTCACCTTTCTAGGGGATGAGCAAACATTTTGCAAGTGGACAATTCAATTGTTTTCAATGAGTAACAAGCAAGGTTGAAAACTTTATAAGGGGGGGGGACGTGATTCGTTCGCCATGTTCGCTTCTAAAAAAACTTTCACAAAACATTAATATGACCGCTCCCGATATGAAGTGCTGTCTAAGCCATTTCTAACGACGAGAGTGTAAATGTTTGCGTTTCAAACTTAAAAAATATATACAAACTTTGGCCAATACTACTTTAAGGGGCGTAACAGTAGATTAAACGTATTCCTAAGCCTAAGCCTAAACGTTGCAAAAATGTGTTCCTAAGCCTAAGCCTAAGCCTAAGCAAAAAAATGTAATCTACAATCTAAACCTACTCTTTTATAGACCCATCAGAAACCTGGACGCCCTTTAAAGTAACATGGGCCGAAACTTTAAAACGCTGCGAGTATAAAAATATTATTTAAAAAAACTGCAATGTGGAAATGTCGCCGCCACATCTCTTGCACATTTTAAAAGTACAAAAATACAATAATTGTGCGATACATCCAACGATTGACTGCGTGTGTACGAAAATGCAAGCTCGTACAATATCGCGTAGTAAAATATTGCTGGCGGATGCAAGGGGGGTGTATTTATCGCGTCCCCCCACCCGTGTTGGACCCCTGCCGTGTTGAAAAATTGTGATGCAAATTGTTCATCTGATGCGCGAACAACGCGTTTTCTGGTCAAATCGTAAAGATGAAAATTATGACGAATTTATACGTCATTCGTGCGCCTATGACGTAATTTAGTCAGTCTTAAAATATCAAACAATTTCTAAAATCTTGCATTAAAACTGCAATATTTCAGCACGAAATGTATCCTCACTGGGATCGGAAAATCCTTGTTCCGCCAATGATTGCGCGGCCCATGTATAGAACAGGGACGGATCGTCTTCCGGAGGGGCTATAATAGAGTCAGTTTAAGCTTTAGACTAATTTTTTTGCTTAGGCTTAGGCTTAGGCTTAGGCTTAGGAATATGCTTATACTACTGTTCCGGCCCTGTTCTATATATGGGCGGATTGCGCTGTACGCTATTCACCACCCGCAAATTGTGGGTGCTGTGCCTACAGGGGCGTCTACAAAAAAGTGGGCTTGCCTAGGGGAATTCTTAAGTACACTTTTCCACAGTGCCCGGCATCTAACGTTTAGCTTTGGGCTTAGGCTCAGGCTTAGGCTAAGGTAAGCCATTCCCAAACGTAAACCTAAGCGTGTGAAGAATTATGTTTCGCGAGCGAAAAGCCAGACGCCACATTTTAGGCAATAGTAGTCAAGGTTGCAGTGTAGGGTGTAGAGAGAAGAAAAAGCGAGCGAAGCGAATTTAGAGAAGACAGACGTCTTGTTTTATGGCAGATTTGAAGACAACCGATAAATTTTGGTGCTCCTAAACGCGGTCTCAATGTTTATTACAACCTCGCCAGCGAAGCGATCGAGAAGCCAGACGTATTTTTGTAATAAATCACATGGAAAACTTTTAAATTTGAGGTCCTTCTGACTTCAGAATATCCCAATTGACGTGTTTGAATACGGTGCTAAGACCGGCTTGGGTTAAATGTTTTCAATTCGGCCAATGTATAGCACAGGGGCTTCCAGTTTTCCACGGTGGAAAACTTATAACCAGGAGTGCAGCGCAGCCACTCCTGTATGACGGCTAAATTTTCCGCTGATTTGGTAGGAAAATTAAAAACATTTAATGCCTAGATTTTACTCTGGGTTGGTAGGGAAATCAGAAACATAGGTTTTGGTTGGAAAACGGGAAAAGTGGAAAATTCTAATGCCTAGATTATCCCCTGGGTTGGTAGGGAAATCTGAAGCATAGGTTTTGTTTGGAAAACGGGAAAAGTGTAAAATTCTAATGCCTAGATTTTTCCCCTGGGTTGGTAGGGAAAATCAGAAGCGTAGGTTTTGGTTGGAAAACGGGAAAAATGGAAAATTTTAATGCCTAGATTTTTATACTGGGTTGGTAAAGAAATCTGAAGCATAGGTTTTGGTTGGAAAACGGGAAAAGTGGAAAATTCTAATGCCTATATTTTTACCCTGGGTTGGTAGGGGAAATTTTAAGCATAGGTTTTGGTTGGAAAACAGGAAAAGTGGAAAATTGAGATGCCTAGATACTTTCTTGGTTAGTAAGAGAAATCTAAAGCGATGGTTGGAAAACGGGAAAAGTGGAAAAGTGGAAAATTCAAGCGTAGGGCATAGATTTTGGTTGGAAAACGGGAAAAGTGGAAAATTCCAATGCCTGGATTTTTTCGCTGGGTTGGTAGGGAAAATCTGAAGCATACGTTTTGATTAGAAAATGGGAAAAGTGGAAAATTCCAATGCCTAGATTTTTATCCTGGTTTGGTAGGAAAAATCTGAAGCACAGGTTTTGGTTGGAAAACGGGAAAAGTGGAAAATTCTAATGCCTATATTTTTACCCTGGGTTGGTAGGGGAAATTTGAAGCATAGGTTTTGGTTGGAAAACAGGAAAAGTGGAAAATTGAGATGCCTAGATACTTTCTTGGTTAGTAAGAGAAATCTAAAGCGATGGTTGGAAAACGGGAAAAGTGGAAAAGTGGAAAATTCAAGCGTAGGGCATAGATTTTGGTTGGAAAACGGGAAAAGTGGAAAATTCCAATGCCTGGATTTTTTCGCTGGGTTGGTAGGGAAAATCTGAAGCATACGTTTTGATTAGAAAATGGGAAAAGTGGAAAATTCCAATGCCTAGATTTTTATCCTGGTTTGGTAGGGAAAACCTGAAGCAAAGGTTTCGGTTGGAAAACGGGAAAAGCGGAAAATTCTAATGCCTAGATTTTTTCGCTGGGTTGGTAGGGAAAACCTGAAGCAAAGGTTTCGGTTGGTAAACGAGAAAAGTGGAAAATTCAAGCGTAAGGCATAGGTTTTGGTTGGAAAGCGGGAAAAGTGGAAAATTTTAATGCTTAGATTTACCCTGGCTTGGTAGGGAAAATCTGAAGCATATATTTCGGTTGGAAAACGGGAAAAGTGGAAAATTTAAAGGCCTAGATTTACCTCAGGTTGGTAGGGAAAATCTGAAGCATAGGTTTTGGTTGGAAAACGGGAAAAGTGGAAAATTTAAAGGCTTAGATTTACCTTCGGTTAGTAGGGAAAATCTGAAGCATAGGTTTTGGTTGGAACATGGGAAAAGTGGAAAATTTAAAGGCCTAGATTTACCTTCGGTTGGTAGGGAAAATCTGAACCATAGGTTTTGGTTGGAAAATGGGAAAAGTGGAAAATTTAAAGACCTAGATTTACCCTGCGTTGGTAAAGAAAATCTGAAGCATAGGTTTTGGTTGAAAACGGGAAAAGTGGAAAATTTAAAGGCCTAGATTCACCTTAGGTTGGTAGGGAAATATGAAGCATAGGTTTTTGTTGAAAAATGGGAAAAGTGGAAAATTTAAACGCCTAGATTTACCCTGGGTTGGAAGTCAGCGACGACCAAATTTGATACATTTATGTTTCCTCGGCTTTCCGGTCATAGCCAACAACGTCTTTAAAACGAATTAAAACTTTTTTACAACCTTAAGGCGTCACTCAAAGCGTCGACTTTGTTAACAGACTTATGTTCTGATAATACTGGGCCACCCGGTGGTATCTTGTTTTGACCAATCTTGTGCTGAGACTATCATAATCTGATATATTTAATAGTCATGTATTATTTCGGATAAATGCTCTGCTCATTTAGGTTTAACTGTGTAAAGTAGATTTTGTTCATTGCACTGTTCCGCTCCGCGGTTTCTTGTTTTGACCAGTGTCGAAATATATTGCCTGTTAGTTTGTAGGATGCCACCGGAGGTGAAAATGCCAGATCCGGAGCCGGAAGTGAACAAAAGTAGCCGGAACCGGAGATGATGCCGCAGGTGAGGTGAAATCAGGTCGTTGAAATGATATTTAACTTGTTAATTTTAGCAAATATCTGCTATGTGTTGTTAAATCGTTCCATTGGAATTTTGTACTTTTCCCATTTTCCAAACAAAACCTTTGCTTTAGATTTTTCCTACCAACCCAGGCTAAATTTAGGCGTTTAAATTTTCCAATTTTCCCGTTTTCCAACCAAAACCTATGCTGCAGATTTTCCATACCAACCAAGGGAAAATCTAGGCGTTTAAATTTTCCACTTTTCCCGTTTTAAAACCAAAACCAATGCTTCAAATTTTCCCTACCAACCCAGGAATAATGTAAGCTTTTAAATTTTCCACTTTTCCCGTTTTCCAAACAAACTTTACACTACAGGTTTTTCCTACCGTACCAGGGAATATGCAGGCTTATGAATTTTCCACTTTTCCACAGCAAAACCTATGCCCGCGATTTTTCCTACCAACCAGTGAAAAATCAGGTCGTCATACAGGAGTGGCTGCGATGCACTCCTGGTCGTAAGTTTTCCACCCTGGAAAAGTGGAAGCCCCTGATCTATACATGGGCCATTAGGCTTATGAGTTGCTTTACGGCGTAAAAGTGCAAAATCGAGTCTGGCGGCTGTGCTGCAATGTTGGTCTTACCTGGGTCATTGCGTGGCCGTTATATAAATGTGTAGGTATTACAGCTGGCTTTATTTGTTAACGACATAGCTAAGTAGGCTATGTCAGTACCCAATGTTTGTCTTAGTTGTTGAGTATTTTTGTTGTAATGGATGTCTCGATCTGTATTGCGCAGCTTGCGGAAACCCAATTTTGGGTGTCGACCGGCATGCAAATGAGATAGATACATTCAGGGGGTAGCCAGGACTGAAATCAGTACTAGATCAGTTGAACTTTCAATTTGCGGCGCATACTTTCGACCTTGTTTTTGCATACTGCTGCTTACATAGTTTTACGGAGTGTTTGGAGTTTATTGTTTCGGTTATAGAAGACAGAACTAGTCGGAATCTTAACCCTTTCTCACATGAATATTTTCTATTTCCCCTGAGACATACTTTTATGCTAGGATTCGAACTCCAGTGACTGGAGTGGGAGGCGTATACCATCACCACTCAGCTATAGGAGCTTGACGCTCGAGTCCGAGGGGGTTCTCACGTCTTGTGGTGATTTAGTACTATGTGTACGTGTTGCAATTGTTAAGCACTGTGCGATATATATTATTTAACGTATATACACTGCGCTGAGTTGCCTATAGGCAACTCAATGTGAGAAGAGGTTAAGGTTGCCACGGTGGCTGAAATGTGAAGGAAAGCACTAGTTGTATTTGAGGCTGCTAATTGCTTCGCAAATTTGCACAGTATTTTATATACTGCATCCTGTGCAATAACTGGGGAAATCTTTAGAAATCAGGAGGTTTGGGGAAAGTTTAGTGATTCTAACGGGGTTAGTCTCACTGTTTTTGCTGAAGCCATTTAAACGGGGTGTTTGGCAAGAAATTGGTGTAATTCTAACTGGGTTAGGGTTACACGGTTTTCCGGGGGCTTGCAGAAATGTTGGTAATTTGTGAGTCTGTGCCTAGATTAAGCAGAAATTAGGCACGTCTCACAGGATTTAGGATGAAGCTACAACAACTAGGACATTTAACCTGCGTCGTAATTGTGTTATATTAATAACTGGTGTCATATCGGTATTGGGGTGGGCAGAAAACATTTATACGGCCGCGTCACAGAATAGAAGCGATAAGCGTATTGGGATAGAACTAAACTAAGTGATGATTTGGGGCCTTAAAACTAGTAAATCATCAACTTCTCACACATATACGCGAATGTCTTTAATCACATATATATTTATATATACATGTTTTTATAGCCTGTACATAGGGTCGCAAAAGATATGAAGTACCAGATACAACTTGTTTTCTACTATTTTTATTTTTGCCTATTTTATGTAAGCAAAAGATAGAACGGCTTAATCCGCTACATGAAAAAATAGAACGTTTGCTGTTGCAATATTTTAAAATGCTATTTGCGAACACTTTGGATAGTCAACAAATATTAACAAAATTTTACACAAAAAATTCAAATCCATATACATACATCTTTATTCATTACAAAATTCACACCGCTTCTCATAAATCCGCAAACATTTCAAACAGATCTTGTTCTTTGCCGTGTTCGTATCCCAATATCTCCATCCAACACAACCCATCCTGGACTGCTGTTAAATGGCGACCCCTGAAGTAATCTTTGAGACCCGAAAGGCATTTCCCAGTCGTCAAAGCTGCCCAACGAATTCAAACTGTCACAATTGCAAATTCCATTCAAAGGCCCAGGCTTTTCATCCAGTTGACAAGGTCCAATACGCTCTTGTTCATCTTCAATTCGAAGGGTAACCCCACTGCCATAATGCGAAAACAGCACACCACATTCACTGCTTGCGTAGTCAGCCAAAGAATAATTTGACGTAGATACGCTGAAACAAACTGCAAAACTACAATATAACGAGTGTATAACGAGCGAACTCGGACAACCATCACTCGGAAAATGAAATCTAACTGACTTCAAAGGCCAGTTTTGCACACTACTTCGTTGCCATAACTTGGTATACAATAAAAGTCGTTAGAATTTTAAATTTTACAAAACTGCGTCATGTTTTTTACATTATGCATTGCTTTCACAAATTTTAGATTAATGCGATCATGTTTTGCTATGTGGGCATACTGATACTTTCTAAGCTTACTTATTTGTTTAAGTGCATAAAATGTGAAAGCGTTACGCAAAACAAACCCCATAGTCATTAGTGGGCAACCGGACGTGAAAAATACTAGAGCCAAAGATCAACAAAATTTGGTGGTAGCGCGAGGTCGACAAAACGAATTCTTAGGTATATACTAAATCAAAAATTTACAGTGTCGTAAAAATTATTTTTTGAACATGACATTTCAGAAATTCGCCTAAATTCGAAAACAATAAAATTGTTCCAGAGTGGCCAAGAAATACAGTCAACGACGACCCAACATTGATAAAATACAAAAATTTCACTACAAAAAATGCTCAAATCTCATGCAAAAATAAATCACCATACCTGGAATGCATAGTAGTTCCACCCGTGACCCTATGTGAGCCTGTACCGCTCCCTTCAATACCCATTTCAACAGAATCCATCTCCTGCCCACCGCTGTCTGCCGCCCACGCCGCGTCCCACATTTCGCGGAACCGTATTGTATTAACATCCCCAGCTTCAATCATTTCCGCAATCTTTTTTCCGAGCCTTGAAATCGCTTCAAAACTCGGTAAATTTCGCACAACCAACGGCGATCCGCCTAACGGCACATTTCGATAAACCCAATCAGAAATCTTTCCACCAGCAACAGGTGCAAAGCCGCTTTCAAGCGGTGGAAGCCACCGGGAGGTTGTGGTACTTTCTGACAGTCCGATTTCGGCCATCCCGCCACTGACCCTAGCGGCCCTTCCACGTGACGCGATTGAAGCTGCGAATGCGCTGCGTTCTGCAAATGCAGTTGCAACTTGTTGCGTGACGCGCAGTGAAACATAACCAGTTGCGCCATCCATTGCAACACAACCAATAGTATCGACATATGACCCTGTTATCATAAACATGAGCTTGTATTTTCTCTCAAATACGATGAAAGCTATATTTTCTAATTTGGGCTGTTATTTTTCCAAAATATGCTTAGGATTACGTTTAGGTTTGAGAAAAGGTTTACTTATACGTAAGGGAACCTTTACCTAGCCTCAGCCTGAGCCTTAACCTCAAATGTGAGGCCAGTGTAACCCTAATCTGTGCAAACATTGTCGGAAACACGTTCAAATACAAAAATATAATTTCTGTGTATATTGAAGAGCATTGAAATTAAATTTGAAATCATGACGTCATAAACCGCATACTTGCTACCGGACCAGGATGCAACTGAAATTCTTAATCAGTA
The DNA here is from genome assembly GCA_030248215.1 of Enoplolaimus lenunculus. Classification (NCBI taxonomy): domain Eukaryota; kingdom Metazoa; phylum Nematoda; class Enoplea; order Enoplida; family Thoracostomopsidae; genus Enoplolaimus; species Enoplolaimus lenunculus. Next base: position 375,199 of record JASANG010001128.1, read on the forward strand.
GTGAAATCCAGTAATTTTCACTACCTGGTTCCGGTAGACTATATGATATTATCTTTTTCTGGTTTCGGTTTCATTTTCGGCATTGTGTAATTCCAGTTGCATCCTGTATGTGAGATCAAAATACAAAGCATATACTACAATAACAACGCCACACTCGAAATTAAGCTTCGAACAGAACACCAACATTACTCGAAAAGCGTTCATTTTCACAGAAATAGACGTCTGAAATGCCAAAACATGTACTCTGACAGGTAATTTATCTAATCTTTAAAATCAATTCATTCGCAACTGCGCTCACCTGCATCTTTTGGATTGCGAGCAATTTTTGTTCCAAAATAAATGATTCCATTCGGACAATACGCACGCCGAACGGCTGATTCGATTCCTGTTGTAATGCCGTCCATAGCGGCGCCTGCAGCAATTCCTGCCGCAACAGCGCCAGGCGGTCCAGACAGAAGTCCGCCGGCAACACCGGCGCCAACAACAGCCGTTGTCCTGGACGCGAGTTTCATCGCTTGATCGCCGCCTTCACTATCTCGACATGCGTAGTGGATACCTGGAGATAAATCAAGAAAGTAGACGGATAGTCAAAAATACCTGTTTAGCATCATGCCAATAATAATTAGCTAATTGTGTTTGGTGTTTGCGATTTGTATACGCAAAAGTTTTATAAGCATGCGAAAAAGTTCCGAACATGTACAATCCAGCAGGTTATTCAAAAACCTATTGAAGCGTTTTAATCGTTTCTGCAGAAATTTCGGGAGCGCGTATATCCCCAAACGCCTTAAGGTTGCGCTTTACTTTTGTTGACGTCCGGCGCCGTCCGTCACCCGTCCGGCACCGTCCGTTACTCGAACATGGCCGTCCGTCACTGTCCATCGCTCGTTACCGTGCGTCAACCGTGCGGCGTTGTCGGTCCCCGTCCGGCGCCGTCCGTCACTATACAGTATCATACGTGTGTAATTTGCGTACGGTAACGCACGGTGACGGACGGCGCCGTACGGGTCACGGAAGGGGCCGTACGGGTGATGGACGGCGCCGGACGTTGCCGTACGACGAGTATAGCGTCACCCATAAAAAATTACGCTAAAATATATCGGCTCTCGTACAAATTTCACCACGTTTATGTACCAGTTGGATTCAGGCAAGAGTGCCCCGGGTTTTCCAAATTTTTTGCCCAAGCACATCCCATTTAGGTTACACTATAATTAATCAGAGTTGCATCCCAGTAAGGCATTCCGGTTATTCCAGGTATTTTTGCAGAAAAATTCGGGATCCAGGCGCCGGGTTTTGGCTTTGAGAAGTTCCGGGTCCGGGTTTTGGCGTTGAGAAATTCCGGGTCCGGGTTTTGGCGTTGAGAAATTCCGGGTCCGGGCTTTATAAGAAAACATTCCAGGTCCTAGTAGATATTGCAAAAAAAATCCGAACAAAATTCCCGCACTAAAATGATTTATTACAATTACCCAAATAATCGCTTTCCAAAATATATTTTGTACCGGAATTATACAAAATTGCGTTGATTTTCGCTCGCTTCTCTCGAGAGGTTGCTTTCAACTAGTGATTATGTGGCTTACGGTTCAAATAAGCCTACATATTATCTGCTATTTTATATAATAGCTGTTTGGCCCAGATTAGTCTACCATCGAACTTTAGAACACTCAGATTTGATTGTGTGGACAGACGCAATACCGTAAACTACTTTGCGTTGGTTTTACATCATTGTTGTATTACTGCATCTCAAAGCCAAGCGTGTAATTGGACTGATTAGCAGATTGGTCTACATTTTATACATACAAATGTATGATAGTGCTGCCAGTAACGCTCCCTAACACGCCATTGATTTCGCGTTTGCGCAAAGGTACAATAATGCGATAACGAACCTATAATAGTTTGATGTCACCTTTACGGGCCCACAAGAATGGATCTAGATGATCTGGTCACGGAAGCTACACAAAATTAAAAATTGGATTCGCGCGTACGCCGAAATTCAGTCTGCCTTCTCGCTTGCGAGTTCTTCCTTCATTATTTCTCTCTGAGGATTGCACAAGTTATTGAATAACTCGCTGGTACAATACACATCCGAATGAATAACTCGCTGGTACACCGTAAAGATTTTGAGAGAGTGGCAATCCTAATCTTAAACTTCCCAATCGTGCCCTTGCCTACCACCAACTGACACCAAATGATATCACTCAACCAAAAATCCATCCTCCGAACTTTAATCCACTTACTCCCTTTGACGTGTCCCACCACTGGGATACTATCAACAAAGCTGCTCAACTCCTGAACGAATTCCAACTGAGTTGCAAGCGCCGCTTTATTATCGCCACAACTTGCTTCAACTGCCGACCGAATCTGCGATACAATAGGACATCGGCGTGAAAAATTCTCTTGAGTCACTCGAGCGCCTTCACAGTCACGACAGACGAACTGAATGAATGATTTCAACTGAGACGCAACCGGAATTGAATCCATGTTCAGAACTCCAACCGTTGAGATAAACCAACAGCGGTAAGTTTAAAGCAAATTGACTATACCAACAGATTGCTGTGTTATAAAGCAACGCATTGCTAAAACTTTTGTTCGTTTCTATTATATATAGAAAATTATCCACTGGAATACAAAATAAAAACTCTCAATACTTAGTTAAATTAAATGCCTTATTCGCAACTAAACGCACGACCTGTCGTAAATAAGTGGCCGGTTTTAGAAAATACGTGATCAAGCTATCAAAATATAAATTTACAGAAAAGTAGTAGAGAATGCATAAAACTAATACGCTACAGCTTAAACTGATGGCTTGCAAATTGAAGTAACCTTTCTTCAAGGGGTCGCTTACGGAAAACAATCATATCGCAAGTTGGCGCCCCTACACATCAGGGTACAAAAGGATAACCGAGTCCGGCAAAAAATCTACGTCCGGCTCCGGTATTGTACATTGCCAGGAAAAGTTTACCATGACCCTATATTGTACTATTGTGACAAGATCCACAGTAAATTCGCTGTAAATTTTGTACAAATAAATACTAAATCAGTGTGATTAAGGTTAATTTTCTACTGAAATATGTAATTTAATGTCCAGAACATTGAAGTATCCGGATCCGGTATTTGCAAGCTTGACATTCGTGTTCGATGGGGCTCTCGCGTCTTGTGTAGATTCAATACCTACAGCGAACAAACGTGCAATAATTATTAAACATATAACACTGTGACTGTTTCGGGTATTCAGTTTACGCTTAGTTGCTCATAGTATTACGCTGTTGCGCATTAGTTCAGTTGTTCAATTTCTAAGCATAGTTATATCTTAAAACTTGAAAATGTTTGCTAGTAAACCCCCATGACAGGTTCAAACTAGGATTAATAGGCTACATTTGCATAACTTGATTTTAAAAACTGCCTATTTGTTTGCGAATATCTGCTTAATGATTAAGTTGTTTTGTTATAGAAACGTTGTCTGGATACGACTTCGAATGTACAACTTTTTTAATAAAACACATAGCTCTCATAGCCGTTGCCGGCCAATGTATAGCACAGGGGCTTCCAGTTTTCCACGGTGGAAAACTTATAACCAGGAGTGCAGCGCAGCCACTCCTGTTTGACGGCTAAATTTTCCGCTGATTTCGTAGGAAAATTTAATGCCTAGATTTTACCCTGGGTTGGATGGGAAATCAGAAGCATAGGTTTTGGTTGGAAAACGGGAAAAGTGGAAAATTCTAATGCCTAGATTTTCCCCTGGGTTGGTAGGGAAAATCTGAAACATAGGTTTTGGTTGGGAAACGGAAAAAGTGTAAAATTCTAATGCCTAGATTTTTCCCCTGGGTTGGTAGGGAAATCTGAAGCATGGGTTTTGGCTGGAAAATGGGAAAAGTGGAAAATTCGAATGCCTAGATTTTCCCCTGGGTTGGTAGGGAAAATCTGAAGCATAGGTTTTGGTTGGAAAACGGGAAAAGTGTAAAATTCTAATGCCTAGATTTTTCCCCTGGGTTGGTAGGGAAAGTCAGAAGCGTAGGTTTTGGAAGCAAAGGTTTTGGTTGAAAAGCGGGAAAAGTGGAAAATGCAAGCGTAGGGCATAGGTTTTGGTTGGAAAACGGGAAAAGTGGAAAATTTTAATGCCTAGATTTTTGCCCTGGGTTGGTAGGGAAATCTGAAGCATAGGTTTTGGTTGGAAAACGGGAAAATTCTAATGCCTAGATTTTTATTCTGGGTTGGTGGCAAAATCTGAAGCACAGATTTTGGTTGGAAAACGGGAAAAGTGGAAAATTCCAATGCCTAGATTTTTATCCTGGGTTGGTAGGGAAAACCTGAAGCAAAGGTTTCGGTTGGAAAACGGGAAAAGTGGAAAATACTAATGCCTAGATTTTTTCGCTGGGTTGGTAGGGAAAACCTGAAGCAAAGGTTTCGGTTGGGAAACGGGAAAAGTGGAAAATTCAAGCGTAAGGCATAGGTTTTGGTTGGAAAACGGGAAAAGTGGAAAATTTTAATGCTTAGATTTACCCTGGCTTGGTAGGGAAAATCTGAAGCATAGGTTTTGGTTGGAAAGTGGGAAAAGTGGAAAATTTAAAGACCTAGATTTACCTTAGGTTGGTAGGGAAAATTGGAGTATAGGTTTTGGTTGGAAAACGGGAAAAGTGGAAAATTTCAATGCCTAGATTTACCCAGGGTTGGTGGGGAATATCTGAAGCATAGGTTTTGGTTGGGAAACGGGAAAAGTTCAAATTTTAATGCCTAGACTACTTGCCCTGGCTTGGTAAAGAAAATCTGAAGCATACGTTTTGGTTGAAAATGGGAAAAGTGGAAAATTTAAAGGCCTAGATTCACCTTAAGTTGGTAGGGAAAATATGAAGCATAGGTTTTGGTTGAAAAATGGGAAAAGTGGAAAATTAAAACGCCTAGATTTACCCTGGGTTGGAAGTCAGCGACGACCAAATTTGATATATTTATGTTTCCTCGGCTTTCCGGCCATTAGCCAACAACGTCTTTAAAACAAATTAAAACTTTTTTACAACCTTAAGGCGTCACTCAAAGCGTCGACTTTGTTAACAGACTTATGTTCTGATAATACTGGGCCACTCGGTGGTATCTTGTTTTGACCAATCTTGTGCTGAGACTATCATAATCTGATATATTTAATAGTCATGTATTATTTCGGGTAAATGCTCTGCTCATTTAGGTTTAACTGTGTAAAGTAGATTTTGTTCATTGCACTTTTCCGCTCCGCGATTTCTTGTTTTGACCAGTGTCAAAATATATCGCCTGTTAGTTTGTAGGATGTAACCGGAGGTGAAAAATGCCAGATCCGGAGCCGGAAGTGAACAAAAGTAGCCGGAACCGGAGCTGATGCCGCAGGTGAGGTGAAATCAGGTCGTTGAAATGACATTTAACTTGTTAATTTTAGCAAATATCTGCTATATGTTGTTAAATCATTCCATTGGAATTTTCTACTTTTCCCATTTTCCAAACAAAACCTATGCTTTAGATTTTCCTTTCCAACCAAGGGGAGATCTAGACGTAGAAATTTTCCACTTTTCCCGTTTTAAAAACAAAACCAATGCTTCAGAATTTTCCTACTAACCCAGGGTAAATTTAGGCGTTTAAATTTTCCAATTTTCCCGTTTTCCAACCAAAACCTATGCTGCAGATTTTCCCTACCAACCAAGGGAAAATCTAGGCTTTTAAATTTTCCACTTTTCCCGTTTTCCAACCAAAATCTATGCTTCAAATTTTCCCTACCAACCCAGGAATAATGTAAGCTTTTAAAATTTCCCCTTTTCCCGTTTTCCAAACAAACTTTTACACTACAGATTTTCCCTACCAACCAATGGAAAATCAAGGCGTTCAAATTTTCCACTTTTCCCGTTTTCCAACCAAAACCTATGATTCAAATTTTCCCTATCAACCCAGGAATAATGTAAACTTTTAAATTTTCCACTTTTCCCGTTTTCCAAACAAACTTTACACTACAGATTTTCCCTACCGAACCAGGGAATATACAGGCTTATGAATTTTCCACTTTTCCACAGCAAAACCTATGCCCGCGATTTTGCTACCAACCAGTGAAAAATCAGGTCGTCATACAGGAGTGGCTGCGATGCACTCCTGGTCGTAAGTTTTCCACCCTGGAAAAGTGGAAGCCCCTGATCTATACAGGGGCCCCGTTGCCAAACACCCTAAATCAAACTGAATTCGCAACTAACTTTCGTTCAGTGTGTCTGGGACATCACGGAAGGCGGAAGTTAAAAGATTTAAACCCCAACCTTGCCTCCAAATAATAATTCTTTTCAAACACTACTTTATTCGATGATAGTTCTATCGAGACTCATGAAAAGTAATTTTTATTTTTGGTTTTTCAAATAGATACCCTTTATTTTACTAATAACGGATTTCCGTAGTCTGTTGATTTATAAATATACAATCATTTCTATTAGTGTATATTTGACATATTCCGCCAGACGCCCCACAGTTTTAACTGATAGGTACGGGAAAACTAGCCATACCTTACCCATCAGCGCCATTGAACCAGTTCAGCGCCGCCACCCGTAAAAATTTATCTGTACCCAATTATCTATAATCAGGGTGTAAACGGCGCGGAAAAGGATAGTGATTCAAATAACACATACAGCAAACTGATTCCGATCAATAACAGTCTGTATTCCTAATTAGTTATTTGAGTCCGTTAGTGGACAGAGTCCAAAAATCCTAAAGTCCAGAAATGAGAGTAAAGCAGAATAGCCTATATTGCTCAAATATGTGACATACCAACGAACAGAAATGCTTTGGAGCAAGTCAGTTCTGCTCAAAAGAATGAATAGTTTTGTGTTGGGTCAAATTAACATGTAGCGAATTAAAAATAAATAACAGTCCGTAACCAAATAACAGAGGGGGTACTTAACTGAAAGGCAAAAATTCCAGCTCCCCTCAATATTCGTTCACTATAGTGGAAATGTTTACAATATACTAAAATATGCAAATACTCACCCGGCTAAGCGAAGTTTTGTTGATAAAATAGCGAAACAACCCAAAATTCTTAAGATTACAGACCGATCTCATTTTTCATCTCAAACTGAACAATTGAAGCGTATCTCGATAGAAAAATTGAGTTAATTTTAAACTAATTATAAAGCATAAAAACGAAGTGCCAGTATTTTTTAAACAAAACGAACTGAATGTAGTGTACACTACTACGCGCACAAGTTTACAGTGGTAAAAGGTATTTGCCTGAGTCTAAACTCCATTTGCCTGTAATATGGATCTGCTCTAACATTTATTTGCGCAAACATCGCATTCAAAAACGTTTAAAAAATAATTTTATTCCAGTAAAAAGTCTCAGTATTAAAATAATACACATATAACAAACAACGGCTGGGAACTGGGTATATGAAAGTTTCTTAAGTTACTAAACAGATACAAATCGCTTACATCATCGCCTTTTTGATAAAACACAATTATGTATCTTAGAAGACTACGTTTACTGGTCATTTTACACCAGTTAATAAAAAAACAATTTTCACAATAGTTAGATTCAGCAGAGCAGCGACTTAACAAAAAATATTCAATCGTACCGCAGTGATTTAGAAACCCAGCTACTGATACTTGATTGCAATAGCCAGGATTCAGCCGTTCTGATGTTGCCAATACTTACTAGAAAATCAAAATCTAACAATTTATATTACTGTTAGCTACACTTGAGCCTCACCAACAATTATTTCCTTTTCACAAAATCACATTAATTTCATTTTCTGTCAAAAATTACTTTCACTTTTCGTACAGCAACACTGATACAATTTTAAGCCACAGCTATGCCATTTCGCTTTAAATTCCACTATCCAATAAACTTCGAAATATCGGCCAATGTATAAAACAGGGCCGTAACAGTATAATAAGCATTTTCCAAAGCTTAAGCCTAAGCTTAATCTTAAGCCTACACCTAAGCATAAGCAAAAAAGTTAGTTCAAAGCTTAAGCTTAACCTATGGCCATCCCGCGCAAAAAAGATCCGCCCCTAATCTATACACGGGACGAAATATCCAACTTCTCCGCATGCTGCTGTTTTTGCTCGCTCAAAGCACGCGATTCATGCACAATTACAGCAAGTTTGACACCCTGTAATAAACAGCCATGTTCAACATTATTTACATGAAGCTAGCATTTCATTAACCCAGGCCACACCACCCTCGAAGAACCAAATCAGCTTAAACGATTGTCTTAAGTCTACGACTATGTGACTTTGTTCGGGACTTTGCCCTACGTCTCGGTGCTTTTTATGCTCGCTACCGCTTACCTGATTATAAGCTGCTTGTACAAATCCACGATTAGCAGTCAGCGTTATTGCATTATATGTTTCACCGGACCCAAATATCACCTGAAATTATCAAATGCAACATTTTGAGATTTACCACAGCAGTGGCACATATCATCAGCTCGTAAATGTTTTAAAAACATACGTGATGTAATTTCCATAACATATAGGATTTCAAATAGCAGTTGAAATCTCCGCCATAAACATAGTCATAATTATAGAAATTTTAACACACTATTTTGAAATTTAGAAAAAAAACAAAAATCGCTCTAAGAACAAATTAATTCAATTCACAGTCTTAAGCTGATTTACCTCACCACCTACTGAAACTGTCAAAAAGAATGTATAAATTTTGACCCACGCTTCCAACTAACAGCCCACAACCTTTACACGTTAAAATAAAACGTCAAAAACAATAACCTCACCCGAGATCTTTCTTTTATCTTTCCACCAATCCTTAACCTAGAACACTGTTCCGACATTGCATCTGGTACAGTTTCCACCGAATTAAGTAGCTCAACAGCGCGGCGTTTTTCGTTAGATCCTCCAACAGTTGCAAGAATGCCGTTAAAGCTATCGTAGGCAGTCTGACAGCATATCAAACGCCTACCTGAAACAAATTAATTTGAATTTTAAAAATAATTGACTTCAACCATAGTTCCGCTACTATATTATAATAAGTTTCTTGTATTTACTTTTTTGCACCCTTCTGTAATGTTTTACTTATTTACAATCACTCCGCGTTGTGTGAAATATTTTACAAAAATCCTTCAAGATATTATGCAATGTTGTGTCTAGAACGACGGATCTGGCACTGAGTCTTTTCTGTTTGCATGCACTACAATATTTCATCGTACACTCAAATTATTAAGAAAAATTCAGTATCCTCACGATCCCACTCTTCCAAAAAATACCGTTATTTACCTGAACTGATACGTTTCAAAAACTTTAAAACCGGTCGTGCACGTTCCCATTGTGCCTGCTGATCCAGTATAGGTTCCTTGAATGAAAAATACGGCCCTTCTATAGGATACACCGGTTTGTCTGATTGCAAAACTTTAGGCATTGAATAATTAGTCAATGATGAAACAAACGCAAACAGAGCCGTAATGTCTAGATTAATAGGACGAAATGCGGGATCTGTTGGGCGAAAGGTGGAGTCGTCTGAAAATAAACACCTCAACAAAATATTTAGAAAGCAAACCTCTTGAAATAACATTGCCACTCTTGGATACTTCAGAACCTGTGAATGAATCTAATATCTGTCCAAACGCCATCAATGCAGTGTCCCTTGAGTATGTAATTGTAGCTTAAGCAGCGGCATAATATAGAGGTCTTCATGAAATCTTTTTGTGTGTATCCCTACTCTATGAAACCTAAACCCACGGTGCACGTAACACTGGTCCGCTGGTCAAACCGCAACGTTACGTGGCCGTGCAAACTTTTCGATACAATGGTTCTATATATATACCGTAGGTTTGGTACTTAACAGCATCTGTTTCAGAGTCACTCTCGTTCTCGTTGTCACCACAGCTAGACGCAGAATCAGCTGGAAATCCGTCAAATGTTGAGCGCTGTTGCTTAATTTCAATTCTAGGTCCACAAACCTAAACAACACAATTTAGCTTAATCAACGTGGTCACGTTCCTTTTTAATTACCAACAGAATTTATCAAAAGTTGGTGTGTCACAAGTATTTTAAAACTATAGCGCGAATAAAGAGTATTCTTTTCAAAATTTCATAATTATTAGTTGGACTAGACATTAATGACAACTGAAAACGTTTGAAATTTTTTAAGTTGTTTCAAAATATTACAGTTACCTTTAGCTAGTAATGTGGAGCTACAACCATCTGACATGCGATAATGAGTTCAAAATCTATAGTAAACATTCTAACTCTCATGTCAAATCATACTAACCAGCAGCTGTTGTTAAATCAACGGAGTATGACGACTAGATTGTGGGTGTAATTAGGCAAGTAGCCAAAAGAAGCTTAACAACCCAAGCGAATTCCTCAGGAAGGTTTGGCACCACGTGCCAGTCACGTAAATTCAAGGTATGCCCTTCTAAAATTGCTTTGCTCCCTACAATATTGAGCTGGCTAAAGGCCTGACTGTAATCAAACCTCAATGCCCATTTTTTCCAACGCCGTCACAACCGGAACCGGTACTCCAAAACTACTGAAATCAAACACAATGCGAGGGTTGCAATTTTGTCGAGCAGCGGACAAAAATACTTCTGCATGATCCATAATGCTGCGTTCACCGCATTCACCCATACCTAAAAACAAAAACATCGTATTAAGTTTTGATTTCACATTGCGCTTGGTTTATTTGAGGTATGAAACATTCAAACTAGAAAAAACCAAAGTTGTTACGTAATTCAGTAAACTACAACAACTTGGAAATTCAATTGATTGCTCGTATTTGTTACAGTTGCAAAAACAATTACCTCTGGAAGAAAACCCGGACCCGAACCCGGGGCTTTTAAGAATGCAAACCCGGACCCGGAAATTCTAGCAATGCAAACACGGACCCAGATATATTTTCCAGCAAACCCGGGTCCGGAATTTTTATAACTCAAAAGCTGAACATGATCCTAATTTTTTAATTTTAAAGATATGAAAGAATTTCTGTTTCCAACTATATTCTAGCAGCTCAGTATCTAAAATATTAATGGGTAGTATGCAATGTGAAGCGACTTATGTCATTCACAAAATTTGTTTCAAGTAAATCATTAAGTAAAACGTCGAATTATCGACTCAAAATGTAACATGCCACGTCTCTGCATCCCGACCATTGCAACCATTTCTAGTAAAACATTTGTAATCGTAACCCTGCATATTTACGTAGGATATTTATTACTCAAAGGTGAAGCGTGTAGACTAAGTATTTCCTGCTGCAGTTTGCATTTACATACTACATACGATAGTTGTCTTAAGAGACATGTTAGTAGTCTTGTTTGTAATGTATTTGACACAGTTTGGTTGGTTGTGCAACTATTTGATAAATTCTTTAACCTGTTTAATTTAGGTACGATACAGTTACTATTCAGAATATAGACGCGGAATGTTAAAACCACTAAGCTAATTTTATTCCGGTACTTTGTCCGGGTATTTTTGTAGTACTCGGAACTGGATCCGGAATGATTTATTGTGTAACCCCGGACCCGAAATTTTTTAAGCAAAATCCTGGATCCGGGAACCCGGAATAACCGGAATACCCGGACCCGGACATGGATGCGACTCTAGTATTTGTGCCAAAATTTCAGCGGAAACAACGTGCTGAGCATGATCTACCCCAAATTATTTTATAGAGTATAGTGGGCATGTACCTTTTTCTAGCGGGCAATCCCACTCAATACCGCACTGCAACCAAAAACTTAAAAACAAAATTTAATTTTCAGCACCTTGAAATATACGATACAGTGCATGTGGATTGCGTGCAATTACTTTCACCCAACACATTCCATAATCGGCTACGATATCTACCCGATGCGGTGAACTGGTTGTCTGAAATAAAAATGTCAAAGAAAATAAAACTACGAGCATTATACAGTTGAATCAAACAAAAAGTCATCTAAAATTTATGCTAGTAAAACAGATATGAAAAACAAATGTAATATAACATCAGAAGAAGCAAAAACCATTAAGCTGGTAGTCACTGGTTTTCGAGATGGGTGTAACGAATCTAAGTAATCGCAACGCATAAAGCAATCTGCAATTCACTTCGAAAACCGATAAACACAATTCTTTAAAACACGATATATACATTTAAAATAAACGGCTTTATAAGGAACAAAACAACGTATATATATCTTTGGAAAACTTACATTATCAATAGAAAAAGGCGTCAAAATTGACTGAACATCGGCATAATTTGAAATCGCATCAAGCAAGGCACGAAAGTGAATCAAATTTGAGCACCGAATATGACTGGAATGAATTATTGGTTTGTGTTGTTGCTACAACAAACACATTAAATGGCAAAGCGAACGGTAAGACAACGTCAAGTAGGGTCCGAACGGAAAATTCGATTCCTACCTTTTACGGATTAGCAGGTTCCAATTTCATGATTGCAAACCGGAACTGTTCGTTGTGCCATTTTGCAAACTCACTGTATGAAGTAGCCATATATTTTTAGGTACTTCTGTCATAGCTTTTCCAAACTATAAAATGAACAACTTGTCACGAGCACCACACTCGCACAAAAATGTACGTACAATGAAATAAAAGTGATGAGAACTCTAAGTTTATAACCTGGCAAAAAAACGCTCGTTCAGCAGCTATCTTCTTCGCTAGATGTTTGACACCGACTTTTAAAGAACGTGGTGCAGTCTCTATAAGCGACGTGCAACGAGTGCTCAGAAGATCGGCTTCAGCAATCTTGAGCAAGATTATATTGTGTACAGGACTGAAGCAAATAAAAAATAATAAGCTCAAATTAGAAACTACAACAAGCTTGTCAAATTCACAGCAATTTAAAATTTCAATATAGGTACTTGTTCGTAGTATCTCACGTTGAAATTCTAAATTTTTACTTTTTATATTTCTAAATCACCCTCAGTCAGCTTCCTCTCTTTCCATAGTGCCCTGGGCTCTCATTTTGCTCTCGTTTTTCTATTTCTAAACTATGACTCCGCTGGCCTTAATCTGTACACGACTTTTAAGTCGCCCTGGATATTATTCCTAAACATTTATTAAAAACACTTATTTTCATTTAAACATTTATCTAGCTAGATTTTTACGTGGATTTCAGGGTATGTTTATGTGTTGTGTATTGTGTTGTTGTTGTTGTTTTATCGGCGTCACGCATGTAAAAACGTTCTAAAACAACATTCTAAAAATTATTCTACAAAATTTTTTTAAAACCTAAAAATAAGCCAATTAAGGTTTGCCGTGAGAATCTTCAAATTAGTTGCGTTTTGCTAAGAGTGTTTTTCGCCCCAAGTTGGTTATAAGTCCACGTGTGTATTATTCTCACTTCCCAGTTAGATCGATTATTTCCGGAACTTTTCCGTTTGGAGTACGTATTGTGTTCTCCAGTTCATCTATTCCCCGATTGGATGTATTCTTTTCGATAATTGGTGAGTTTTTGTTATATACTTCAACGACCGACTTGTGCGATCAGTCGAGTTAGTGTTATATTTTACGTTAAAGCTGTACGCAGTGTCAGAACTGCACGGTCGGGACGCCCCTTTCTCTGATGTACTGCGAATATACATGGTTTCCCAATAAATTTCTCCGAAACATATGGCGAAACCGGGAATCGAATCTCGGACCTCTCGCTCGGCAGTCAAGCGCGCTACCCATTACACCACGCGACCGGTATTATGATTTCTATAACGCTATATGTGTACGTGTATGTACGTATACGTTTCAAATTACACACACTATGCACAATGCTACATCACGCATACCAATACCAACATTCCCCTTCTTCAAGCGATCGTGCCGGACCGCGAATACAAACTTCTCTAAAACCATGGTCCTGCTATTTACAGGGCCAATCTTGGCGCGAACTGAATGTCAGAACTGCACGGTCCCTTTCTCCGAAGCACTGCGAATACATTGTTTTTTCCCTAAATTTCATCCAAACATATGGCCACGCCGGGAATCGAACCTCGGATTTCTCGCTCACGAGTTAAGCGCGCTACCCATTACACCACACGGCCGATATTATGATTTTCTCTGACGCTATATGTGCACGTCTCTGTATGTATGTGTTTTACATTACACCCCACTATGCACAATGCTAAACCACGCATACCGGCACGCAGGAGGTTTATTAGGCTTAGGTGGAATTGACACATTTTCTAGCAAGGTAATTAGCCTTAGCGCTGCAGAGCGTACAGTTTGTACTGTAAAAAGTGTTATTTCTTTAAGGACTGCTATTTTAGTCCCTGAATTGTGAGCAAAATCCAGCTATTCCGTATTGTGGGTACAAATGTCTAAGCTATTCAAAATATATCGTTTTAGTACTCACTAATTCAATTTTAAAAACTACCAAATAATTTTGGCCTTGCTTACAATGCTTTAATTGTTTCATTCGTTGCATTCAATTTCTGTAAAAACATTTCACACCGGTGTTTCCTGCTGAGAGATCGATCTTAACTGGAGTACAAACCCCAGTCCGTAATAACCCTCGATACCAATGTAGCGAAGTATCAAGCATACAAAATAACACAGCAACCAACCCATCCATTAAAAATCGAAAACCGACAATACTGCTACGAAATTGCAAGTGATTGACAAAATAAAGCAACTTTATATAAGCACCATAAATAGACGAATTTCACACACCTTGGGTTTGGCTCCATTAGAAAATCTGAAACTCTACGCATTTTATTTAATATGCTGAAAGAATCCTGCTCTACATATAATGCTTTGCAAGCATACCTACATCTAAATCAATTCGTTTGCTTGCCGTGGCCTTACTCTTCATTTTTATGCTGTTCATTGTTTCATAATAGTTGGATTAAAATTTAGCAAATGGCCGGGAATCTACTCTCTGTTATATCTATGATAACGACAATACCAATAAGCAGTTAATAGGCCGCAATGGACAACAGAGGAGCTGGTAAAGTTCTCCACCTTTCAAAAACCAACATTTGTATGCAAGCAGATTTTGCAAGAATATATGCCCTAATAAACACTGCAAAAAATTTATTGTTCGGTTACGATAATTATTCGCTTATTGTTATGGTACAGAAAAAATAATTTGCTGCCATACTGCAAATGTGTCGTACACGTAGCTGCTGGTGTGCACTCTGCAAACTCTAATGTTTAGTGCCAAAAACGATAAAATTTGCTCGTGAGAAATCTCTTATTATTTTGGACTTTGATGTTTCTCAATGGAACCAAAAACCATAGAATTTTGTCCAAATTTCTCTTTCGGCCAATGTATAGCACAGGGGCTTCCAGTTTTCCACGGTGGAAAACTTATAACCAGGAGTGTAGCGCAGCCACTCCTGTATGACGGCTAAATTTTCTGCTGATTTGGTAGGAAAATTAAAAAATTTAATGCCTAGATTTTACCCTGGATTGGTAGGGAAATCTGAAGCATAGGTTTTGGTTGGAAAACGGGAAAAGTGGAAAATTCTAATGCCTAGATTTTCCCCTGGGTTGGTAGGGAAAATCTGAAGCATAGGTTTTGGTTGGAAAACGGGAAAAGTGTAAAATTCTAATGCCCAGATTTTCCCCTGGGTTGTTAGAGAAATCTGAAGCATGGGTTTTGGTTGGAAAATGGGAAAAGTGGAAAATTCGAATGCCTAGATTTTCCCCTGGGTTGGTAGGGAAAATCTGAAGCATAGGTTTTGGTTGGAAAACGGGAAAAGTGTAAAATTCTAATGCCTAGATTTTTCCCCTGGGTTGGTAGGGAAAATCAGAAGCGTAGGTTTTGGTTGGAAAACGGGAAAAGTGGAAAATTGAAATGCCTAGATATTTTCTTGGTTAGTAAGAAATATCTGAAGCAAAGGTTTTGGTTGAAAAGCGGGAAATGTGGAAAAGTGGAAAATTCAAAGGTAGGGCATAGGTTTTGGTTGGAAAACGGGAAAAGTGGAAAATTTTAATGCCTAGATTTTTACGCTGGGTTGGTAGGGAAATATGAAGCATAGGTTTGGTTGGAAAACGGGAAAAGTGGAAAATTCTAATGCCTAGATTTTTATTCTGGGTTGGTAGGGAAAATCTGAAGCATACGTTTTGATTGGAAAACGGGAAAAGTGGAAAATTCCAATGCCTAGATTTTTATCCTGGGTTGTTAGGGAATACCTGAAGCAAAGGTTTCGGTTGGAAAACGGGAAAAGTGGAAAATTCTAATGCCTAGATTTTTTCGCTGGGTTGGTAGGGAAAACCTGAAGCAAAGGTTTCGGTTGGAAAACGGGAAAACTGGAAAATTCAAGCGTAAGGCATAGGTTTTGGTTGGAAAACGGGAAAATTAGAAAATTTTAATGCTTAGATTTACCCTGGCTTGGTAGGGAAAATCCGAAGTATAGATTTTGGTTGGAAAACGGGAAAAGTGGAAAATTTAAAGGCCTAGATTTACCTTAGGTTGGTAGGGAAAATATGAAGCATAGGTTTTGGTTGGAAAATGGGAAAAGTGGAAAATTTAAAGGCCTAGATTTACCTTAGGTTGGCAGGGAAAATCTGAAGCATAGGTTTTCGTTGGAAAACGGGAAAAGTGGAAAATTTAAAGGCCTAGATTTACCTTAGGTTGGTAGGGAAAATCTGAAGCATAGGTTTTGGTTGGAAAACGGGAAAAGTGGAAAATTTAAAGGCCTAGATTTACCTTAGGTTGGTAGGGAATTTCTGAAGCATAGGTTTTGGTTGGAAGACGGGAAAAGTGGAAAATTTAAAAGGCCTTTTTTCGTTGATGTCTTTGTCAGCTTTCCTTCTTTGATCGGAAACCTAAATCGAACAATGTTGACACAAGTTTAATTTGCAGTATTCATAATCTGTCAGTTGTTATAGTAAAAATAATGTTTGTAATAAAACTTTTACAAATCGTACTAATTGTCTTACCTCTTGCCCCAGGTGTTCGAATGCTGCCACCCGTTGATACTCAACAAATCTGTAAAGGCGGGTAATTTTCATCGCACACTTTTTAAGGTAGAATTTTAGCAGCGGTGTGCCTAAGAGTATCTTTGTTGCGTGGAAAGAGCCAATAAGAGAGCGGCGCGGTGTTGTCATCACATAGCCAACTCAGCATACTCTCGCATATGTTCCCCAATGTCTTCTATATTTATTTCAACATTTTTAAAAATAGGTGGCATTTCTTCCCATCGTTGTCTTGCTGCCTGGTCCCAATACGGTATTTGAACGTCAACTTCTACTATTCCAAACACTTCGTCAGCTAGAATACCGTCAACAACGTCTTTGATCGTCACGTTACTAGTGTCTTTAAATCCTGTCTTTGAGTTCTGACTAATCCAGTCTTGCCATTCAGGATCAATCGCAATCGCTTCACGTGTTTCGTCAAAACTGCACTCGGATCCAATTATAACTTCAGCGCCTAATGTCTGTAGGAACGCATGTTTCTTCTGTGTTTCTTCTTGGCGGTGCTGCATGTCATCATTATGTAAATAGCATCGGGGCATCCATGCCAGTAGCAACCATCAAACACGATAATAATTGCCCGTTGGTTTCCGTACTTTCCAATTGGCACGTAACCATCCACTGGATACCGCGTTGCACCATTTTGGAACACTTTCTGTCCGCCATTGAATTTATGTTGAATGGTTAAATCGTCTCTGTTGAATCTTTTTATTAGCGCTCTCCGGTGGTACTCCACAAACAGAAGCTCCAAAAGACCGTACGTGTAACTTTTTGTGGCATTTAACTTTATGTCGTAGTTATGAGATATGGTTCGTAAATGTTCACTTTTTTCCATTTCAATCTCTCCTCGGGTACTGTTAACTGGAATGGGTTGTCCAACGTTGCCATAATGGGGACTCCATCGATGGGCCTCCAACGATATTGTCCTTGATCATCTGATGGATACCTTTGAACCGTTCATTGAATAGTGTGAATAACCCACCTTTCGGCAAGTGTTGCATCATTCTTTGCAAAGCTACGCCTGGCAGGCTTATTGCTTGTTTGAACATATTGATGCCCCATTCTTCGAACTGGTTAAACATTTTTTGCACCGCGGTAAGAAATGGTATTACATCCAGGTTATTGTACCACACCAACATGTCTTGCATTGTTTGGAATTTTTCTTCACGCCAAACTTCCTTCACGTATTCGTAGTCGTCGTTGGTTATGTTTATCTGCCGAAGAGTGCTATAGTATGCTGCACGAGGCGGAAGATCAGTAACTTGCAGTTGATCCAAGCTTTCAAACCACTCATACGGCCAAAATCCTTTTCTCTGCTCCACTTGAAATGCTTTTAGAAATTTGTCGTAGCTTGTTCCCGGGCTTAAATAGTTTGTTATATCTAAAAACAGTAGATCCTCTGTAGCCAAAGACATAAACCCATTGTCTTTCTTTATGGTCTGGTGAATTTTCTCACCGTTGTAAATCAAATGAGGAATGTAGTATTGTTTAATTAGGTTTAGATCAAATTTGGCGCTGTTAAATCCCAATACTACAAGTTGTTTTAGCCACCTATAAAATCTGTTATAATACGACTTCCATTTCCTGGTTTCGTAGGCGCGGTTGCGAGCGTCGTGAAGGGCATCAGCTACATTAGCATCATTCTTTTCATGTTGAAGTAAACGTCGATATTCACGGTCGTATTGCTGGTGTAGAGTTCGTTCGGTCTGTAGTCGGTCAAACACGTCGCTGAATTGATGCTTAAGAATTGAGAACGCGGCATTACTAATTTCACAAAGATAAGCATGCATCTGCGAGACAATGTCCTCTCGTTCTCCAATAAAACACCGGGCGTCTTCATAACCGGGCACATTACTTGCGATAGATACACTCGCGGGTATTAGTTCTTTGGTGTATAAAAGCTTCTGGCCTTCGTGTTGTTCGACATTGAGCGACTTGAATCTGGCCTCAAAATCGTATGTAGCACGAAATCGGTAAAAGTTTTCTGTAATATTGAAGCCTTCTTCGTTTAATTCCTGTTGTATCGTCTTCGTAAGTCCATAGCCGCCACCTTTGTAAATAAATTCTGTCACGTTGCCATTGCATCGTTTAAGGTGCCGCTGATGATGACTGTGATGGTTCCATATCCGATCGCATAACTCGCATCGCCAGGACTTTGTAAACTGTGGAAGATTCTTAATGTATGAAAAATGATTATCATAAAGATTTATGTTCAATGTGTCATGGAATAGACCACGTGACTGTCGTACAAGACATGCTGATGAAATAGGTGGAGGAGGTATGTCCGGAATCATAGGTTGGCTTCCTTCATTATCCGGTTCTACTCCTTCAGCATCATTTTCTTCTTCATCTCCATCACCATTGTCTTCGTTGTCTTCCGCCATATCATCTAAAAACGATTTTACGCTTGTCTCTTCCTCATGTTCGCTTTCATCTTCTTCGGTAATGCCTTCGGCTTCTAGCTCATCTTCTTGTTCTTCTAAAAGCACTGCGCGTATCTGTGGAACTCCTTGATCTGCTTCACGAATTAATCTTTGAAGTTCTGTTTCAGGTCGCTGAACTTCTGTCTCATATACGGCAATGTTTACTTGGAACATGTCTTCTAATTTATCCAAATCGTCCATATCCACTCCATGAAAATTGGTTGTGTTTGTTTGATTGCGCCAGTTGTTGCATAACATTGTTGTGTGAGCTTCGAATTCTGAATGGTTGCCCAATCTGTATCCATGCAACAGAGCTAGGCATCGAAAAAAGCATTTGAATCGTCATATCTTCTTCCATATTTATCAGTTTCAAGCGAAATGATGCTCATTGTTTTTTATATGGTCCGGTAGCATCGGTGGGCGACCAATATGTGCATGCGCAACAAGTTTATTAACAACAACTGTCACATTAGTAATGCGGTCCACAACGAATTTGGCGTTAGGACGCTGCTGACGTGCCATTCAACAATATCTTGACCATCTAGTTTTTGTATCATGCTTTCGAAGTCTTTTTTGAAAGACACAAGCATCGGAGTATTGAAAAACCGCGTGTTGTTGCTGCTGTAGAAAAACACTTTTTCATTAGTTAAAATATTGCGTAGAACAAAACCAAAATTCAGATTCCACTTAGCTCTGTGCTTCTGAACAGCGTACACTTTTCGAACAACTTGTTTAATTTCTTCTTCAGATGCTCTTTGTAATCTAAAGTTAAACTTGTCCTGAATCGGCCTTTTTTGATGATAATGTGTTCGAATTTGATGCCAGTTGGCTTTTAAAAGCTCATCTGTGCCGCCGTATAACACTGAGTCCGGACATGGTAGTGAATTTGTGGTTAGCATCTTCTGCTTTAATGACATCTGCGGAAACTTTTTCGGTGGCTGGTCTTCATTCGTCTGCATCGATTTCATTTGTCTTTTTTGTGAAAGTGTTTCATGGTCTTTGAGGTGCTCTGTCAATTTATCTTGGCACGAAAAGTTTTTGTGACATCTCGGACATGTAAGTTTTGGTTCTTTATGAATAGTTCTTATGTGTTGTAGCAAGCTCTTCTTCGCTGTAAAACTCTTTCCACACCTTCTGCATTCGATTTCTGTAAAAATAACAACAAATTCTCACATGTGTTAATAGTTAATAGATTAAATAGAAAAGTGCTTTTGACCTCTAGACCACGTATTTAATAATTAATTATATGACTGATGACACTGTTTGTTCCTGGCATATAGCCTTAGATTTCAAAATCAGTGAAGCATTATGTATGCACGATCAATCATACGGCATGTGGTTAATTGCTAACATTTCTGGCTCTCTAAATCAGTGAAGCGTTATTAATGCACTATCTGTCGCAAATAGTTAAGTAAAGTACACGTCATCTATGTTTGAACGAGCTTACTGTTGACCTCATCAATCATGCTTAATGGAGTCACTAGCTATGATTAATTGCTTTCAAAATCAGTGAAGCGTTATTAATGTACCATCTGTCGCAAATAGTTAAGTAAAGTACACGTCATCCATGTTTGAACGAGCTTACTGTTGACTCATCAATCATGCTTAATGGGGTCACTAGCTATGATTAATTGCTTTCAAAATCAGTGAAGCGTTATTAATGCACCATCTGTCGCAAATTTCTTAGCTATTTAAAGGTCAAGTCATTTATAAAATTGATTCATTTGTAGCTTAAATTTACAATGGACGGTCGCATCATTTCTCATATATTTTACTCGACTATGGACCAGCAGGATTGTGTAAGCTGGTGGAATGAGAGATCGGGTAGGATTACAGCTTCAAATTTTGGTCGGGTTCGAAGTGCTGCATCTGACAAAGTTCTCAAAAAGTTGGTTTGTAATATTAATACACCAGCTAATACTTTCATACCCACTCCTTGTTTAGTTGGTATAACTAAAGAAGAGAATGCAAAACAGGCATACATAAGGCACTATTCTAAAGAGTTGAATGTTCCAGTAACAGTGCACAAGTGCGGTCTTTGTGTTCCACTTCAAGCTCCCTTTATAGGTAGTTCTCCAGACGGTATTGTCACTTCACCACAGTTTGCACAACCAAGAGTGCTAGAGATCAAGTGTCTCTATGATACGGAACATATCCCACGCAGACTATTAGACATTGGGTTGAGTCGTAAGTCTAGATTCTACTGTAAAATTGATAAATCTACTGGAAAGTTTACGTTGAAAACAACCCACAAATATTATTCACAAATTTTAGGTGAACTCGCCATTACGGCTTTACCTGTAGCAGATTTGGCACTTTATGCTCCAAGAACGAAAGAAATAAAAGTTGTAACCGTTCATTTTAATCGTGAGCACTGGCAAGCTCTTTTTGAAAAAATTAGGTATTTTTACGACAACTTCATCAATGGAAAGATTTTCGCTCAACCCCCAGAACCGAGTCGAGCAACCACTATCTCGGAAATCGTTGAGACTGAACCTATGCAGATTAACTAATCCGTTACCAATCATTCATTTCCGTCATATATCGTCTGTTCATTTTAAAAACGTGAAACCAAACAAATCGTATTTCGACCTTAATAAGTCACAGTTAAAAAAGCTCATATATCACACTTACCTTAACGCTAATGATATTTTTCAACAGTCAGAAGACAAATTTGCAATTACTATGAATGTAGGTAGCGCGATAGGTGTAGTGAAGCCTGAGCACCGTACGTCAGACACTTTGAGAATAATCTACGTATCCACCGGTCACAGAATAATAACAGCCTTTCCTTATTAATGAATATTACTAATATATTGGGTTGTTAATTAATATTTGATTTATGCTCTATTTCTATAAGCTGTATTATAAAATTATAGTGTGCTTATCTAAAATAAATACAAAAGTAGCTTTTTAGTGCAATTACTTATTGTGTAGCGTTATTTCGCATCTATCCATTATTTACGGGCACATCATTATGAATAACCATTTTTCAAAAAGTGATCTTAACAATTTATGCGATGCAATAATGGCACTTGTTAAAGAAAATTGCGCGGGGTGTCAAGAACAACGCTCGATGGAAGAATTTTGGGAGCATGGTGGTTTCACGGGGTGTCTGTATGCGTTTGATTTTCACGCCGATGTCTATATAGATTGTGCTATTCAAACACTGTCTTTATCATACTCAGCGCGAGATCATGCAATTCGTGTCATTTCTGAGTACTCCTACGCCGTGTATCAGCATACACACCCGTTACCTGTGGCAGATAACTTAGAAGACCAAATGTTTCGGGAAATGAACTTCGAGCATTCTGTAGAAGTGATAGCAACACCAGAAGATTATCCTCGTATAGTGAAGAAACTTTTACAGTTACGCGGAAATAACTCAGATGACTACAAAAACTATTTATCAAAAACACTGAATGAGCTAATTTTGCTACGGCCCTAACTGTACAAACTTTGATTATGATATTTTATTACTTTGCAAATATGGTAATTATGTGCAGTAACAATGGAAACTGTAAAGCGTATTTTTGAATAAATAACCATTAAAAAGGTCTTCTATACTGCAATCAGCAAGTTTCTGATATAAAACATGGAGCGTGATAGGGTAATTGCAATACTTTTGGCAACAGTTTCTTTATTATTGTCCATCAGCAATATAGGATACTTGATTGAATATACCCAGAATTATGATAACAGTGTTGTGGAGATGGGTTATTGTCAGCAGTATTATTTGGGGATAGAAACAAAAGTAACCATTTGTTCACCACATATTTTTATTCGAAAAAGTAATGAGAAATTTCAAATCTTGCCTATGGAGTTTAGAAGACTAAAGAAAGTTGCTTGTAAGGATCATCACACTTATACTGAGCAGTATTTAAACGCTACGGAGGGTAAAAGAGTAGTTCTAAAATCAAATGAAGTACGGGATTTATGTAAGTTTTAAAAGAGCTAAACTGTAATAGCATCACATTGTCTCAAAAACTAATTATTTATGGAAAAGTTATACTTTGATCCCGCTAACCCTCTAGGACTAAGCTCTATTCAAAATTTATATAAAGCGGCTAAAGAGAATGGACTAGATGTCACACTAAACGATGTTAGACAGTTTTTATCGGGCGAGCCAGCTTATACACTTGTCAAAAAACGTCCCAAGAAAAATTTCAAACGCGTAAGATACATAGTTTCAGACCTTTATGATATATTTCAAAGCGATTTGGCTGATATGCAAGCACTAGCTAAGTTTAATGATGGCTACAAGTATATTCTAGTGGTTATCAATTGCTTTTCTAAGTTTTGTTGGGGTGTTCCTTTGAAAACCAAGACCGGTGAAGAAATAGTTAAGGCTCTTAATGCAATTTTAGATCCATTATTACCAGAAAAACCTAGAAATTTCATAGTAGATAGAGCAAAAGAACATTACAGTAAACCGATCACTGAATTATTTAAATCAAGTGGTATCAAATTGCTTTACACCACTAATGACGAGTCTAAAACCGTTTTTGCAGAAAGAAAAATCCGTGACATAAAGCGTAAAATTTATATATACCTAAAAAACATAATACTTGGCGGTATATTGATGTTCTACCAGATATCATAAAATCACTTAATGCGCGCAAGGTACGCACCACAGGATTTAGACCGATAGATGTTACTAGGCAAAACGAACATGTTGTACGTAAGAATTTATACCCCAGCACTTTCAGTCGGCATCCCAAAACGTATAAGTTCACTGTAGGAGACAGAGTAAAACTATTGAAACGACCCTTTCCGTTCGCAAAATCATTTTATCCAAACTGGACAAAAGAAGAATTTTTAGTTGACCAACAAATCCCATCTTCCCCACCAACTTATCGCATTAAGTCTATTACGGGGGAGAGTATACTTGGCATATTCTACGAACAAGAAATGCAAAAAGTTATACGAAAAGAAGAAATTTACCAAATTGAAAAAATTATTAAATGTCGCAAAACTAAAACAGGTGCAACAGAGTTTTTAGTTAAATGGAAAGGTTATCCCGCAGATCAATCCAGTTGGGTTAAGGAAAAAGACATAAACAAGCTTTAATCGTTGCTTATATTATGCATTGGAAAGTAGTAAATACGACTATTTGTGGAACATTTGAGAAATGTATAAATTTGTATGATTTGGCTTTGCAGTTAAAATTGCAATATAATCCTCGTAAATTTAGTGGTATAGTTTGGCACCCAGAATTAGGCGGTTGTTGTTTGATTTTTGGATCGGGAAAATTCACCATTGTTGGCCTTAATAATCCCTTAGTAGCAAAATCAATTGTTGGGGAAATCAAAAAGCTAATCGGTGATTGTTCTCATACGTATTACATGAAAAATTACGTGGTTTCCTTAGATACTAATCATAATTTCAATCTTCACAAGCTATGCAGTGTGCTATTCGCAGAACGGTATAACGTGGTATTCGATCCTCACGATTTAATGCCTCCGCTAATGCTAAGATTAGATCGAGCAACAGTATTAATACACCACACCGGTAAAGTTATCGTTACGGGAATTAAAAAGTACAAACATATTGAACCGCTTATACACCGTATCAATACCATTATTGTACCACACCATGTATGTAGTAATCGATAGAGTTAATCCGGAATTTTCGTATATAGTTGCACATCTACCACAACCTCTAGATTCGTCAAAAGCAGAAATAGCAGTAGTTCAGTGTAGTTTACCCCAAAAAGTACGGTTTCTACAAACAGGTTGCATTGAACCTAGTATCTACAACGATGGAAGTATGCGTTTTTTACATTCCAATACAAAATTTAGTCCTATTCCGCTTTATCATAAGCTGAGATACAGTAAGCTCGACACTATACTAATAGATACAGGAGTAACATTGTCAGAAACAGATAAAGTCTTAGTTGTTCTTCATGTAAATTATTAAAAAGACTAAATAACTATAGTGTAGTATATTTGAAATGGATCAAGCTCTTATCCGGCTACTAGCAGGCAGCTCTAGGCATTCAGTTCCCCTAAAGTTAAGTAAAGTAAAGGGGCGCCGTAAAACTATTAAAAAGGCACGTAAAACCAACAAGAACAAAATAAGTAGGCAAAAAACTAGCAACAAGACAAAGAAAAGAAGGGTCAAGAAATTATATTAATCATGTCTCTTCATCCTCAACCAAAATGCAGTGTTTCAGGATTAGATTTTACTAGCTTACCACCAATACAAGATGAAATTAACAGTGTCCAAGTTGTTGAAAGTGCTTGTTTTACGGGTTTACCATCAGATGATTACCTAACACCCTTAGAATTTAGGTTTGGTGGCTCTTCGGATTATATTGATGTTGACTCAATTATGTTATATTTAAAAGTAGAAATAATAAAGAAAGACAACAGTTCTTCCCAAGAAAAACGAGATTCTCAACCAGCACCAGCACCAAGCAAATCAGCGAAAAAGAGGCCTAAAAGGCAAGCAGGATTAGGAAACGTGGACGGTCCAGTAAATCTTTTCCTATATTCTTTGTTTGATAGAGTTGAACTTAAAATTGCAGGCAAATCAGTATCCCTTGAGCAGTCAAATTACCAGTACATAATGTATACCCTTTTTCACTTATACTTTCCGGCAACCGTACGAAAAACTCTTCTTCAACCAGCAATTTATGAACCCGATCAACCGTATAGTTTTGACAGTGAACCAGACGCAGTTGCTCAAAGAACTTCAATGCTAGATACAAATAAAGGCGAAATATATGGCAGAGTTTTCACAGATTTTCTTAACACGGGGAGATTTTTACCGGGTATTGTACCCTTAAGTTTAATTTTTCATCGAGCTAAACCCAACTTTTGCATTATGGAAAATTCAAAGAAAACTTATAACGTTAAGATTAAAACGGCAAAGCTTTATACACCATATGTAACCTTAACTACCGCAAGCTTAACAAACTATCACAAAATTTTGTCCACGTCGGGTTTCAAATATCCGATAGTACGCCACAACATTAGCACCAAAGCGCTGGGAGTGGGAGATATGAATGTTTCATGGTCGTTTATTAGTAATGGAAAGATACCAAGAAAGATAGTGTTAATGCAAGTAGGCGCATCAGCTTATAACGGACAAATTGACAAAAACCCGTATAATTTTGAAGATTTTGGGTTACAAAGTTTGCAGGTGTTTGTTAACAAAAAGTCATTTCCAAGTAGTGTACCGCTAACTTTTGAACGATTTGGAGATATATACCGCACGTACCTAAATTTCTTTAAGGCTACAGATTACGTTAATTTAGATCCAGGCTTTGATGCATTTGGCTATGGGGCAGGTTACTTTATGATACCAATAAGTTTAACGAGAGATGGGTCAACAAATTGCGGCTACCACTCCAACCCAGAGCATGGAAACCTTGATATAGAGTTAGTTTACGCAAAACCATTAACAGAACCCATAATGTTACTACTTTTGTCAGAGTACGATAGTGTTTTAACTATAAAAGAAAATGGAGAGTTCAGTTGGCAGCAGTAACGTAGCTACCACTTTAGACACACCAATATTACTAGAGCAACCGTATAATGTATTGTGACCGGCTCTACTCAGTCTGGTAAATCGTATTTTGTACGTAAACTATTGGAACATTGTGATTCAGTTCATACAACACCATTTAAACGCATATATTATTGCTATGGCATGCCAGAGGAAGAGTTATTTATCGTAAGCGCTCCCACTCTTCAAATCATACCAAACTTTCCCGATTTTATTTTTGAAGAAACAGATATTCCAGTTCACACACTCATAATCCTAGACGATTTTATGGATAAATTAATAGGAGACAAAAGGTTAATCACCCTATTCACTAAAATGAGGCATCGGTTAGTATCGGTAATTTTGATTGTTCAGAATTTATATTTTTGCCCGAAAGTTGGTCCATGTATCCGCAGAAACACTGATTATTACTTTCTTTTCCAAAATAGGGGAGACCAGGCAATGATATCTAACCTTAGCAGCAGAATGTTTCCAGGCAAAAAGAATTATTTACTTGGAGCACATAAAAAATCATTAAAAAGGCAATACGGTTACCTAATGGTTAATCTCAAACCTAATATTCCCCCGGAGTTTGTGCTTTCAGAAGGGATATTACCGTGTGAACAATATTATGTTTATCTTTCATTGTTTTTCGTTAATGAATTATGTATTTTCTATAATTTAAGATGAGTAGTGCGTTAAAAGAAAATTTATCTACTCTCCAGTACTTACAAACAGCACCAAAAGCGTATGTAAAACAAATTCTATCAAAACCTACAAATAGTTTGGTACAAGTATTATCAGAAATTTGTAGAAACCTCGAAGTAGGAAATATAAAACTTAGACCAGAACAAAAATTGTGGGTTAAAAAACAAATTCGAAAAATTTTCGCATTAGGATCTAAACGAACATCACTAGCTCGTAAAAAATTAATATTAAAAAGGGTAGGTCACGATATAGTTCCTAAACTTTTAACGTTAGCTAAGAAAACATTGAAATCTATATTTGACTATAAACATGGTGAAGGAAATATTTTATGAATGCTGTATATAACATGTCTAGTGATCCTAAAAAATTCGCATTAGATGAAGAATCGTTATTTGAAAAGTTAAAAGCATCGCGCGCACAATCTTCGCAACAACAACAACCAACATCAAGCAATAACTCAATCCAGATTGTAAACGGCGCTACAGCAACAACAACGTTACAAGATATTGTAGAAGTCTTACCTCGGCAACTTCGGAATAAAGCAAAAATTCTTGCACATTACCTTGAAGACTACGCTACCGTGAACAATAAGGAGCGCATTATTTACCCAGACGGCACAGTAGGATCACACTTTATTGATTTAGCACGATATTTTACGTCTTCACCGATACTCAGAATTCCTCATCCACCGGATGCAACACGATTCGCTGAAGTCATTAAAAAAGCAGGCGTACCAGCAAGTGCAATCACGAGAAATGGATCAAAACAACACGGTCGAAAGCAACTATGGGAATTTTAATCCGATAGAACATAAACGAATCATTACTGGACTTGGTGGCAGCAAGCGTTTGTTATTTTTTACAGGATGGTCTCCACTATCAAACTTTCACGTTGCTAAATTCACAGTTAAAGGAATTGGCTATCACAGTGCAGAACAGTACTATCAAGCAAAGAAGGCATATCATTTCGGTGACTACAACTTATACTATCGCATTCTACAGTGTTAGTCTCCATCTCGAGCAAAAGAACTCTCTCAGGAAATTGACGGCTATGATCCAGTAGAGTGGGAGAAACAACAGGACAATCTAATGCTAGAAACTTTACGCGCAAAATTTAACGGAAACGCGTTACTCAAACGACAACTCACTGACACGGGTGACATAGAATTGCTAATCGCCACACAACACGACCAATATCTTGGCACAGGTCTACCGCCATATGATCCAAGCTATGAAACAAAAGAGGAATTCCCCGGAAAAAATATGCTTGGAAAGTTGCTTATGATTGTTAGAAGCGAACTAAAATAATTATTTTAATATCTTTTAAACATTGTGTTATATGGTTTCATTTGTTTTAGAATAAACGAAAAAAATTATCTGCGCTTCTATGTGAAGCAACCCCGTTTAACGCTACACCTTAAAACAATGAATTCTTTATATTAATATTTCAGCTATATATTTATACTTTAAACTTAACATACTTATAATTTACGTGCAAACCAATATATACGATGGCGAAACATATTCAAATAATTCAACTTCTCCAAGCTAATCACCAGCTCAACGTACACTCCATAGTTTACGCCCTACACCAACACATGTCCTTAGATACGGCGCAAGATTTGTGGTGTCCAGTGTTTGGTGACATGCAGAACAGGTTTTACAGTTGGCTTCTACAGCAGTCCGGTGATGTATTTCAAGATTTCGTAATAGCACTTTACACTGAAGGCCAGCTAACGTTGTACCGAGTGTTCGTGGCAGCGTGTAAGCAATTTGATTATCACATTGAAGAACCTAAAGCTATATCTCGAGCTGATTATATTCAGAACTACTTAGTTAACGGACAATATTTATTTTGGAGTAAAGAATTTGAACGTGAGCAGAATGAGAGTGACTTGTGTGGATTGGGCGCACGGTTTTTTATCAAGGAATTATTGAAGAAAAAAGACAAAATACAACGATTACTTTGCATGCCAGGGTCTCTGTCTGAGCGTTTTAAAGCGATGGAAAAAGATTATGAAGCTATTGATATCGCACTAGAAATACAGGACTATTTTGTTGTTTAGATTGATCTATTTTATGCCTTGTAATATAAAGAAAGAAATAAATTCATTGCGTATTTATTGTTGTCTGTGATTTTCTCAGTTCAATATAGTCAAAGATATACTTCTTTTACCGTTCTTGAAAATTCCCACTAGTTCTCGAGTTATGGCCCAAAAACCTCAAAATTTCAATTTTCCCGATTTTTCAACCCTCCATATCTCACCCCCTAGGCCCCATAGCCAAAAAATAAAATATATAATTTCAAGAGTTGTAACACCCCACCACATTGCAAAAGACCCCATCCCGATATCTCTATTTAGTAAAAAGTTATTAACAATTAAAGAAAGTTGATTTTCACAGGTTTTCCCCCTAAAAATTATCGAAGGTTACATAGCTAATATCGAAAAAAATTTATTAGCTTATTTGATAGAGCAAAAAATTCTAGGGAATACGTCTTTTACCGTTCTTGAAAATTCCCACCAGTTCTCGAGTTATGGCCCAAAAACCTCAAAATTTTCAATTTTCCCGATTTTTCAACCCTCCATATCTCACCCCCTAGGCCACATAGCCAAAGAATAAAATATGTAATTTCAAGAGTTATAACACCCCACTACATTGCAAAAAACCGTATCCCGATATCTATTTCCAGTAAAAAGTTATTAACAATTACAGAAAATTGATTTTAACAAGTTTTACCCCTAAAAATATCGAAAATTACATCACGTTTCTCAGGGGACACTGTAGACCATGGTAGATTAGTTTATTTCTGTGATACAGCAACATCAACAAACAAAGTTGGTATGCACAATCAACAAGAAAACGAAATTTTTTATTTAATCGGAAATTAGCGCTTTAAAAGATATTATGTTCTTTGTGTGGAGCAATAATAAAGTTTTTGCAATATCGTTAGTTATGACTAGGTATTGAAACACTTAATATAAAGTGTGCTGTTAAAACTTAGTAATTCGCGCTTATGTACATGAAGCTGCCAGTGTTGTATATTTAGACAATTTTCTATATTGTGGAGGTTTTGGGTACTATTTCGAAAATACTAAGTCTTTTGGTTGAACTTAATTACCATTTTTGTTAGTTTCAGCGGACTTTTGTTCGTTATTAATATGCTTCAGTTTGCAATTAAATCATCAACTATGCTTTGCGGATCGGAATTATTTTCAAGACAACTTCACCGCGCTCGTTCTCTTCATAAATCGTGTGTACACCGTGAAGGAGTGTGAAGCTGAACCGTGCAACCTAAAAAGAATCTGTTTCCAGTTGAAAGATAAAGGAGATGTACTATACCATGCGCAGTTTGTGAGGACCAGTAGAAAATAGTTCAAGGGTGTTATAAATATTAATAGCACAAGCTGAACATAAATATATATACTATATGTAGCAGTGGTGTGATCGTTTACAATTGTGAACAGTAACTGAGAGCGAACAAACAATGAGAGTTATCTAGGATGTAGCTTTCGGTAATATAGCTAACGATTCATTCCAGTTATTTGTGAGCAAAAATATAATCACTACAGTTTTGATCTGTGGTTTGTGTAGCTGGCAGGCAGAATATACATTTCATCGCTTTCTTTTACTTACAGAGCCATCTCCGAAATCTATTTCCAATTCCCCAGTGGAGGTGTTGCGCACTCTGGCAGACATTTGTGGCTGTGTTGCTGCGGAGATCCACCCAGGCCCCACTCGACCTGCATAAAATTATTGTGTATTTTGTCTTTCGTCTGTGACACGTCTCTCGTCGGAGATAAGAGCATCCATCTGATAATACGAATTTAACAATCAACATAGTCCACTTAACACCAAGTATAAGTAAATGTGATTCTCTTTACAAGACAGTTGAAATAAGATAATAATTTCTTAGCACGTTACTATTTAGACTATTTGCAAGAGATTTTCAGTAGGACTGTTTGATATTTGTCGAACATATATGATTAAAAAGGTAAAAAATATAACTAGGTGAACTGTATATTTACTTCAATCCAAAGAATTTCATAATCAGTTTCATTAAGCACTTCGTTACTTGTGACATTACTTGCCTGTTTCTTTTCCTGGGATAAGCACTTCTCCGACATTGTTTCTGTTTCCATAGTCTGCTCTTTCTAGGTCTTCAGCTTCATTGTTGCAAATCGCTTTGAAACAACTGATTTTCAGTTTAATATGAAGTGGAAAAACTGCTAATGAGCTTAAATTTATTTTTGTGTACTGTAGCTATTCTCACGATGGCAGGTTTTAATGTACAAGTAAGCGTAAACCTACTTCTTCAACAAGTACAACATGTGGGGAATCGTTAGCCGGTGGAGTTACCTGAAATGTTATGTACGAAAATGCGCAAATAAATAAAAAGTTCTGTAGTATACTGTAGAATATCATACAAAATTGGATATATGTGTGGATCGTTTAATACAGAACACCACTTTCATTCGTTTAACCCTTAACTCCTTATATATGTATAGAACGATGCTTACAATGTGTTTTGCAAATTTCCCTATACAATATACTAATTGACCGTCCGTTACCACCACATGATGAAATAACCGCGCAAATCACTTACTAAGTTAATAACTTCAACCTCAATTAACACATCTTCATTTTGTCTCTGTTCAAATTGCGATGCCTATAAAAACAAATATCTCCCATACTACATCAATATCGCTAACCGAATCCTATGAAAAGTACTTAATTAAAAACCATAATGAAAACAATATGAAAACTTGGAAGAAAGCCTGCTTACTGGCATATCACAAATCTCAGAGGGGTTTACTTACTTATGTGAATATCAGTTTAGTTATACCATATTGTATGTTTCAAAAACAAATTTCATAGGCAAATAAAGTTTTGGCGTTTAAGTGAAAACTAAATACATTTCATCCACCAGTGTGATATATACGTATAATTTCAACCTACAAAACCCATACTGTTCAAAGGGAAAACGGTTTTCGGATGGTGTAGTCGTCTTTCATTTAGTTGAGAATTCAGTTAGTTCCACTATACTTTCATAAATTTTATGTGCGGTGATCTGAATTCATTGCAAATAGGGTACTCAACTTACCATGACAAAAGTGTAATATATTTTGGTTGCAGTTATTATACTACGAAATGTAAATATATCCGCTTATTTAGTTTATAACAATCAAAACACTGCAATTCGCAAAAAAATATTGTGGATTTCAATTAAACGCTATCAGAAACATGCTTATGATTTGATTCAGCGAATGAAGTTTTAAAATTGCTCTTTTCCCTACGCTAGCTCGAAACTTCTTTTGACCCACGGACGACAAACCATATTTGAATCATACAACTATAGACCGTGAACCTTATTCGCTTAGGGAAATAAATTCTAAGAAATCTGAAGTGAGCAACAAAACTAAATTCACACTTAACCACAGTCAACCGTTATATAAACAAAATCATATAAATACTGCGCTGTAGAGTTAAAATCACTATATTTCACTTGGCTGATCGGTGATTGATGAGATTCCATGAGTTAGATTCTAGTCGCGTTTACGCAATAATAATAATAATAATCAAACGACCATATGCCGGCTAAATTTAACAGTACGTTGATGTGCAGTATAAGTTAATATTCATACTTTACCATACTTACCGTTAAAAGACTTCAGACACCGTTTCTAGATATATCCCGCTGTTAGAAAATTAATAAATTTTAGGTTGTCTGAAAAATTAAATATCACGTCTTGGTTTTCTCTAATAATCACTCAAAATATAGTATTCGATCTGAACCTTGTGTTGTATTATTTTAATGACATATGTTCTATCGTTCGGTATCTTCTAAAAGTGTACAATTCTTCCGCTTCATGAATTTTGGTATTAATGAGAAAATATGGCGTGCTATCTCGGGTGATTGCGTTTAAATGTCTTATACGCCATAAGCTACTGCTACTTGAATTATAACATGTCAACGTTGAAGATCCATGTTCACCTCTCACACGGCTCCCGTGCACTTGACTTTGCCAATTGTGTAACCTTTTGCCTATAATAAATTTTTTAAAGTGTTACCTGCAAAAAATATCAAAGAAAAATTATCTGCAATTTCACAGGAAGCTAGGTTCTGGTAAAATCGCCAACTCCAGTTGTATGCCCCATAAAACACATACACTTATACATAAACACACATAAGCCTAAATAACACACACATACATACACAAACACACATAAACCTAAATAACACATGCACACGCACATACATCAACACACATTCCCTGAATAACATTCATACATACACAACCGCACAAAATACATGCACACACATACATACATCAACACACGTAACATACGTATAAAAACATACATACATAAACACACATTACCCCAAATAACACAAACACGTACATACACAGGCATAAGCTTAAATAACACACAAATACACACATTACCCCAAATAACACAAACACACATACATACATACACACACATAAGCCTAAATAACACACACATACATACACACATTACCCCAAATAACACATACACACATACATACATACACACATAAGCCTAAATAACACATACACACATACATACATAAACACACATAAGCCTAAATAACACACATACATACATACACATTACCCCAAATAACACATACACACATACATACATACACACATAAGCCTAAATAACACATACACACATACATACATAAACACACATTACCCCAAATAACACATACACACATATATACAAACACACACATTACCTACCATATATATTTATATCTACAACATTGGCACCCGGCACCCTGGGATCGTACGTGCCCTCCTATACTACTGTTGTCGTCGTCGTCGTTGTTGGTGTTGTTGGTGTTGTTGTTGGTGTTGTTGATGTTGTTGTTGTTGTTGTGGTTGTTGTTGTTGTTGTTGTTGTGGTTGTTGTCGTCGTCGTCGTCGTTGTTGTTTTTATTACTGTTGTAGTTATTGTTGGTCGTAGCAAGAGTGGATGATGTTCACCTTGCAGAAGAGTGTGCAACTGCTTGGGCTGTGCATGGTACTAAATGTACCAGCACGCCAATCAAGGGGGGTTTATTAACAATAAAGTATGCTTCAATACACCTACCCCCATCTCATTTAAGGGGGGGTCAACTATGTTCTTTAATTACAATTGCATGTATGACTATATTAACACAATAATTTTTCTACAATGTAAAGCTGCATACAGACCCCCCCCCTAAACAAAGGGAAGTAGGCCAAAAACGCAACGCGTGCCGGGCACATACTTTAATACACAGAATGTACCCAGTTGCACACTCTTGTTATAAAAAGTGATCATCCACTCTTGGTCGTACTAATGGTGAATCGTCAACTAATCGCTGTGACCAGTGCCAACGTCACCACATCCAACGAATACTGATACAGAATTTCGAGTCAGAGGTCCGTATCACCACATTGTTTCATTTGCTGAGACGGTGTTGGACCCAAAATGAGCTGGTGTTTCATAGTTTGGGAAGTATTTGACCCTGGCACCACTTTGGTTGAAGACTGGGTGATGCTGTTACTTTATACGCCGCGATATTTTGGTGACGACGCCGATCTGATCCTTGCAAGAAACGCACCTGACGTTTCCTATTAATAAGCTTACTCTATTGCAGTCCCGCAGAAAAACGTTCCGCCCCTGATCTTTTACATTGGCCGTGTTGTCTCCTGCTCACGCTGATGGACCTGCCTTTATTTTGCAGCTTCATTGGTTCATTGTCGGGTATTCCACAGTGACCAGGTACCTATTGATTCGGCGATTGGATTCACTCTTATTAGACATCGCAGGGAACACATATCAGTTCCAGACAGTCCATTTGCCTGTAGATTCTTTATTGAAACCCTTCTGTCCGTGCAGACTGTCGCAGAATTAATTGAGTTAAAGACTCAGTTTATCCACAGTTCAAGTGTTTTGACTTCTGTTACGAAGGTTGACGTAAAACTACAGACCTTGCGGTTGAGTATTTCAATTTACGAAGCGATTAGACTGGATCCGACGTGATGATGACAGCGCTTCCGCCATTCAACAAGCCTTCCAACGCTAAGAAATTCAGTGTAGCCTAATCTGACCAATGTATAGAACAGGGCCGGAACAGTAGTATAAGCATATTCCTAAGCTTATGCCTACGCCTAAGCCTAAAGCGTAAGGATGAGACTATTCCTAAGCTTAAGCCTAAGCCTAAGCCTAAGGCTAAGCCTAAAAGTTAGTATAAAGCTTAGACTTACTCTATTACAGCCCCGCAGGAAAACGCTCCGGCCCTGTTCTATACATGGGTCCCTAAGCTACTAGTCATAGGTGGTATCAATTAGATGTTTCAATCTATTGGAGTACTAGAAATTCGGCCTGTTTTAAAATCTTTAGTGTTCGATTTGGGCAGCCATCCAGCTTTCTAACGGCCGTCGGCCGTTGCCGATAAACAGTGCTTCAAGCTACAGCGAAATGTCCACACTGAAAATTCCAATGAGTTTATTAATCAACTCGGACGAATAGTCAGATATTTATGAGTTAATAAAAGTTAACTTTAACTCACTATGAGTTGAGCTGATTCTCACTCTCTGAGTTGCGTTGATTCCGGGGGAGTTTGTTAATTAAATCAAAATGAGTTGAATCAACTCAGAATTATGAGTTCGGATAGTCCTAACTCAGACTGAGAGTGATTCAACTCATTCTGAGTTAAAATCAACTCACTGGAATTTACACTGCACCATGTTTACTTCACTCAAGTATAGCTACTCATCAAGCTTCAACTCTGTGATGCGTTGTGTTTATCGGTACATCGATGCCAAAAGCTACTACGATGGACAAAACGGTAATTCTAAATTGTGTTAAAAGTATTTTGTCTCTCCAGAAATTTCGCTTGCAAGGCTAGATGTTCCTCCTATATCCCTCTCTTTTCTTGACAATGGTCATTCTGTATATATAGTTGCTGTAGTGACCCGAATTAAAGCGGAAGGGTATCCATTTTGAGTCCCATAAGAGTCTGTATCCCTAATAAGAGTCCTAAGCGGGTAGAGCCTCTAATTCCTATTAGAGTCCCATAAATATCAATTATCCGTAACTGTAGTGCGTTAATGACTCCAGGACCAAATAAAATTGAGCTCGAAACTTTAAGGAGTACTTAAGTTTTGAAAATAAATTCCTAAGCAAAACTTTCCATTATTGCTCAAGTAAATAAACATTTAATCCAACGGATAGTTGCAATTGCGTATATATATCTGTAACGAAGGGCGGCGGAGGGCAGTTTAAAAATAAATAACATTCGTAACCGAATAACACGGGGTACCCTCTGCTGATCTGTGTATATACTTGGCTAAATTTTTTATTCAAGATATTTCTTAACTAATTGCACTTAATGAGAGTTATGCAAAATATTTTATAAAAAACTGCGTTGTACTCGCACGTGTACTTACGTTATATTGCGTTAACGCCGTAATAATACGCAATATTCACATAGCAAAAGCATAACAGGATTTCATCTCACGAGGGCATAACCCCAAGAAAAATGTTTTTTTTCACCCCTACGATGCAGAGGATTATTCTAAATCTTGCTCTATCAACTGTTTGTTCTTGCCTCTTTATCAATTTCGTAGGTAGCATACCGTCTCTACCAGTCTTGTTACATTACAGTCCCTGACTTGTTCGCAAAATTAAGGATGTATTTAATATTTTTAGGCGACCAAAAAATATATTTTCTTAACTTTAAAACAACGCTTAAAAGTAAATGAATAAAAAATTTTCAACGTTCTCGAATCGCTAATTAATCACTTTTTTGTTAAAACTGAAGCTAAAAACTTGCTATAAAGTTTTAAGTATTTTGTTCATTTTTGATAAAGTTTATTGATAAAATTCAAGTAAATACGTGTAAATATACCGGTTGTAGCAGTGCATGCTAGAGTTGCGTTATACTCGCGGCGAGCCGCTGGGCGGCGCTAGGCACCGCATGATAAATTATGTTTGTCAAAAATTGTCGCACGCCATATTAAAATAGACTTTTCCTATGTTTTAGCAACATATATCGGCCCGTGGCGGTGTCCGGCATTGTAAAGGATAGCGCAACCTTTACGCTGAGGGCTGTCCCATTGTTCCGGGACAACAACAATTATAGGGGTACAGCGCACGTAAACCAACGCTCAAATCACTCCTATATATTTTTCATTCCATGTAAAGTTGTTAGGGGCGGAACTTTTTTCTGTGGGGTTTGAGAAGAGTGAGCTTAAACTTTAGACAATTTTTTTGCTTAGCTTAGGCTTAAGCTTAGGCTTAAACTTAGGAATATGCTCATTCATACGCTTAGGCTTAGGCTTAGGCTTTAGCATTAGGCTTAGGCTTAAGCACCGTAGGTCACAAGTATATGACTCGGTTACAATACAAATTAAAAAATTTTGTGCTTTCGTTTCAATTTAGCGATATTACGCAAACAAATTTATCAATTTTTTGCGAGACACAACTATAAACTCTTTCCTTACGTCATTGTTTGCATACGTTAATTCATTTCAGTATATATGAATGAAGTATGAAGCAAATTGAAAATTTGCCTATCCATAGAAAAGTTCCGAAAAATAAGTTTACAAATGCCAGCTTTTCCATAAATTTTCAAGCCAAAAAATAACCAATGCCGAAAATAATGAACAATTCCACTGACAAAATACCACATTTAATACCGGAACCGGATAGTGAAAAATAGTCGGTTTTCCCTACGACGACCGCAAATCTGATTGAACCCTGAATAGGATACGCAAAAGAGCGCCTGATATCCATATGCGATAAAACATCAGATGTTCATAAATATTTCAGTTTTCAGGCGAAATTATATCAAAATAAATAATAATGAAACAATTAAAGCTTACACAGCTACGCTTCATTGGACTTGCGATTTTCATATTGGAGGGTAAACTATAATAATTATATAATTATTGACTTAAAATCGTTTCATATTAGGAATGTTACGGATGTGGATGTTTCAAAATTTTCTGATGTTTATGCGGATTTTTTGGCTTTCCAAAAGCGGACGCTTATGTTTTTCATCGTTTTCCAAGCTTCCAAATTTGGTCGTCATGAATACATCCGTTTTAATACACTGGCAAAAATGAATTTGAACATTTTTCACAAGAATATTTTACTACTTTGGCTAAGCCGCTGCCCAGCAAGCTTACAACACTGCTTAACGTTTCTTTGTGCAAATTTTTAAAATTCCACAGAAAAAAATTTCAAAGGTACTGGGACATTCATGCCTTGTAAAACGCACAAATTTTATCCAACCAAATCAATCCTTTTTTCGTACTTTGCGTTGTATAAATGTTTCGGCCAGTGTAAAGAACAGGGGTGGAACAGTATTATAAGCATATTCCTAAGCCTAAGCCTAAGCGTAAGCCAAGGAAAAAATTGCCTAAAGCTGTTAAGCTTACTCTTTTCTAGTCCCACAGAAAAACGTTCCGCCCCTGATCTTTACTCAAAGCCGAATTTCTCTTGTTGCCAACTTAAGAAAGTTTCAAAAAATCCCTACGCCCTTGCAAGTTTAGTTTTAAACTTTTTCCTCATTTTTCAGTATTCCTCTTTGATTTGGTACAATGTGACGATTTCGGTTTACACAGTCGTATCCGCATCGGTGGTCACTCACGCGGCACGACCACTGGCGAGGGACACAAACAAACCGGGACGACTCACAAACAGGCTGGAACCGCCACCGAGATTCAAACTCAACCCGGCCTCGGGTCACCTTTCGTCGGGATCATCCAACCAGTGCAACAAGGCGTCGCACCTGCAGTGGCACCAGGACAAAACCTTACAACACCTCAGGGCACAGGAGCCGGAACTGGTTTCTATCCGGAACTTGTCATGAATAACCGGGGCAGCGACCCAACCAGATACGTATACAATCCTTATTGGTTTGTGCCAGAGCTTAGTTCAGCAAGCGTTCAGCGTCGCGCGTTCCTTGGAAATCCTACAACGAATCCGTTCAACAATTTGGTTTACAATCCAGCGTTTGGAGCATTATTTCCCGGTTTAATCGGAACCGGAGTTTCAAATATTAATCCGAAACTTCGCTCTAAACACAAGCATAAGCATGAGGCTCTGCCGTTGATCCGGTTACCGGACGCTCCTGAAGAGAAGCCGATTCCTTAAAAGTTTACTATTTCAAAATGTTGTGATTTTCTATAATTATGACCAATGACCTATAGGAGACTGCGCCTAGTAAAGTATAAGATTAAATGAAAACCTACGGATGAACTTAAACATAAGCCTAATCCTAATCTAAACATAAGCTTCACAGTGGGAAAGCCGTCAGTCCCCCTTTAGTATAAGCTTCACAGTGCGTAAGTCGTCCGACCCCTGGTTTCCAAAAGTAGGATGTAACCATATATCCGTTTTCGGTAAAAGTCGGTGTCCGTTTCCGTTATAGAAATACCCTCAATTTCGAAATTTTTATAAAAATTTCGGCCCATGTTAACCTCGCTGCTGCCCTAAAATCCTACCATCCCATCACAAGAATTTGAAGTAAATATGGCTGAAGATGGGAGTTTGGTATTCTGTTGAATGTGCGATTTTGGGATTTCGGGAAATGGTCGAAGGTGGAATTTTGGGATATGGTCGAAGGTGTGATTTTGAGGCTTCGGGAAATGGTCGAACGTGTGATTGGGATTTTTTGATCCCGGCATGTGGTCGGTGAGATCTTTGGATATTGTCGAAAGTGGAATTTTAGGATTTCGGGATGCGACCAAAGGTCGGTTCTTATGATTTCGGGATATAATCGTAGGTGGAATTCTCCTAAGCTCAATCCTAAACTTAAGCATAAACGTAAGCCTAAGCATAAAGCATAAGATTTAGCCAATGGGTGAATTAGAAAGCCATGTTTAAACCAAAGCCTACTCCAAAAGCCTCAAGCCAATGCAATTTAGGATCTAATCCATGTTTAAACCAAAAACTATTCATAAAGCCTCTGCCTAACCCTAAGCCTATGCCATTTACGGTCTAACCTATGTTTACCTAATCCAAAGCCTGTTCCTAAAGCCAAAGCCAAAACCTAAGCACAAGCCTAAGCCTAATCTTAAGCTTTTTAAGCCTGTAAGCCTAACTCGTAGGCTAAGTCAAAGCCTAAAACGGTTAGGCTAAGGCACCTCTAAAGTCTATAAGCTTACGCCAGATCCTAGATCCTACGGCTATAAACTCCTAAACCTAAGCCTAAGACGGAGCCTTACCTAATCCTAAACCTAAGACGGAACCTTGCCTAATCCTACACCTAATCTTTAGCCAATGGTTTGCCTAATCTTAAACCAAAGCCTAAGGCATTGCTTGCAATGAATTCTATTGAAATCACAAAATCCCGAAATCTCTCAAATCCAG
The DNA here is from genome assembly GCA_030248215.1 of Enoplolaimus lenunculus. Taxonomy (NCBI): domain Eukaryota; kingdom Metazoa; phylum Nematoda; class Enoplea; order Enoplida; family Thoracostomopsidae; genus Enoplolaimus; species Enoplolaimus lenunculus. The sequence continues at coordinate 416,048 of JASANG010001128.1, forward strand.
GGTGCTGACGGATAGTCAAAATAACGGAAACGGATAGTGATCAAAATAACAGAAACGGCAAACGGATATTGAAGTAAAAAATTTCAAAAACGTTTTGTATTTGAAATTTAGGCTTAAATTTTTACGACTTTTAGATGGATTTCGTAATTTTTATTTCATTTCAAACAATTGCAGCATATCTGTAACCAAAAATTGCGAGATATTATATACGTGATTTATAACTAATTTTGAACGTAAAAAATAACAGAATTTCCTTTATTTATATAAAGGAAACGGACACCGATTTTCACCAGAAACGGATATTCGAGTACACCCTGCCAAAATCCCATCACAAACAAAAGCTATCAACGTTTTAGTTGGAACGGTGGGTGGGCTTTTGGGTCGGCAGCAAAGCATACATGGGTCAAAATTTCCGTGTATTTACCAAATAGCAGGTAGCACGTTAACATTAAGTCCCCATATTGCTTTCCTATTTTCCAAAATCTTTAGAGTATAGATGTGCGTTTGACTTCGTTTGACACAATTTTGAGCAATAAATTATCGCTAAAAATTTCTGGCAACACGTTTTAGATATTGCGGAAGGCCCACACGGCCGTTTCTACAGGCATCAATTTGGAGTTTTACTTTGTTTTTAATCTTTTGGTTCATCCTACTTTACGGATCAACCCGTTTTCTGGGGGGACTGCAATGCTTAGAATTACTTAGCGGGATCGGTTGGGAAATACGAGAAACGCTTTCCAACCCATCGGTTTACGGCGTATGCATTATACGTATGTTAGCGTCGCAAACCTACGGTATATATAGAAATTGTAGAGAAAAGTTTGCATGGTAGCGCATACTTCAGTGATTATAGCAGCGGACGGTAATCCGTACCTCGTATGTTCGCATTCACCGCATCTGCAACAAAATTTGCGCGAAGGGCTCTGTATGATATTGCTTAGCTTAGAATTATTTATCAAGATGCGCTTACCACTGGCTTAAAAAGTATAGCGGATTAACAAAAAACATTAGTTATATATGTATAAACAAACTTAATTGTATATATTTAAAATTATGGTGTGAAATAAAATAAATTTGAAAGAGAAATTAAATTTTACTTAATTCCGCAAAATATGATATTGACAGATAGAAAACAAAAAGTTTCAACGAAGTTTTATACAAATATTACGGAAGATGTCTAAGGGTACTATTCACTACACTCGATGGTCACTCGATGGAAGAGTTGCATCCGGGCCCGGAATTTTAGATATTTGACCGAATAATTCCGGCCTGGGTACTTATTTTTAAATGGCCCAACTCTACTCGACAGACCGAGCACCGCCAAACGCTGTCACGCTGTGTTCAGGAAATAATGCCTGTATGACGTTAATCGACGCACGCAGTCGCTGTCACCAATCGCATTTTAAAATTACTATTAATTGTAACGTCGTACAGCACCAAAAGGTTGGCAGGGACTAATCGAAGTATATAGCAACCCTTACGGAGTCTTCACCCTTACAGAGTCTTCAGGTGACGTACATGCACAATCTGTCTTGAACGTAAATACTGAAATCACTACAAACCGACACGACTTTTGTACGCTTAGCTCAACGTTTACGTTAGACAAAGCTTACTCATGCGAAAGCATAAGCTTAACACTTTGCCGAAACTTACGCTTAAGTGTTCCCCGATACATACGACTTAGCCTAAAACGTAAAAGGAAAGTACACATGAGCCATCAATTATTCTTCCAGTCCATGGACGCGGCCAGAGTTTTGAAAAGACAAGTGGGTTACGTTTTACAAAAAATTCAAAAGAGCCTGGGTTCTTGTGTTGCAAACTGAAACCGTGTCTAAAATCCCTGCACAAAATTCCAAAGGAAGGTTCGAGCCCTGACACCTTGGCTACGCCCTTGGTCTCTAGGCCGTAAGAATATCCGGATACTTTCAGTACACGCTGGCATTCCAGATACTTTCAGTACACACCGGCCTTAGGCATCTCGTGATTCTCGATCATTAATAATCCATTCTAACGCAGCTTCAACATTACCACCTGTCGCAGTTAGCGCCCGACGGTTTTCGTTCTCGTCAATGAACCCCATATCGGCCAATTGAGCCAAAGCTTCCGGTGATATTTCAATATGGGCCGGAGGTGACGGATTTCGGGCCGGTCCCTCGCCTGATCCCATACCTAACGCTTGACTGAGTGCTTCCTGAAAATATTTAAATTTTGAAACAAGAAATTCAAAAAGAAACTGTATATTATTCAACAATCTCTACAGTGAATAGGCTAAAATATTAAAATTTGTTACAAAACATTCGATATGAAAAAATACGGTTTAGTGTTGCAATTTTGGATTGAATTGAAGTTGCCCCTTAAGACAATATTAATTAAGGTCTCGGTTTACAGTATCAATTAAAATATCCAATGAATTATTATATAAGGAAAACTGTAATTGATCCGAATTCTGACCGCTCGATCAATTTTTGGTAATAAAGCAAGAGAGATATTAGCGCTTTAGCCAAACAAATACGTCATCATTCTTCAGATTCCACTAATTCAAATTTCTCGCACATAATAGCATGAATAATATGTATACACCGAGGGAAATCCTACTAACTATCCCTAATTGAAATTGCCAGAAACATTACTTGGTATTAGAAACTAAATATTATAATTACACCTTTGTTAGTCTATAGCCTGTAAGTCTAGGTTTCAACCTAGCATTATACCAGGAATCTATTTAGTTTGAATATTGCGTTGTACCTTTGACTAAATACGTATAAAATTTATGCCCATATTCTCAATACGTGTTCAATACTTGCCACCAGTCGGTAATAAATCGAGAAACGTTTAAACTAATGATGGACTCCTAAACTATGCACATCATTTGCTTTAAATTTTACGCTGCCAGTAGTGTAAGAATTTCAATTTTTAAGCCCTTGGAATTCGCTTGTGTGAAGACCTATTACAAACTGGCGATAGGTCATACACGCATTCCTCAATACCAACACTTACCTGGAACAACGACGCCGTAATAGTTGGCGGTTCTGTGCGGCCTCCACGGCTAGGCTCCGTATTTGACCTACTGGGTGCTGAATTATCGACCCCTGAGGGAGCATTCGCAGACCCGCCAGCGGATGCAGGCTCACCAGTCGCTGACGCAATTGCATGTGCCAAATGTTCCACAGTGAACTGGGGCATTACAGGAGCGCTTGAAGGACCTGCCAAATTTCCTCCGTAAGGGCGAATTGTCGAGGGTTCGGCGGCACCCTGCCGGCTACTACGATAGCCCCCAGTTTGGCTAGCGCCTTCAGTATCGTCCTCATCATCGTCTGTATCCTCGCTACGATCCATAAACATATCGTGAGGCCCTGGATTTCCAAATAGACCCATCAGCGAGCCAGCAGTACCTCCTGTTGATGCTTGCTGCTTGACAACCTTAAAAACACAAAATTTCATTTAATTTTAAAAATGTGCTACAATTACATTTTAAATTCCGGCACTAAGACTTACGTTAACAAAAATATCGCAACCACAATTTACAACTGGTCGTATGCATAAAAATAATTTTGCAATTAATCGTTCATAAAACCAAGAGTGAGTGATCACGGTTAGCAACGCTATGCAACTGGGTACATTCCGTGCGCAAAACAATGTATCCAGCTCACGTTGCGTTTTTGCCCAACCCCCACTCAACATGGTGGGTATACATACAGCACAATAAGACTGTCAATGTAAACTGTTGCACTACTGTCAACGCTTTCGAGTTTATGTGACTACATTCTGCAACACATATATTTACTGTCGACTTTTGGTATTAAAACCACTACGTAATACACTGTAATGTTACTGATATTTAATTTATAATTTTGTTATAAATTTTCTCATGTTTTATGTTGTTAATTTCAATATTCCACTTATTCCACTACTGTACCAAAAAATTCTAAGATAAATGTTTTCACTGATTATGCGCCGTTCACAATGATTTTTGAGTGCCTGACTTCGATTAGTACTACAAGTATTGGGGTTACCTCAAGTGCAAATTTGAAAATGTACACTCGTTAGTCCCAACCATATTAACTCTAGTTTCTCCGTTACGCTGATCCTAACGCATGTCACAAAAAATGTTTTGAGACTTCTTATGGCAGTGCTAACAAATCACAGACACTCAAAACGTCAATAGGAACACAACACAAAAGCGGCGCGTTTGTGTTGTGTCCTATTGTCGTTTTGAGTGTGTGTAACGCGGTGTGTGTCAAAAATTTTCTGGAACTCTCAAAAACTTCCCAATTGTCAGTCTCAAGTTCACAGTATCAATTTCGGTCTCAGTCTTTACTTTTCCATTGATAATCCGAAAACTCATCATAATGCGCATCCAAATAGTGGCATCTTCCCCATTAGAACGACACTGGGGGCTGTATATTAATTTTGCTCAACTCACCTCTTCGTGCAAAATCCCAATCAGTGCTTGAGTGCCTTCAATCAACGCCGGATGTTCGGCAAGTGTCCGGCTAGCGTTCCGCTCGCTTAGATAATGTGCCAGCAAATAATGATCTTTGAGTACAGCTTGAGCTACCGGATCTTCCGCTAGTCCGGGTACAGTTCCGGCTGTAATCAAATTGCGTACTGTATCACGACCGGATGCAATACGTCGCAGTAAACTGCGTTGGGTGTGATCGGAAAACGTTGCTGCAAATGCTTCGACAACAGACTCAATTTGATCTTTTGACACCGGAACTTTCGGTTTGTCGTCTGAAAATAAATCAGATTCGGATAATCGAAAAATTTCGAATTCCGAACCACCGAAATTCAAAATATAATTAACTTAATTTTAATTGACACCAGAATTTTGCAGTGTGTCACCTGAAAATAGAACCGGGTTTTTATTCAATAGATTAGTAGCTTGTTACAAACCCAATTACTTTAACGCCTTACCTTTCGGCTTAACCGCACGCCGGAACACAATTACAGTCGAATCATCCTTGATCATAGGATTCGCAAAGGTGAGTGCTTGTTCGCTTCCATCGTTACTTTTCGAATCCAACAAAGGCTTTCCTGCAAATGTCGGTACCAGTTCTTCTTCGTTGAAACCGGTTTGCCGTGCCGCTTCTGCCTTGAGTCGTGACACCGTCAGCGTCGCCGTGGACGCTATTTCTGGCGACAGTTTGAGCGTAGCGCTTCGATCAGAACCACAAAACAATTTCACGGTAACCATGTTACGATGAGTTTTAAAATTTAAATTGCGAATAATCTACCCAAAATTTAACACATAATACAGCTTGCATTAGTTGAACAACTTGGGCTCACACGTACACTCTGATCATTATGAAGGCGCTGTCATGTAAATATGGCAAATGAAAAAATACTAAAATTTCAAATGTAGAGCAATAGCGCCGAACTATAGACCCTAATTTAACAAAAATAACTGCAAATACCCCGTTTTTATGCTCTAAATCACGCATAAATTGCACGATTTTTAATTCGATATGCTGCCGTTCCTCGACATGTCTTAAAACAAGACGTACTCATACATAATTTTGTGATCTGAGAACACCCGCAATCTTTTAGATAATGGTCGGCAAAAATTTCCACACCGGCAACGGTAGGACGTAAACAGATAGTAAAAATAACGGAAACGGATATTGAAACATAAAAGTTTGGGCCAATGTTACTTCTAGGACCGTTAAATAGCAATAGCGCTCGTTAATTGCACTTGTGCGAATTATTCTATACATGGACCAAATACTGCACACCATACTCGACGTATACAAAGCAAATTTACTAATAAATAGTAAATACATCCAACACATATTATATAGTATATGCTCTTAATATGCAATACACAAGTAGATCAAGCCATAGAATGACACGCAATTTTGTAATTTGTATTAAACTATCACGCATTTCAAGTTTTTTGGGGCTGACAAACGCTCAATATATTTAAAACACTCTAGAGCCTGTGTTCCGTTGCGACTATTAAAAATAAACTATAGGACTAGCCAACAAAACACAAAATCTGCTGAATTGGCCAAATTTGGGACCATGTATAGATTAGAATAAACGTATTCCTAAATCTAAGTTTCAGCGTAAGTTCATGTTTTAGTAAACCTGTCTACTTTGCCTAAACCAGAGAACAGTCCACGTTAACGCTGCACGCCTTCAAAAAGTGCAATAGAATTAAAACAATATTAATACACATGCTTTTTTATCACAATATTATATACATAACATTACGGATGTGGGAACGTAAAGCGAGACCAAAACGGTTATTATATGCCAGAATACTACATATACACGCAGCTAAACATTTTGGTCAGATTGCACGTCATTTTTTTTGACACAGAAGTCATATTCCGTCAACATGTCACCAAACAGTCAGAATTGCTGTTCTATAACTGAGAAGACCTGTCCCCAGCTGGCGATAAATGCCACCAACTTAAAAATAATGTTACACAATGCTAACTGTAACCCGTCCCTAGATAAATTAACAATCCTAAAACTTAACTGCCAACAAAGATTGACAAAGCATGCGGACAAATTCGGATGTGAATTATCCACGAAACCTAGAAAAAATTATGTTGCAAAACAAGACAAAATTATGATCAACAGTTCAATTTTAACGGACCGAAAATCAGGCCTTGAAAGCAAATTAAATTATAACACAATTTTAAAACGTTATCACTAGTTTACAAACCATGCAATATACATAAAATACAGAAATATATACACTTAGCCTACGTCCATTATAACCAGGAGAGCATAATGAACTCTGTCGACCAGATATATCCAGGGATTTTTTGGGCAAATCCTGGAGGATTTGTCCAGAATAAGTATTTTTGTCATTTAACGCCCTTCCTTATAGGATACATCTGTTTCTCTGCAAACAACGATATTTTATCTGAAGACTAGCCAGCCTAGTTTTACCCTCACTTTATTTTCGAAACAAAATAGACCAAAAAATTTGCTAGTTTCGCTCTTAGTCCTCGCATGTGAGTGTAGTAGGATGAAAAGCTTATTTTCATAACGAAATCCAATGCTTTTTGAAATCACTAGCCAGCCAAGTTTCTTTATTTTCTACACGAAAGTAAAAAATTTCATGATGCAGTCACAGAATGGTTGCAAGGTCGTTTGTGCATTGCCTATCAAAAACGTTGTTAACTTTTTGCTCCTTCCTTGAGTGCCATAAAGTACAAAATGTTCATTTTTGCTTACCCAGCAGCCGAAAGATTTAGAAAGCTTTTCGCTGCCCATGTCTCATTTCAATGAGCAAAATACAAAAACAATTAACCTAACTCCGCATCCTGTTCATATGATTCACTATGTAAACGGTTTTATATTAGTCTGGACACACGACAGACTCAGAACTGATTTTAAAAATCCAAGGTTTTTGAACAAACGTTCATTAAAATTAATTTATTTGCTTTTTGCCTATGTCATCGGTCAGACACCATGATCACCGTGCGGCGGCGTACGTCATTTTTCATTCGACTGTATACGGTTAGATAGCATACAAAGTCGCAAAATGACGGACAGCGCCGCACGACAAGTAAAGCGCTACCCTAAATGAACTCTATTGATAACACATGCGAAACATATTATCAAATTAACAGTAGCTGCACCAAGAGTCAGCATCCCCTTGAACTGTCGACCCAACACGTATCGACGATTTGACACCGGTTTCCCATAACGTTGGAGTTTGCAAGATCTAAAACATAGATCGACCGCAATAATAAAAATGGCACAAAAACAACATATAAATGGTTGCAATCGGGTTTCAGATTCCGTAATATTTTCTAGTATCCAGTTCGAGGATCACATATTTAAAAGATGAACTTTCGCGACGAATTTTCAATTTTAAAACCAATAAGCAAGACGTAACATGAGATAAATCTACAATATTGTAAACAGTTTCCAAAGTCTCGGTCTAAATATTTTGCCAAAAATAGAACATTACAGGTACTTTGCATAACTCACTTTAGCTTGTATCCGAAGCATACATTATGAAGATATCGTTAAAAAGTTGTCACTAACTGATGAAAAGATGTAAAAAAATTAATCATGGAGATTACAGTATTATCTTACTTTTTCGACAAGTTCTTCAAAGGCACACTGAATCCCTTCGCGTGTTTTTGCAGAAGCTTCAATGAACAGCATATGATGGCGTTTGGCAAATTTTAGACCTTCTTCTCGGTCAACAGTACGACGATCAGGCTGAAAGAACATATAAAAACTCTGAAATTGAGCAACAAAATAAACGCGCATTTTACGCAACACAAAAAATACGAAGAAATTGTTTTTCAAAACAAAAATATCAACCTAAATTATTTATGAATAAGTCAACAGGAATAAGTGACAAAAATTACGTAGAAATTGTTTTTCACAACAAATATCAACCTAAATTATTTATGAATAAGGCAACAGGAATAAGTGGACTAGGTTAAAAACAGATACCTTGGCGAGACCGAACTACCTGAGACCGGTCGGCCATGAAAAGTTTCGGTCCCGGTCAATTTTTGGTCATCACCGAAACAAAATTAAATTATTCAAAATAAATTATTTGTAATGCAATGCTTGTAGCCTCAAAAAACCGAGACCGAGCCATGCCAAATACCGCGATTTGTCGTCACCGGGCTCCCATCCCTGATAGACAGTAAATTTTTAACAAAACAAAATTTTGCATACAAAAATTTCTGAAAACCATGAAAAACCTTAATTTCCGTGACATATAAATTTTTGATTGTACGTATACTGCCGTGCTTTGGAAAAAGAACGTAACTCCAGAATATGTCATTTTTTAGAAAAAGGCATTGCCGGGACCAAAATCTTACGCTGATTCTCGTGGTGAAATCAATTTTAACGTATCTCCTAGCACTTGAGCACAGTAGTAGTATTACTGACAACAAAAAGGACGTAAGATTTATGTAAACCTGTCAGAAAAGCCGTAACTCCTGCGACTGTTGCATGTCACCCACCAAGAGTAGACATAGCACTTACCATATCGATTTTGTTGCCAACCAACATTTTCACAACATCAGGAAGCGTTGAGTATGTGTCGAGTTCATTTTGCCAATGTTTCAGTTTTTCAAACGACTCTCTTTTTGTCACATCATACACTAAAAATATAGAATCCCTGAATCCAAAATTCCGATAATTACCGCTCGCTGTATATAAATAATGAATACGTTTTATTTATTGTACTGCTGCAGCGTTCATTTTTAAAGTATTTTAAGTTTTCTAGAGACATACACTTGTTTTTGACCTAAAAACAGAGTCCTAAGAAGTCCATGAAAGAGTACATAATAGAGCTACAGGACGCAGTTTTACCTTAATTGTTAAAGTCGAAAAATAGTTTATGATGACAGAAAGATGTGCTATAAGCTTCACAGTTAATAGCTAAGCCAAGCAACGTTCTAAAAAGTTATTAAATAACATAATACAAAAATAGAACAAATCTGTTGCATCCCTCACCAAAAATGACACCTTGTGCACCGCGGTAATAGCTTGGTGTTAGCGTTCTGAAGCGTTCCTGGCCAGCTGTATCCCAAATAGCAAGCTTGACCCGATTTCCTTGGACATTGATCGACTTGACTTTAAAATCGACTCCTATTGTCGCCGCCAGCTCAGGATCGTATTTGTCGTCGACAAATCGCAAGAGAACGCTACAACAATAAAAAACGGTAGGTTATTAGGGAAAGTATGACACACGGCTTTGGTGGACGGTTTGTCCACAGGCTGAGCGTGGGGGGGGGGGGGAGAAACTTGGGGGCAACACAAGAGCGGGACAATACCCGAGTTCAAAAAGGGTGGCAATTTTATCCATTTAATGGCAGTACTTAAACCTGCTTTGTTCATTTTTCGCCATATGGGGTCACTCGACACTTTGCCTATACATTAAAAGCTGCACAGCTGTAATCTCAAAAACAACTTTTAGTTGATATGCGGCTATTTTAGTTAACTTTAGTTTTGTTACTGACACCAGACTACAGCCAAGCAGGTAGACTCAGTAAATGCTTCTATTTTCTCCCTCGTACTTACTAGCATAATTACCAAAACTAAAGTTCTATTACGAGTCCAGCTTCACAAGGCGATTTAACCAACTTTACTATTAGGGAAAACCGGTCTCGGTTAAAAACGTTGATCTGACTACCGAGACCGGCCTCAAAAAGCTTCGGTTTCAGCCGATTGTTGGTCATCAAACGAAAAATTAACCTCTAACAATAAATTATTTCTAATGGTTTTATCGTTGTTTTTTGTGTTTTTCATAATTTTCAGAATAACTGCAAATTTCATCACGCATCACTTACTTCAACAATACTAACTTCTACTATTTACAAGTTTACCACGATTTGCTGAACAATCGAGTTCTGGTCTCAGTTTCACACCATTGAGATCAGACCTGCCAACACCGAGACGGAGTCTCCTCATCCCTACCTACTATGCTTACCTGGACTTTCCAACACCAGTTTCTCCAATAATCAAAATTTTCAAAGTTGTCAAAATATCTTCATCTGAAAAGTTCATGACAAGCTTGGTATACTGACAAGATAGTTTAGTATCGAATTATACCGTGAACCTATAATTAACTACAAATACAAAGTAAATGCAGAAATGCAGAATTAAACACTGTTACTGCATTGTGAACAATGGCTGAATATTTCTCTACATCTTGTGTAGTTGTTTTATAGTCAGATATATATATATATATATATATATATATATATATATATATATATATATATATATATATATATCAGGGTGCAACCGGAATTCCGGTTCCGGTTCCGGCAATTTTTCACCTTCCGGTTCCGGTAAATTTTTACCGGATTTAAAAATTCCGGTATTATAATTTGGCCGTTTTCTTAACTTTGCTAATTTTTAAGAATCTCTTTTGACAGCCACTTGTACTCCGAATATAAGCCATTGATGGTAGATTTCACTTCAGTCGATGATGAAAATCTAAAATACAACAAATAAAATAAATACCTATGTTCGACTAAGGTTATTTCACAAATAATAGAGCAAAAAAATAAGATTAAAATGAAATTTTTGGTGAAATGCATTTTTCATTTTCCGGTTCCGGTAAAATTTTCAAATTCCGGTTCCGGTTCCGGTAAATTGTAATTCCGGTTGCACCCTGATATATATATAGCCATTTTCGTAACTATGGTCCATATTTTTTAAATGCATATTACCCCTATCATCAGTTAGCGTTAGGTTTTCAAACTGACGAACACTGCATTTGCAGGTCTCCAAATTGGTATAGAAGTAAGGCAAATTAATCACGAACAATGTGCTAGTTTTCGAAGCTCACCATGCGCTGGTTTCAAAGTTACAGGACCTATCACCAACTGGTGATAGGTGCTACACACATTTGAGAATACGGCCGAGATCACAATTTTATTCAGCTATATATCCGCATGTAATTAGTCGACAAGATGGCAATCATAGAAACGCGGTAGTGTTCCTATATGTGATTCACGTATCTTGAGTGCATTAAGGACCAAATTCATTTTTTTCTACGTCATTTATCAAAAAACCATAAAAATGTGTTTTATAGTTAGAGCTGGGTTTGGATTTGTAGTTTTTAAAACATTTATTCGACTAATCTATTTTAATGTATTGAATATCGATAAAATGAAAACAGTTTCAACATGTCCATAAACATTTTCAATTTGGTTCATCTAAAATAAACCACTAACTGTGCTAATTTTTATTTTTTAACGAAAAAATAATATTATAACTTTAAACAACTGTTCGGAAACTTCCCGTACAACAATGTTTGGCAGTAATAAAATTTTAAATAACTTGTCTCTTATATCAATATTTTATTGTTATGTCGGCAATATTGGACAGAAGTCGTGAAAAAATAATTCCTGTTCGCGAAAAAATAACCGGAATATTTGGGAAATTTTAAAATGCAAGTTTTGGATTCGGCAGATTACAATGAATTCGGATTAAGTCAAATCTTGGATTTGGTACCACCCTGGTACCATGTATTACAAAGTATTACAACATAGGAGTTTTTCGATCTAGGACTTATAGTTGCAACAATGACGATATTTAGCTCAAAACTGAACTTTAATCGCATAGTTTCATGGATATTGTTTTTCCAATTATCACGTTTTTCTTTGCTGGCTTCTCCAAAAGCGAAAATTTTGCCAGGAGCCACGGACGTGGGCTCATAGTGGTTTTGATTGAAAGGGACTTCGTTTCACGAAATTCCCCCTAAAAACCAAACTTTAAAACCACTCAGAAATTATTTGTCCAATATTATCGCAGATTCATTAATTTTTGAAAAGGATGCGCAATACATGAAAACGAAATCTCGTGAGCGAAGCCAATTGGGCCTCAAATTAAAGTACGTATGCTCTTTGTAAAAAATATTTCAGTGATACATAAGGTGCAGTAAAAGTAAAATAAATATTGCAACTGAACGCAACACTACAAAAACATAGAATAGTGGAATATGATCGTTGTTAACGTCTATGTGTATGATAAAAACGTAGAAACGGTTAAACAATCTAAAACCATAGTCAAATGAGTTTAAATATTCAAATTCAAACCAGGTTAAGCTGGAAGTAAATTGCTCAACAAATAATAGGTAAACAGAACCTGAATACTGTAAACCAAGGCGTTACCGGATAACGTTTCCAATAGTTTTAACGTTTAATAATTTTCCTCCTGTTCACCGTTGTGTTAATCTTACTGCTAAAAGGGTAAGGTTAAGAAACTGACTCAAACCAAATTTAAACTGGTAATTCCGTTCCAACTAAATGAACAATGAACTGTGTGAAAGTAAGCGCCGGTTTCATAAACATCATCACAGAATAACGCAAAAAGTGTTTAAAAACCTCTTCTATTTTGGTTGATCAAACTTGCAGTGCTAAACAATTTTAGTATATCATTTTTAAGCGCGGATATATCCACTGCCTGCGGTTAAAAAAGTTAATCTATAAGATACGTGCCTATTTTTCTCTCTGCTTCGAAGAAAAACTATAATATTTCAACTTTCTGAAACGATTCACATCATGCGTCATCCTTTTTGTTTAAACTATGTAGAGGGATCAAACTAGAAAAAGTGCCCAGTTTGGGCAAAAGTCATATGATCCGCATACCCTGAACTCGCTTTTAAAATATGAAAACTAGAGGTTTTAACAATTGCTTCTTTTGTTACTCTTTACCGTTGGTCTAGTCAACCAGATTGCCATTGCCTCTGAAGCATATTGTGGTGGTTCTGTAACAAAATGGATCGGAAGTGCATTAAAAGCGTTAAAAAATGAATAGAAACTTTTACCGAAACTGAAATTTTGGCTATTTCACGGCAAATACTACGCAATATTAATTTCGACGCACACAAAAAGATTGTGTGTAATTTCAAATCTTTCGTCATTTTAATAGTTTCCGCATGAGATAAAGGAAGAATGGTTACTAAACTGATAAAAGAAACACTAGAACGTCTAAAGTAGAGATGTGTCGATACCGAAAATTTTGCCTGTGCCCAAACCAAAATTTTTGTTTTTGTCGATACCGACATTTATTTTTAAAGGTTGCCGAACCACTTGTCTCCATGCATCCGCATGTCTTATCCCCTGGTTTTTCTACAAAGTCGTCCATTGACCGCCAACTTATGTATTTTTAGATATACCGCGGCAGTTTGCCACTGCGGTACCACGGTTTTAGTTCTGAGCGCTCAGCCAGCCGATGATCGAACTCGGTCGGCAGATTGTCAGTCCAGCGCGCTAGCCACTGAGCTATGCCACCTTACAATCAGCAGCTGAGTTTTTCCGTTTTCATGTCTTATAAGAACGTCAACATTATACACATATACTTTGGCTCTTCCATGTTTTTACTGCTGCAGTGCTGATGAATATGAAGGCACTACATATGCAGCAGTGATTTACCGATGTACAGCATCAGCATGAGGCTACTTGTCTCCATGCATCCGCATGTCACAAATACCAATGTTACTACGGCTTGTCGCATTGCATTTTTGGATTAAACCACGCAGCGTCAGCAAAGGACAATGTTGATGAGTTAGATGAAACTTTTAAAATATATCTGTATCGGGAATTTTTTTGCAGCGCCGATGCCGAAAACTCACGAAAAAGACCGATTATTATACCGATACCGATTGCACATACGCTGCATTATGCTTCAGATTCAACGGTAATAACCTTTTCGATACATGCGTAGTTTACTTACGTGTCATTTATCTCATCACAAAATCAGGCCTCCGTGTTGCACAGCCTGCCTTAAGTCAAAGCTATCAAACTTATGTTTAAACTTTAAGTCATGACTCTGCAACCCGGTCTCTGGCTATTGTTTCCCTAATGGTTATTGTCGGGTGGGGCCCCAGTGTGCACTCTG